>QJSC01002239.1:313601-418463 GCA_003697955.1 Calidris pygmaea | reverse complement strand
TTCAAGGTGAGGCTCAATGAGGCCCTGGGCAACCTGGTCTAGTTGGGGGTGTCCCTGCTGACTGCGGGGAGGTCGGACTAGATGACCTTTGGAGGTCCCTTCCGGCCTGCTATGACTCTATGACTCTTTACTACAGATCATTGCTACGCACGTATTGAACCCATCTGGAAAAAGATATCCTTCTGGCAGACATGCTGCTTGGCATCTGAAACTTCTAATGATGTGTTTGTCCTTCAGCATGGAAATATCTTTCTTTGAGTTCTGATTACTCTTTTTGGGGAGGGAAGGAATGAAGGAGTGACTTATTACCTCTTTATGAACAGCTGTATAAATTAAAGACAAATCAGAAACTTAAAATAATAAGGACAGCAAATCAGAATGAACCATTAAACCGTTGAATGTCTGTTCTTATAAACTGTTCAGGAAAACATTGTAAAGTACATTTTTTCAATGCATTAGAACATATTAAAACTACTTAATATTTGCAAAATAGAGAAAAAGAGCTTGTTTAATGTTTAGACCACAAGCTTCAGCTGTGGGATTCCAATCTGACAATGCCGGTTTTGAAGGGCATTTCTTTTTGTATTGAAAATCTCCATCTCAAAAAGGAGTATAATACCTTCTTTCGTCCGTCCTCCCCCTATTGTATACTATCACTCAGCCTTAACCAATATCCATGCTTAGTCACTGATATCATGCCTTTGCTTTTGAGCAGCTTTGCCCTAGGGATTAATTTAACCAAATTCGGAAAAGACTTTAATACCACCAAGCATGAGGTGCTGCATAAAGGGAGGGGGACACCTATTGTTTAATACAAGTTAGAGTTTTAATAAGAAATCCTCGGAGTAATCACATATTCCTGAATGCTGCTGTGCATTTTTGTTTAATAGCTCCAAAAGTAATTATTATGTAGCTTACCTCAGTGTTTTGGGAAACATAACATGCAGTTATTTTGTGATTTCATGTTATTTTTCCATATCAATCTTGCCACTTCAAGAAGCCTTAAAATATAATGAAAAGATGAGAGATCCTGTGATTAAGCTGAGAAGAGGCTTGCACTTTCAGAATTTGGCATTCAGCTACATCGTTTAATAGCCCTTCAGAAAATTCTAGCTTAAAAGACATTTAATAATAAGTATTTAATCAATCAGCAAAATGAACTGTTCCCATTTTTTTTATAAGGTATGTTACTCGATTCAGACATCAAGAACTACCTTTTTGAGTAGCTCTATAAGCACCCTGTAACTGGCAATGCAATAACCTGGAGGTATTTGGTGGGGGCAGCTGAAGTACAAACCCATTCGTAAAAAACAAGGAAACAAGGCTGGAGGAAAGGACAGGAAAACAATCCAGCCAAAGAAATGTGGCATAGAGCTGGAATCCAATTCCCTTGTTCCTATAGTCACATCATCCCCAGTAACATCTACCCCAGGCACCTCCTCTGTAAACCCAAACCAAATGGGTAATCAAAAAATAGTGCTTTCAACCCAAACATGGCATTTTCTCATCGAATATCAGCAGTGTAGAAACGTAAGGCTTTCAGCGTTGAAGCACAGACCTTTAGAAAACACTAAATAAATTATGCCAACAACTTTGAACCACAAGACGCTGCTGCATTAACACATAATCTAAGTACCACACAACATTGATGGGATGCATTTGCTTAGCTATCATCTGGAGACTTTTTTTTCCTCTAAAATATGGACAGAAGAGGAACAGTATGAATTTTACTTTACATGTGATACTTGGCAGCTTCCTTATAGCTTATTAATTTTTTATGAAGTTAATGAACTATTCTGCTTTCCTTTGTTTTATATTTTCTCATAGATTGATCTAAAGGAATTGAAGTAAACATCCTTGTGCTGGTCTAAATATAAGATTGATATAAATATTCTGTAAAGCCACCAAGTAAATCTGAACATAAATCCTTTATCTCTTTTGTCCTCAATATGGTTAGTTTCCCAGTGAAAATAGACAAGACTGAAATTACCCTCTTAAAGCTCAGAATAATACCAAATGTACAGTATGGGATACAAAAATATATGGAATGGAATAAAGATATAATAATTGCATGCTAGAAGTTAATAATGAATGCTCTGGTTACTTCTTGTAAAAATAAATAAGCCATTGAACCTGTGGAGTGGAAAGGAAAAATCTCTGTCAGTATTGGATCAATAAAGAAAAACTTGATGTATTTCTACCCCTTTAGCAGTTCCACACACTGAGAATCTAAATCTTCACACCTACCACATGATTCCTTTCGTTAACCTCTAACAGCCTAATCCAAAGCACTGGAAATCAGTACAAACCTTCCAGCAAAGAAAAGATAACCTTGTATTTTGGGACACTATTCAACGCTAGACCTTAGACACATAACCAAGTTAAAAAGACTAAAATTCCTTGAAACCACTGTGAATTTCCCTACTGCGTATGTTCAATTATTATTATTAAGTCTAATTACTCTCTTAAAGTATTCTTTGGGGAGACGTTCCTTGGTTATCAGCATTTCTGAAATAGTTTCTTATGACGGATCATGGGCTATTCTGGAAATGTTTTTCTTCATCTCATCACTTCTCCATCAGAACGTGGAGGCCTAATACTCAAGCTAAGATGTTTACTGGAGCATCTGTACAAGCTATTAATTTTTTATACCCTTAAAATTGACGTGACAAGACAACCAGGAGTTCTTTAAAATTCAGGTCAATAAAGTCACCACTAACATCTAATAACAGGATAATTCTGTGTAAATGTTATTACAGAATCCCACAGAAAACTCTAAAACCGGTCATATTTTTAATATTTAGGGAGTCTTGGTAGCATCTTTTGTGTTGAATTCGAGGTCTCTCAGCAAGAAAGAAGAAAGGCAATGGTCCCATTTAAAGGTCAGAGAAGTGAGGGAGAAAGCACATTTAATGACCTGATCTTTTACATTAATAACTCATTAAGTCTGTTTTAAACCTATGAATAAGCAGCATCTTCAATTTAAACCAGGTCTCATTTCAAAGCTGTTTTCCCTCATAGGACCATATTATGGACATTCTCACATTTGCTTTTAAATATTTGAAGTTTTCAATGTGATAAAATAATCCCTAAAATCTCTACTGCTAATTATTGTGGAGAGAAAACATAATCTTGGTGTTCCAAGATTCAAGCTGCTTGTAGGCTTAAAAAAATAATAAATACCGTAACAAAAATAATGGACTATAGAGCTTTAGGTTTACTGTGTTCTTTCCACAACTGTTGGCTTAAACCACTGCCAATGGTAGAAATAAGAAACTGAGAATTTACTGGGTACCAGGTAGCCTATGTCTACGTGCCCATTCAATTTCCATTTTTCAGCTTCTGAAGGTTGATTTTCTAGCTATCATTTTAAAGTAATTATAAGTAATAAAAAAATAAAAGCACAAAGCAATTAGGCCCTTTAAAAGATCTCAAATACCTGTAGCTACTGCAGAAGGAGTAGAGGAATGTAAGAAAAGACTATAAACCAAAAGCCTTCATTTCTCCTTCTGGGAACTCTAGACTGCTCTAGACTCTTTAAAATCCAGCAGCTGTATAAAATAACAAGCACCCAGTGTTCTCAGTTTGAAGACTGAGTCCCATTGGAGGCATGGAGAACTTCTGGCTATCATGCTCAAGGTATTTTTTCAGATCTAACGATTGTGAAAATGCACATTAATGCATGAGCCAAGGTTCAAGTAGTAACATCTCCTGGTGGCCAGAACAATCACACTCTTTGACCTGAACATCACTGTTAAAAGATACTAGCACCTTGTCTACCAAAATAAAACAGTGGATAATAAGCTTATTTTTCTCTTTTTTTTTTTTTTTCTTTTCTCGCTCTGTTTTGGTTTTGGTTTGGTTTTTTAGAGATTTCTGCTAAGCTCGTGGAAACATGACTGAGGATTCCCACTTGCATGCCACAGAATTCAGGGAAGTCACAAGTAGGTTTGTGTTTTCCCAGTGTCCCTTCTCTATGCTGACAAGCAAATGGGAAAGAAGCCTGTATCCAAAGACTAGGTCAGGATTTAGACCTGCTAACCCTACCTGTGGAAATATTTCTTTGACATGATTGAGATTTACTTGTCCTGACTGATTTCACAAATTTAGCTCAAACAGAGGGGAAGAAAAATATTACAGATTTGTCTTATGGAAACATTTAGAATCATAGAATTGTCTAGGTTGGAAGAGACATTTGAGATCATCTAGTCCAACCATCAACCTAACTCTGATAAAAACTGTCACTAAACCCTGTCTCTAAGCACTATGTCAACCCGTCTTTTAAATACCTCCAGGGATGGTGCCTCAACCACTTCCCTGGGCAGCCCGTTCAAATCCACCACCCAAACTGAACTGCCTGTAGTTGGGAGTGTGATGATAGTGCTCATAACCTTCTTAGTAGCATCCCCTAACAGGAGCCAGCAAACGAACTCAAAGTTAAAATGCCATTTAACAGTGGCAGAGGACACTCAACAGTGAACACAAAATCCAATGAATCAGTGAGGACATGTGAAATGCACAATATAAAATCACAAAGACATTACCCACAGAGAAGCAGACAAGCTTGAGCTTTAACTCATCCTCGGTGAGTAACTGACCCTCACTACATGAAATGTTACTGACACTCATTAGCAAGGCTACAAAACTATCTTTATGGTGTAAGGAAATACCATTCTCACTTCACACTTGGAAAACTGAGGCACAACAGATTAGAATGTGGCTACAGCAATATCAATACGTTTGTACTACAGAAACCAAATGAAAACATTAATACATGCTTTTAAACTTCAAGCTAATAAAGCTACAGAGGAGAGTTCTAGCTGTCTGTGGAAGAGGAAATACCAGACATTTGAAAGATGCCATGTACAGAAGTGACCTATTTTATTTGACTTATTTACAGGGAATGAGGTAAAGAGGAAAGTGGAAATCTTCTGTAGCAACAAGTATGAATCACTTCAAGGACAAGAGGACACCCACGGTGCTACAGACAACTTGAAGGAAGGGAGCCCAGATGGCTTTGAAGTAAATACAAGTCCATTTCTGGCTATACCTAAGCTTACTTATCGATAGGGAGGCATCCAGGAGTGAGCAAGCCTACTGCACATCCATCATTCGCATTTCTCCATTTCATTATAGACAGAAAATGCACTCACAATATGTCAAGCTGAAATAGCTCTTGGCATGAGTCAGAGAGGAAAAACCTTAAAAAAGTCAGCCAGGAAGAAATGCAAAATCACATAAACCCCCGGGGAAGTGTTTGTTTCTCCCAGTCTCTGGAAAAGGAAAATGCTTCATTTTGCAGAAAATCGAGTCAACAAAAAATTCAACATAACATTTCTCATTTGCTGATTGTTGTTGAAAAGTAAAACAATTTTTCTAACTCTCTTTCTCCCTATTAGCTGTCCGAGAGAAGGACAGACATACAGACAAAACGGCGAGAATATACCTTCTCTATTTTGCCTCTCTTGCCTTTCATTTTTTCTAGGATTATTATGGTTTACTCACACCAAAGCGGATGAGACAGAGAGGAAGTTGTTCCCATTTAACAAATCCAGTCTCAATAGGGTTGAATAGATTTACTGGTTTTAGTGCAGGTCACCCTTTATTCTGTCTAGAGGCTGAAGCACATAAAGGCTGTGTCTCCACTGCCTGCTAAACGTGTTCAAATATCCCGAAATTCTGGGATCCCCTGGCTGTTATGGTTTGAATGCCACCGAAATGCCCCACATTGCTACCTCCTCCAGAGGGAAAAGCAGCAGCGCACTGGTCTCCTTTTCGCCATCCAGATTTGGCCAGGATGGAGACAAATTGTCTCCTCAGTGCTGAAAACATTTTCTGCACTCGTTAGAGGCTAAAATGAACCCAAAGAAATCTTGATGCATTTATTTTATCCTTCCTTTACCGCTTCATCTTCCGCTTCAATAAATGGACTGTCAAACAAAGATGTTATAAGGGAAAAACAAAGCATCAAGTATTTATTATCTAAGAAGCACTTAATGAATTTCATAAATAAATTAAAAAAAAAAAGAAAAAAACACAGAATCAGGAAATTAACTGTTTTGAAGGTGATGAGGGAATGCAAGAGAGTTGTAATACAACTCCAGCAGGGACAGCAGCATCTCCTCCGACATCGCTGCCCCCAGTAAGCAACCCTGCCTTGGAGGCACCAACTCTACTTACTCGTATAACGTCACCAGGAATAGCCCCATGTATCCACAGGGCAGATCAAAAGATAACAGAAGTGATCCTCTAATAAATGGTATACAAAGAAATTTAATTAAAAAAAAAATATTCCCAACTTGACAGTTTCGTTATGTATTTAATTCTGTTGACATACTTTCCACATCCGAGGTATAATATTCCACCTACTTTCTTTAGGGGGTCATCCTTGGGTTTAAGGCACATCAAGTCATTAGAATCAAATCTCCCCATCAATACAAATGTTTAGCTCCAATGCATTAAACAACCTTAACTCCAACAGCCAAATGCTCTTTTCTACTACCTGTCAGGAGGGTGTCAGCACCCAGCCTTTCCCTATCCCTCCCACACTTAAAGGAAGGGAGTATATCTGAAGGCAAAGCATGTATAGTTGGTTTAAAGTACAGTTGCAGTGACTTAATCAAACCAATCCTTTTAATAGCTGAAGAGTGGAGCACTCGAGGTGTGGGTAAGCAGATCTATACGGTTTTCCATCCTAAGAAACAAAAGATTAAAAGCCAACCAAAAAAAAAAAAAAACAAAAAACAAACCCATCAAATAAAAAATCAGTCTCTGCTGAAATAATGCCATATTTTGGATTTTTTGAGTGCAAAAAAGAGGGAATACTTACTCCAGAATAAGCAATAGTCCAGTACTAGCTAAATGTGAGTACCACAACATTGGTATCTCGTTCATAAACTTCCTTCTCTACGTATTACTCATGACTAAAAAAATATAATCCTCAAACCGTAAGTCCCTACCACCCCATGTCCCAAAAAAGTCAGTTCGAAGTTCACTATGGACTAAAGTTGATGAAACATTCCAACTCATAGATGTGTCCTTCCTTCTTCTTATAAGCAAAACCTGAGAAGACAGCAGTGAAACACCCTACCTAAAAATAAAGAAAGATTTTTCATCTTTTTTCTGCCCAAGGAGGCATGTGACAGGCGAGTGGCAGACGTTAGTCACTGCTGCTGGAGGCACATGGACACTGCAGTGACGTACATGGCATGAGACTATGCAGATTAGGAGAGAATATTCTATCAGAGGGATAAGGTCAAGTTTCTGGATTGGTCAGCAAAACCTCAAACTCCAAAATTAAACTCAGAAACAGTGAAAATACAGTCGAACACAAAGATATCTAAGGAAACAAAAGACATGTTCCTGCATGCTTTGGAATTTTACACTAAGATTTTTTTAAGCAGCCAGACCCTAGTAATCATATGCTTTCTCACAAATTTCTGTGCCCATGGTGAATCAAGACACAATGATTTTACATGTCATAAAACAGAACTATCAACATTCTTCATCCTCTGCTTAAAGAAAACAAATATAATATTAGGGGGTTTGTGATAACATCAATCTTGTAATATCTTAGATACAAGGTTTGCTATTGCTAAATCTTACAAGATTTTCCTTCTTATTTCAGGTGAATGGATCAGAAGAAGACAACAGCAACACAGCTGTAAAGAAAACAGATTGTTGGGGTGTTTTTTTGGTTTTGAGTTGGGTTTCGGGTAGGTTTTGTTTGTGTTTTGATTTGTGGGTTTGTTTTTTTTGTTTTTTACACACACACAGCAGCAGCAATCAAGTGAGAAAACTACATCTCTGAAGAATGTAAACCCAAGGAAGAAACAGCATGATTTGCATGCAGAAAGACAGTTCTGCCAAAATATTATTCTTCCACGAGGGCTTGATCTCACGCTCAGTAAAACTGAAAATGCAGAGCACACAACCATTTGGGAGGGATTAAGTAGAATCAGAGAATAGAATCATAGAATGGTTTGGGTTGGAAGGGACATTAAAGACCATCCAGTTCCAATCCCCTGCCCTGGGCAGAGACACCTCCCACCAGACCAGGTTGCTCCAAGCCCCATCCAGCCTGGCCTTGAACCCCTCCAGGGATGGGGCAGCCACAGCTTCTCTGGGCAACCTGGACCAGTGTCTCACCACCCTCACAGCAAAGAATTGGTTCCTAATATCTCATCTCAACCTCCCCTCTTCCAGTGTAAAACCATTATCCCTTGTCCTATGTCTCCACTCCATGATGAAGAGTCCCTGTACTCTAGCCAATACTTGTAGTCCCATGAGGAAGACCTAGATGACGAAGAATTAATTAGGAGTATCAAGTACTAGACAGCTATAAGCCAGTACTGCCCATCTGTGACACAGGACTTGGGCATCTGTCGGGTTTTTGGAGGGAGGCTGAAAGGACTTCGCTAAACTCTCCGAACCTGATTTCAGACTTGCCAAAAGAACTCATTTTGGTTGGTTTCTCCATTTGATGGGCATCTCTGGGTTTAGGTTATATCCATCACTACCAACATACAGATGAAGAGACAGAAGTACACCCAGGTGGCATTCACGCTAATTACTTAATAATTGTGAATACGTTCGGGATATGAAGGACGCATTAAGTATTGCAAGCTCTTACCTCTTTTTAAAAGAAAGTTACTAGTGCTTGCAAAAGCAAAAATAACTCCATGTAATTAAACGACTAAGACCCCCGCTAACTCTGCAGCACAGAAGCCTGTTCACCACTCAGAACCCAGCACACTCAGGCCCCGTCCTGCTGAGATGTCCTCATTACAACAGGGCAAACAAAGATGCTTTCTTTATGTTCTCTCGATAATTACATTTGATCTGCCTCACTGAGGATCTCCTGCTAGCAATGAAAAGTATGAAGTGTTTCAATGGGTCAAGCTCTAGCTGTTTTATTTTCATTTCAAACATAGCAGAGACTTCCTTTTTTAACTTCCAAAGCAATAACATTTGTAGTTTCCCCCCCTTAAGCCTGCTCAGTGACAATGAGTCAATTACTTATCAACTGCAAGCTCAGCCAGCAATTAATCCTAATTTACCAATGAGCACAAAGTAAAATATGCTTCTCCTAAGACTTCAGATGTTCTGTGACCACTATTACACCCAGAAGAGCCTCGAAGGTTCATCAAAGTTAGCGCAATGATTTATTTTTTTTTTCCTCTTGCTCAATCTGCAGCATGCCCCAGCTTCAGAAATCGGTTGACTGAAAAGATTACAGCTTGTCTCTTAAAATAGACGTAAAAACAGATATATAGGATGTATGAAAAAATAGATATATGAGATATATGCGCTTATAACAACATCCACTAACTTTCACAAGCATTGTGACTAGTTAGCAGCCCTGAAAATCAGAATAAATTGTCATTGAAAGGACAGTACTTTCAAGCATGTAATTTATCTAAGCAATTTTTCATACTCTACGGGTTAAAAAACAAATAGTCCATCTTCAGCTCACACAGCTGAGGGGCTGGATTGGAGGAAAGCAACCTGAGTTTGTCAAGAAATGGAATTTGTTCCACAGGTGATTTCTAGCATTATTATGCACCTCTAAAAAGCAACAAACCATGAATACTACAAAAACAAAAAGATCGTAAGACAATTATCTAGAATACAACATAAACGTGAACAAAGATCTACTTCTGAAATAAAAAGCTTTTGTTCTGTTTCATTCCATTTTAATTCCTCAGAGAAACTTTATGGGTATTAACACATTTCAAAACCAAACATATTTTGTAAAAAATTAGAAAAAAAATCACGCAAAACCATGGAGAAGACTTACGAATTGCATTGCTTCATGAAAACATGTAATATAAAGACTATAATGCCCAAATCCTCCCAACAAGGAATGAAGAAAAGGGATCTTTTCCACCAGCTTCAATAGAGCTCTGTCAAGTACTTACTGCTAAGAAATTTGGGGAGATTAAGGAGAAAAGAGACATTACCAGAAGAGGATGTGCTCATCTCATATTTCTTACTTTTCAAGCACCAATTTTTGGACCACAGAAGAATGAGCACAGTTGCCTTCACACAAGTGGGATGGCAAAATAAGTACCAAGAAGGTACATGAATTATTTGAAACTATAAATATGAAGTGAAAGTAGATAACCCTAACATTTCAATATTCTTACAGAGCTCCCTGTTGAGAGACTGCTGCCTTCTCCCAGCAGGGACCTTGTAGCTGCAGAAAGGTAAATTCATTGCAAGGGAAAACATAAAACTTGAAAAGAAGACGATGAGTAGAATTTTCCAAAGCACATTCAAACTTCGGCAAGACAAACTGATTAGTAAAGTCATTTCATTACTTCCTCTAAAAATTAATGAGGGCTCAGACATCTTGTTTAAACAATATCTCAACAACTATTTCAGAGCCTTTTAGTGCAGCTTCCAGCCTAATATGACCCAGCCTACTTGAATCCTTGCCTGTTCAGTGTCCTCTCCAGACAGTTCCAGGAACTGAGCCTCAGCTTAGATTCCAGTGATCGTGTGTTAATGGTGGGATGAGCGTCCCCCACTGTTCCGGAGCACTGACATAAATTAAAGCTTTCCCTACCAGCATTAATCCCTTCAGACTCATCTGGCGTGGTCACAAGTGGAGTCTGGCTTTGATATTCATCAGTGACCTGGATGAGGAGATGGAGTGTACCATCAGCAAGTTTGCTGACGATACAAAACTGGGAGGGATCGTTGACACAATGGAGGGCGGTGCTGCCATCCAGCAAGACCTGGACAGGCTGGAGAGCTGGGCAGAGAGGAACCTGAGGAACTTCAACAAAGGCAAGTGCAGGGTGCTGCACCTGGGGAGGAATAACCCCCTGCACCAGGACAGGTTGGGGGCTGACCTGCTGGAGAGCAGCTCTGAGGAGAAAGACCTGGGAGTCCTGGTGGACAGCAGGATGCCCATGAGCTAGCAACGAGCCCTTGTGGGCAAGAAGGCCAATGGCATCCTGGGGGGCATCAAGAAGAGTGTGACCAGCAGGTCGAGAGAGGTTATCCTGCCCCTCTGCTCTGCCCTGGGGAGGCCCCATCTGGAGCACTGGGTGCAGTTCTGGGCTCCCCAGTTCCAGAAGGACAGGGAACTGCTGGAGAGGGGACAGCAGAGGGCTACAAAGATGATGAGGGGCCTGGAGCCTCTCTCTTAAGAGAAGAGGCTGAGAGACATGGGTCTTTTTAGTCTGGAGAAGAGAAGGCTGAGGGGGGATCTGATCAATGCAAATAAATACTTCAAGGGTGGGTGTCAGGAGGATGGGGCCAGCCTTTTTTCAGTGGTGCCCAGGGACAGGACAAGAGGGAACGGGCACAAACTTGAATATAAGAAGTTCCACCTAAACATGAGGAGGAACTTCTTTTCTGTGAGGGTGGCAGAGCCCTGGAAGAGGCTGCCCAGGGAGGTGGTGGAGTCTCCATCTCTGGAGACATTCAAACCCCACCTGGACATGTTCCTGTGGGACCTGCTCTGGGTGGCCCTGCCCTGGCAGGAGGTTGGACTACATGATCTCCAGAGATCCCTTCCAACCCCATGTGATTCTGTGATTCTGTGATAAGCCATAATGCATAGAATAACACCTCCTTGTTCCCCCACCGCCTGCAGAGGCGTGGGAAAAGCATCTCTACCCCCCACATCTTTGGCATCGCGTTAGCAAAGAAACATCGCGGTAGCTATCACAAGCACACATTTGACCTTGGGAAAAGGCTACTGTTGACTGGTACCAATGGGATTAGTAAATGCACCATTTTTTCAACACAGTTTTCAATTACTTTGACGAGCAATTAAAATGCTAATTAAAAAACAATCCAAAACTCAGTGCTTAGAAGGTTATGAAATAATAAGGTCTTGTACACTCACTGCGTTGGAGGCATTAAGAAGATGGTCACATTGAGGCTGGAACAGAAAGGTGCAAGAGAGAAGGGCTGTATTTTGCTTGGGGTTGTTTGTTTACGTGTTAAACAGAAAAAAGATACTTTAAATACACTGGCAAAGTGTTTTCTAAGTGCTGGGTTAGACCAAAGGTTTGTATAAAGAGTACCTTGGCAGATATTGCTCCAGGAAGAATTCATCACCCACACAGGACAGGAAAAAGAGTGCATGCACTCTACTCTCTGCTTGAATACTTCAGAGTTCATTGGCCAAGTTCTAAATAATCACGAAGTTGTTTAAAGAATCAGGAGTTTTTAAAAATGGCTACAATTTGGGCTAACTTGCCTTCAACTATCCAGCTCATGCCTGCAATCAAGAGAATTAGAAACTTGCTTTTACTTCAGCTTCCTGTTGTGATTCTCATACAATTGTAGAAATTTGCAACTTGGGATCTGAAGAAACCCCCTAAATACTGTGAGTCACAAAAAAAGCTATGAGGGCTAGCAGCATTGTTTCCATCAATACGTGCCAATTAAGTTCTGTTCAGGACAAAGTGCCACGCGGCAGTGATCTATATGGAAACCAAAGCACTAGGAGAAATTCACAAAAATTCTTTTCATGTTGTTCATGCACAAAGCAATAATAGTCACTGCTTTGAATTAAATTTTCTACAAGCCGGAGTACATCAAGCTGAGCAAAAAAAATCACTCCTTGCCATCCCACCAGGGAAGGCCCCAGAGTAACCCTGGAATTCCCACGTACGGTACAGACAGTGATGAGAGAGGAGCCAATTCCTGCTGACATGTAACTCGTTCTCGTATGAACAGGATTCAACCTGTTCCTCTGAAGCTACTTATTGAGATCTTGTACATTTACCAAGTCATGTTTTACATGAAGTTGCATTTAATGCAGCACAGGAGACAAAAATCCTCATCAAAACGCACTACCATGGATGCTTCAACAAAGTTGTTTTCCCTTAAAGAATCTCAGAGACACTCATAAAATGCATTATCATTAAAAGAAAAACAAAGCAGTAATAAAATCTCAGCCTTCTAGTACCTCCAAAAAGTCACTGCGTTACACTAAAAGCAAAGTGTTCCTTAAAATACGCAGGTTCTTGTCATCTACTCAATAGTTCTCCTGCATTCTGCAGAAGGTCTTGATTTATGCGATTGGCATCTATCAGACAATGGATTGGATTGGAAGGGATCTTAAAAATCATCTAGTTCCATCTATACTTCTGAGGTTAAAGATAGAGATCTTTTGCATTGATGGAAAGAACTGCATGAGTTCTCCTAGAAAAGCAGCCAATATTGTTTCAGATCTTATAATACTATACATATGGAACCACTCAGAATAAATTGCCCACCTCTTACCTCTCAGTTTATTCATCTGTAAACAAATGAAAAAAAGAAGAAAAAAAAGAGTAGCAAAATTACTATCACAAGAACCAAGCAGCAGAATAGACAAGAAAAACCTTCATTTGATAGAACATAACTCAGATCTTATCTCAGAAGTGAAATCCTTATTCCAGTGCTGGAGCTCCTGTAGCTGCACTGGGCTGTACGTACACAGACCTAGAGTCAAGGTCAGAACTAAGAGTTCATAAGTAGTGTCACTTAAGTAACCACATTCCAGCTTGCAAAATCAGTGTCTAATCAAACTCCACTGTCCAGAGCACGTTAGTAAAAAAAAAAATACAGCAATTCTTTGTTATATAGACTGAGAACCAGAAGAAGTTATTAATGAACAGTCTAATTTTTTTTTGTATTGATAACAATAATGTACAAAAACAATCTGAAAATTAAATTTCGAACCCTCTGAATTCCACTTTCCACTGCAGTATCTTACTGAGACTTTTCCCGACGACTACACTGCCAGGGCTACACATGACAGCTGTTCCGAGGACCTGGTAATGCTGCGGGAAAGAAATAAACCTATTCTCTTCCTTGGAAACTGCCAGGTGAAATTTGAGGCACTAACTGTAATTAATGTGATTGGAGCTTGGCCAAGAAATTATGAATGTTAGCACTTCAAATTAAGATACAGATCAAATCACCATTCCAAAGAAACATGACTATAACCATGCCATGAATTTTATTTGGATACATCTTCGGGAAAAAAAGGCTACTTTGCAATATTATTAAAAATATTTCACTTAGCACTGAAATGTTCAAATGAGTAGTATCAGCAAAAGGAAAACATAGCTGTACTCATTTTTAGGAGGAAAAAAAAGCTGTAAGGTGTTAGCTTTCTCTTCCTTTATTTCATTATAAATCCCCTTAAGTCTGCTAATCCATCCTCGTGTTTCCAGCGTCTTTTACATTTTGTATTCTAACTTCCCAGCAGGTTCTGGCTGTTCCAGGTATTATCCTTACAGCGTGGCAGGGGATTCTCACTTCTTTTCTACGCCACAAATCCCTGTAATGCTACCTTAATAGTGTTGTGATACTTGCTAGTAAGTTAGATCACATTCCTCAGTTGATAAAGTGAAAGTACTCTTACCTTAATGCAAGAGAATCAAATAAAAAAGATTATATTATTAACATATTTAAGAAAAGTTGGTGGTTTCACCAACTTTGACAGAGTGAGACTTCCAAATGCTAATGCCATTAGTCAGTAAAGAGTACGGAAGAAAGTCATTGAAGGAAGTGACCGGCATTCAGATTTTTAATTTATGTTTTTTTACATATATTAAGGAAAGAGGGCCACAAAGGCTGGAGCCCCTCTGCTGTGAGGACAGACTGAGAGAGTTGGGGGGGTTCAGCCCGGAGAAGAGAAGGCTCCGGGGAGACCTTAGAGCCCCTTCCAGTCCCTCAAGGGGCTCCAGGAGAGATGGGGAGGGACTCTGGATCAGGGAGGGGAGCCATAGCACAAGGGGGAAGGGTTTTAAACTGAAAGAGGGGAGATTAAGATGAGATCTCAGGAAGAACTTCTTTGCTGTGAGGGTGGTGAGACCTGGGCCCCAGGTTGCCCAGAGAAGCTGTGGCTGCCCCATCCCTGGAGGGGTTCAAGGCCAGGCTGGATGGGGCTTGGAGCAACCTGGTGTGGTGGGAGGTGTCCCTGCCCAGGGCAGGGGGTGGGAACTGGATGGTCTTTAAGGTCCCTTCCAACCCAAACCATTCTGTGATTCTATGACATTATACAAGACAACAATCATTTGTGGCATAGTCAAGAATACTTAATATAAACTACTTAATGGTACTAGGAATTGAATTGATCCAATTCCTACAGAAGCCAAATTTCATATAATTGGAGTTAAACGAGGAGCTCTACCAATAGCGTTCAGCAGTATAAAACCTAAAACAGCAGAATAAAAGTATCAACAATATAATCAGCAGTATAAAATCTAAAACCTAAAACAATGAGCAGCTTATGTTTTTATGCAGTCAATGGCAGTTTCTGCCTGAATGCACAGCAACTTGGTTAACTACAGTTTATTTAGATTTCCATTAAATATAATAAATATATTACTTCTCCTAAGATCAACAGTTGGTTTAAGGGTACTGAAAATGCTTTCCTTCTTCCTCTAGTTTTCTCTAGCTTTTCTTTGTACTAATATGGAATTCGTTTTCCCTCTTAATTATCATCACAGGGGCAAATAAAATTGTTAAAATGTAGATTCTGTGAAGTGCATCTCAACCAAGGCCCAAAGTTTCATTTTCAACTGAAACAGAACAATATAATAAGAATATAATATAATATAATATGAATAATTATATTATTCTTGGCCTGGTCTGATGCTCAAGTGTGAAGTCTACAGTTGTTATTTGGATTANCCCCGCCTATTATTATCAATATCCCAAAAGTTCTGCTGAGACATCCTCATCTCAAACTGAGGGTTGGTTGGTTTGTTTGTTTTATAAAAAAAGTAAAGCGAGGAGTCACTGCAAAGAAGTCCTGACCCATTCACCTCTTGAGACAGAAGATGAGAACAAACTAGCTGGAGGTGGAAAGCTAAAAAGGAGAAAGCATTAACAGCATGGCTTCAGTAAGTCACCTTTCCTGCTTTCTTTTTACTAAAGAAAAATAACTCCTGCAATTAAAACACAGGCACCTCTATCTCTGGGGTTTTAGATGCTCCAGCTGATTGCTGTTCTCGTTCAAAATTGCTTCATAAGGTCGCAGACATCATTTGTGACTCCTTTTCTTCCTATGTCTTTTTTCTTCATTGTGTTCCTCTCTTTTTCTCTTCCCCAGCATTTTCTCTTCCTTTCCCTCTTAACATTCTCTTCAACATTGTTCTGTGTTTCTTTTGCTGATATTTTTATATTGGATCCTGCGAGCCAGACTGGAGTTTTACAGCCAAAATATTTCGGTTAATAGTATAAAAGACAGATGGTAGAGTTTGAAGTGTTCTAATAGTGATGGTCTTTTGCTAGCAATCAGTACAGACACGAAGCACAAGGTTGCCAAAACCATCTCCCACCAACTTTTGGAAGTATGTAGAAAGACAAGGAAATCCTAGAAAGCGTTTGGAAACTCCCTTGTAGAAAGACTCAAAGCTGCAGACAGAGTACTCTGAGTTGTATGTGCCCGATAAGAAGGCAATAGGTTAAGACCCGTCTCCATTACAGTCACTGTCAATAATCTCAGAATCCACTCTTTCTTTTCCAGAAGATAAAGTTCTGGTAAAAGCTCCAGTCTCTGTTTGCCGCTCGTAGGCCATTCCTGCATGTTTTTACAATTTATTATACTTTCTGATCAAGAGGACAGGGCCGGTCTTTTTTTCAGTGGTGCCCAGGGACAGGACAAGAGGACTTGATTATAAGAAGTTCCACCAAAACATGAGGAGGAACTTCTTCACTTTGAGGGTGGCAGAGCCCTGGGACAGGCTGCCCAGGGAGGTGGTGGAGTCTCCTTCTCTGGAGACATTCAAACCCACCTGGACACGTTTCTGTGCAACCTGCTCTGGGTGGCCCTGCTCTGGCAGGGGGTTGGACTGGATGATCTCCAGAGGTCCCTTCCAACCCCATATCATTCTGTGATTCTGTGTACAAGGAAGGAATACAAAAGGTTAGCTCTATTTTTAAGGACATAAATAAAAATAAAATGCAAAGCTCAAGGGCAGAAAGACTTGAAAATTAACCTTCTACCCAAAGTGTTTGCAGGAGCTAGAGCTTGTAGAGGACAGCCTGACAAATTTCTTTTGTTCATATTTTTAATTCTCTTAAATACTCCTTTTCTGGAAAGCTTGAGACTCTGAAGGCCAACAAGAACGAGAACAGGAACCACATGGTATCACCATAAGGAGAGTAGGTGGAAATATTAAAATGGAGACATTTATTTTATAATGTGTATTTCCTCACTGCAACTCCCAGATGCACCCTCCCATTTTTCCACTCTAATATTTCTGTACAGTCACCCACCTAATTTATTGTTGTGTTTTTCAGTGTACAAATGAAGCCTCCAGTTTGTTAATGGATAATACAATTGTACCAGAAATTGGGTGCTGACCCATATTTCGTAACCTAACGTGAATCTGCACATAACAAAGAGTAAACTTTCCCGCTGCCTATTTTACAACTCCCCAAGCCTTCAAAAGAAAGCAAAGGAAAGGCAAATTGATCTTGTGCTAACTGGCCCAGATTGGTTATTTTCTGTGAGCCATAAAACAATTACTTAGAAACCGCGTATAATAGGATTTGAACCTTTGAATCACAATGAGCCACTGCTGCCTGCTCCAGACTCCTCCCTGCCCGGCACATGGGAAACCACAGACCAGCAGCTTCAGGGAAAACAGAAGGGGACACGAAAGAAAAATAAAAGGAATAAAACCAGCATATGAAAGGAATAAAGGAAAGGATTAGCACAGAAATTGCTGTTTGAGGTAGTGTTTTTCTTCCCTCCCATTTTCCAGGACTGGGCAGTGGGGAAACATCCAGCTAAAGACAGGGTTGAGGGTTCACAGTCACCTTTGTGAGTCAGCACATGGCTCTAGGTCAAAAGGAAGGGGATTTTACACTTTGGTAACATTTCTTTTGGTAGAAAGGTGGGAGCTCACCTCTGCTAATCCCAGATTCACAGTTTCTACATGGAACATCTCAACAGAAGTAACAGAAGATCACAGAATCATAGAACGGTTAGAGTTGGAAGGGACCTTAAAGACCATCCAGTTCCCACCCCCTGCCCTGGGCAGGGACACCTCCCACCAGACCAGGTTGCTCCAAACCCCATCCAACCTCCAGGGATGGGGCAGCCACAGCTTCTCTGGGCAACCTGGGCCCAGGTCTCACCACCCTCACAGCAAAGAATTCCTTCCTCAGATCTCACCTCAATCTCCCCTCTTTCAGTTTAAAACCCTTCCCCCTTGCCCTGTGGCTCCCCTCCCTGATCCAGAGTCCCTCCCCATCTCGTCCTGGAGCCCCTTGAGGGACTGGAAGGGGCTCTAAGGTCTCCCCGGAGCCTTCTCTTCTCCAGGCTGAACCCCCCCAACTCTCTCAGTCTGTCCTCACAGCAGAGGGGCTCCGGCCCTCAGATCATCTTCGTGGCCTCCTCTGGCCCCATTCCAATAGGTCAATGTCCTTCCTGTGCTGAGGACTCCAAAATCATCGAATTGTGTAGGCTGGAAGGGATCTTTCAGATCGAGTCCAACCATTGACTTAACACTGACAAACTCACCGCTAAACCATGTCCCTCAGCACCATGTCTGCTCAGCTTTACATACGGTTTCCCATCCTCGAGCCAACGGTCCATGCAACTCTCCATAGAGGGCTGCTCTGCACAACCCCATCTTGTTATCTGAAGTATTCTTTCTAAACTAAACCTATTTTAATTTTAACAACAGACTTCTGCAACTCAATCACGTTTGCCAGTTTCAGTTGACATCTGAAAATCTTCTCTATTCACATTCCAGACGTTTAAAACAGTCTAATATGCCATTAGTTTTTTCACACACATATTTAACATTTTTTAGAAAAACAATTTTACGTCATTTTAGATTGCCAGGGTGCTAGCCTCAGAGTCAGGAGACAAAAGTGCGAGACTGCTTCAAATGCAAGTGGAATGTCACTAAGACATTCAACTTTAACCTCACTATCTATCGAAATAAGAGGAACGTGGATAGAAGACTCAGATCAGAACCACCTTTCAAGTGTCTCAATGAACGTGGCTACTGCAGGATGCCTTTTTTTATGCTTTTCCAGGCTGTCTATAAAATATACATAGTTACTTCTTGCATAGTGGGGATTTACTTAGATCTCATTTCCCTGGTTTGCCTCCCAATGTCATGTGCTTCTCTTTCCATTTTTTATAGAATTACAGATTTTTCTCAAAAGGCATCTGATGACGTCATGCTGACGTCTATTTCCTGTCTTTTCTCCAGAGAAAAGGAGGAACAATTTATCATTTTGCCTTTAACAGAATGTCTGTGAAAAAAGGCGTATTGCCAATAAGCTGTTATGCCTTAAATCAGTTTTTTTAAGAGGCCCATGGAAGGGGTGCTCTGTTACACGCCTTGGTGCCAGCTGAAGAAGAAAGGGAGGGAAAGAAAATCTCATTTCTAAATCCATCTTCCTCCTCTCCTCCTCAGGAGTGACCCTCCCCACCACTTACCTACTTATCCACCACCGGTAAAAGAACTCTGCACCTCCATTTTTTTCACATTTACATTTAAACTGGACTAATTAAAGAACGGCATACGATAAGAACTTAAAGAAGCGAAAAATGTAACAGCTGGAAATCGGAACAAGAGTTAACTCTCCATCACGACGTTCATCATTCGTGAGATCACAAAGTTTGCAGCCATCCATTCAAAGCTAATACCAAACGACATACAGGCCAGCCATACCTTAAGCAGCAAATAACAAATAACTGAAGGAAATAAATTGCTCATTTTCAACGGTTCATTTCATGTCATTAGTTGAAAATTATTTGCTAAATATAGCAGATATTTATGAATCACTATGACAATCACGGAAATAGGGATTCTATAAAAGTTAAGGAAGAGGCTACATTTGTAATTAATAGCTCTGGTAATTAACAGTTTAACTAGTTTGATCTGTCATGCATTTTATTCCAAGTGACCAGACTTGGTGAGTCTGAAATTATCTGAAATGACGACTCCGTGCCTTACAGTACAAAAGGAAAAAAAATCAGGAAACTTGACCACTAAAAATAAACTAACTACAAATTGGATCAAAAATCTCCTCCTGTTAAAGCCTCAGTTTTTTGGTCAGTGCTCCTCAGTTTCTGGACAGGCAGATCTCAGCAGGTACCCGACAGAACTTCTGATCTTCTGTCTTGCTTTCAAAGTGCTAAGCACTTCAAAGGAAGTTTTCTCCCAGTGTGATGGAGATACCAAAAGTATGATGTTAAACAAGAGATGAATAAAAACAGGAAAATAAGGAAGAAAAATTGCTTTTTAAACAATCCGCCTGAGTTATGCAATTATTTTCACAAACTACAATCAAATGCATCTAGGTCTAGAGGCAAAAAATGCAGAGTAAAACATGGTAATTTGTTAGAAATGGCAATTTGTTAGAAGATCTCCTAAATCCAAGATACTAAATGCTATTGTGCATGAATGTGAAATGCTAAAGAATGCACTCAGCACATATGCTGGAGATAAAATAGTTTTCTCATTTCAAGAATAAAATGTAACAATGTAGAAATAGGTGTCAGCTGACATTTTATTTATATTTTCTAAGAAGACAACGTTAGATCTGTCACACTGGTTCAGGCCTAATGCTCCAGCCCAGTTCAGACCATAGCCAAAAACTGGTCTCATCAGAATGAACACAAGTCACGAGCAATCACACGTCACGTTTCCCTTACAATCTCCCAACCTCTGGCCATCTGCAGCTCAGACACATTTGTAGATATTAAAGATTTAGTTGATATGGGGAATATTAAATATCCAAGATATGGGCAAACTCCAGTACATTGACACAGTGACTTGTCTGTTTTCTAATAATTCCAAACAGTTAGCTTGTTTATCTATTTCTTTTGATTTCCTACTAGGTACTCAGCTGATACTTTCATGGGACTTTCTATAGTATAACCTCACAAGTCTTGCTTCTGACTCCTAAAAATCATCTCAGCATTCATCATTTTATATACAACTTAAACATCTACTTTTCCCATGCGAAAAATTTTACTTTTACCTACACCAAATTTCATCTGCCAGTACGTTATGCAGCTATGGAGTTGCAGAAGATCCTCTTCCAATTCTAAACTTAACTTTAGCATTTCAATTTATGACCCTCAACAAGCTTTCTCATTCCACCAGCTGTACATTGTTATTTATGCTGGATGGCCCAGGTCCCAGCACAAATACCTTTGGAACTCCACTGAAGACTTAGGGAACTCACCATTTGTTCCTGCCTGGTGTTTCCCACGTTTAAATCATTGATTTACTCTTTCAAGGACCTCCATTCTTATTCCTCTGCTCATTGCTTCCTTAAGGTCTTTCTCACAATAAAGGCTTTTAGGAGATGGAGCTAAATCTAAGTATCATAGATTCACAGAATTGTTAGAGTTGGAAGGGACATTAAAGACCATCCAGTTCCAACCCCCTGCCCTGGGCAGGGACACCACCCACCAGACCAGGTTGCTCCAAGCCCCATCCAGCCTGGCCTTGAACCCCTCCAGGGATGGGGCAGCCACAGCTTCTCTGGGCAGCCTGGGCCAGGCTCTCACCACCCTCACAGCAAAGAATTTCTTCCTGAGATCTCATCTAAACCTCCCGTCTTTCAGTTTAAAAGCATTGCCCGTCATCTTATGGTTCCCCTCCCTGATCAAGGGTCCTCCCCATCTCTCCTGGAGCCCCTTGAGGGACTGGAAGGGGCTCTAAGGTCTCCCCGGAGCCTTCTCTTCTCCAGGCTGAACCCCCCCAACTCTCTCAGCCTGTCCTTACAGCAGAGGGGCTCCAGCCCTCAGAGCACCTCTGTGGCCTCCTCTGGACTTATTCCAACAGGTCTATGTCGTTTTTTTAAAATTAAATATTTATTCTGTAAACACCATATTGCGTCTTTAGTTCTCCTTTTACTGCACAGTCTTTCTTCCACATAATCTACCCATACAACGGGCATCAATGAGATCAACTTTGTGCCCAGCAGGAGCATCTCTCCTGATTGTTAAAGGCTTGCCAATGTGCTGATAGTTACCACCACCAAATGGATGTTCTACAGGATTCATGGCCCTACCACGAACACACAGCCAGCAGTTTCCCTTTGCTTTGTATTTGCGATAGGCAGGGCCAGCTTTCAGGATGGGCTTGTCAGTATGACCTCCACCAGCAATAATTCCAACAGCTCTGTCTGCAGAAGAAATCACTTTCTTGGAGCCAGAAGGCAGCTTCACTCTGATTTGCTTTGTTTCATGGTTATGAGCCACACTGCTCTTCCTTCAGATGATTTCAGTACGTTTGTACAGCACAATTCACTTTACAGAAGTTACGCTGGCTCTTCCCCAGGTGTATTTATCCACAAGGCCTTTTGGTTTTGATATAGACATGGTGTCATCTCAGAGCATATGGAGGAAAAGAAAGCTATCAGAAGTAGTCAACATGGATTTACCAAGGGGAAGTCATGTCAGACTAACCTGAGCGCTTTCTATGATGTCATGGTTGGTTGGATAGATGAGAAGAGGGTGGTGGATGTTGTCTACCTTGACTTCAGCAAGGCTTTTGACACCATCTCCCACAGCATCCTCATAGCTAAGCTTAGGAAGTGTGGGTTAGATGAATGGACAGTTAAGTGGATTGAAAACTGGACAAAAGACAGAACCCAGAGGGTTGTGATCAGGGGCACAGAATCCAGCTGGAAGTCTGTAACAAGTGGTGTTCCCCAGGGGTCAGTACTGGGTCCTGTCCTCTTCAATACATTCATCAATGACCTGGACAAAGGGATGGAATGTACCCTCAGCAAGTTTGCCGATGACACAAAACTAGGAGGGGTGGCTGACACCCCAGCAGGCTGTGCCACCATCCAGAGAGACCTGGACAGGCTGGAGAGTTGGACCGAGAGAAACCTAATGAAATTTAACAAGGGTGAGTGCAGGGTGCTGCACCTGTGAAGGAATAACCCCCTGCACCAGAACAAGTTGGGGGCTGACCTGCTGGAGAGCAGCTCTGAGGAGAAAGACCTGGGAGTTCTTGAGGACAACAGGATGCCCATGAGCCAGCAGTGTGCCCTTGTGGCCAAGAAGACCAATGGCATCCTGGGGTGCATCAAGAAGAGCATGGCCAGCAGGTGGAGGGAGGTCATCCTGCCCCTCTGCTCTGCCCTGGGGAGGCCCCATCTGGAGCACTGGGACCAGTTCTGGGCTCAGCAGGGGAGCTCAGAGGGGACAGCAGAGGGCTACAAAGGTGACTAAGGGCCTGGAGTCTCTCTTGTGAGGAGAGGCTAGGGGCTTGGGTCTTTGATTCTATGATTCTATGACTCTAATAATTTGTCGTGTGTTGTTCTCCAGATCTTCCTGAAGCCCTTGCATTTTTCTCCTCACAGCCTCCAAGCACCTCAGCAGCAGGAAGCAAGAAGACACAAACCCCATTATTTGTAGTGTAGTTTCATCTCTGCTGTTTCATCCTTGCTTTCCTTCTGAGTTCTGTCCTGGTCCTGGCCTGTTCCTTTCATCTCTTGGTTGCACGGCCTCTACTGATGACAATGTTTAGCCTCTGAAATGCCATTTCAGAGCACCCATCCACTTTAAGCCCTCAAAAGCTGTCGCTCACATGGGAAGACCAAGCAAGGAAATGCAGCACATCCTACAGTAACTCCATTTTTAGATTGCTTTATCGTAAGCATTTTGTACCCATTACTTCATGCCCTGAAATGTGAGAAAAGCTTATCCATAGGGACAGAGTATCAGTAATTGGGGTTTCTCTCTTCAGCTTCACATGCCAAAGTTCTTCATGTATGTTTTGCACAGACTATCACAGTTGCTAATTGAAGTCAGAAACAGATCCTATGGGCCATCAGTTCCAGCTAACTTCTGTTAATGAGACCATTAAAAAACAAAAAAATAAAATGTTTTGGTCTGTATCACTCTCATGACACTTTAAGCTACTTATTTTAATATCGAATAAAATATTTTAATATTTAATTTAGTTTTAACATACTTTAGATTTCACATTTACTACATTCGCAGATCTTCCGGTATTTCAATTCTTTTGAGGCAGATGCAGAAATGGTGTTCCCACCCTCATTGAATATTCTGCTGTCCTTCAAAGGACTGATAAATTATAAAAGTGCATATTCATTATTATAGCCGTTCCTTTTTAGAGCCCATTTCCACAGCAGCAATAGAACAGACCTTACCGATGAGGAAGCTAAATCTAAATCATTAGCAGAACTGGCAAAATAGCTTTGCAGTCATGACAACTCAAGAATTGACAGGGATAAAGTAACTCAGAGGAAGCCAGTTCCCTGTTGCTCCTCAGATTCTTTCAGGTCTGTGGGGTGTCAGCTGCATAACCCACACCCATCTTCTCCCCTCCTTCTCCTCCAAAGTTCCTCTTGTCTCTTGACATTCAAAATCCAGCACTGAATAAATGCAATCTTTCACTTTATTAGCCTGGCACCTTCTCGGAAAAAACACACTTTGGCCAAAAAAAGCAGACTCCTCCTACTCTACGGTAAAATAAATACTTAATATTGATCCTTCATATAATATAATCTCTTCCTATGGTTTTTCACTGCCTTGGAGCCAGGACTTGTATTTCACATGGAAAATTAAATGCTGACCCAAGAGAAGAGACTATAGATTACACGTTGTGGGAAAGGAGGAAATCAAGGAACAGAAAGGAGCATAATATAACAAGTTAGATGACTACATCCATCCCTAAAATAGCTCTACTGAAAGCAAAGGGGGCTATTTCCAGCAAGGATGAGTTCAGGCCAGAAATATCAGTTATTGGATTGCATTAGCAAACTGGGATTTATAGCAGGGAAAATTGCTTGGATCCATAGCAGGGAACAGAAATGATGTAGATGGTCTTTCAAGGCCACTGCCTCAGCCTTCTGTGATGAACTTGGGACGCACCGTGTCTGCAGTGTCCCTGCTGGAGTGACTCCCATCACCCATCCGGATCAACACAGCAAGGGCAAGGACAAAGTGTACTATAAAGAGATTAAGTGATGGAATTAAGTGAGAGGGGAGGAAAAATTGAAAACTCCTGGGAAGACAATCTGAGAGGCAGCAGACCAGACAATAACTCAGGCAAACGCATGGCCCTTTTCTCCAGTTACACGAGGATATGGTGAGGAACAGATGAGCTGTCACACTCAAGGAAGCACAGGGAAAGTGTTCCTACACCTTTTTCCATGCAAAAACAAAAATGGCTGGGATAGAAATAATGGAACAGACAGGGAAAATGTCCCGAGCTTGACTTTCTTACTCTGCCACAAAGGATCTCCTCAAGGGAAATTTGTGTTCTGTACCAGAAAAGGGGGGCACCAGCCACTGTAAAACTGCAGGCACTACCAGTGCCAGCAAGGGCTGGAGCGCTGCCGCTCTCAGAACATGCCTTATGTATATATATATATGTGTACATATATGCAATATAAACATTGACCTTTTGGGGGACTTTGCTTATTTGTCTTCAGAAAGCATTACTCAATTAGATAAAAAAAGGAGCAATGTGTTTTTGTGTGCAGAATTCCCCCTGGCACTGCCAAGGCTCAAAATTTCCTCTTCCTAAAATGCAAAATTATTGAGTCACAGACTAAGTGGCAATAAAGGGGGGAAATACAATGAAAGAAGATGTGACGCATGATCTCTGTCTCGAAATTTTGCACAGGGTAAGTGACAAAAAAGAGGAGCACCCCAATAAGTTATCTTCCTTTTTGAAATCTGTAGGGGAGAAGAGAAATCCTTAAAATAAGGTACGCAGAGCTGTAATTGGAGAGAGAACTGGGCTGTGAGTTCATTTATGAATTGATCTTCAGTCTAAGTGTTTACTGTTGAAGTTTGGCATTGTGAGGAAATGCCAACTCAGCCTGTGACTCAAATTCCAAGTATATAAGGAAGACAATTCAAAGTTTTTCAAAGAACATGAAAAAGCTTATAGTCAAGGATTTACTGTAAAAATAAGAATACTATAAGCTCCTATAAAAACATGGCTTCAGCACTACCTGGAAATTAATGTTCTTTTTAAAAAAAACAACACAAAAACTAGGTATGTGTTAAGTAACTCTTCACTACACTACACTACATCAAAGAGTTTGGGCACCACTTCTAGGCGTATATAAAGTCCAATGACATAGTAGGAATATATATATAGAATAAATCCCCTGGCAATACTACGTTAAGAAATATGATTTATCATTACCACTTTTAAGGACCCAATAACACTTGTTACACACATCAAAGGTGAATAAATACTCTGAACTGACAACCTCAGAAGCATATTGACATTAGATAGTGACTTCAGCAGAATAAAAACTCAAAGAAATATATACATAGAGGAAGGGTAACCCAAAAGCCACAAAATCCTGCATATAATCAAATCAGAATAAGATCTAATTATTTTGGAAGTCAACTCTTCAATTGAAAAACAAAGGTCATCAAAATAGACAATTACTATTTGAAATAAATCTAAAACCTCACAAATAGGTGAGACTTTGTGTCACTAAAGGACAAACCCCTAAAAGACAAAAGACAACTGTTTCTAATAACACTTAGAATATCTAGAAAAGGCATGTAGGAAGAAGTCCTAAGTAGCTTTAAAATTATTTACTTCTATTTACTATTGAAAGTTCTTTTCCATGTCCTTTTTGACTGCACCAGAAAAAGATATTTTAAAAAGAAAATAATTAGCATTTGAAGTATTTGCTGTTTTCTAGACCTGCACCAGTATCCGTGGCCTCAGGCTGTGTAATGTGTGCAGGATTTGCAAAATCAACATGAAATATACTACTAATATACATGTATAATGCAAATCAGCACAGCTACTTATAAAGTATTGACAAAATGCAGGTATTGAGCATAGAACTGGCTTTACATACAACTTGGTGTGCAATTACCATTCTTCAGCTAATGCAATGGTTTTTTTTGTTGCATAGTTCAAATAATTGTAAAGACATTCATCTTCCTACAAGTCTCTGTTCTGCTTTTATTGAAATCTTGGGAAAGTAACTCTAAGAATTCTGTAACATTAAATTAGGTCAAGCCCACTACATCCACACCAGTTAACCCTTGCTACAAATTAAGGGAACAAAGGCACACAAAGTGTTCTAAATTTAGACTTCAGAATTTAGACAGCACATTACAATCTTCCAGATGAGTTTTCTCACCTGACCTCAGTCAGACTTTGTATGGGCAGCCTCAGTCAATCATTCTCTTCTGTGTATTTATTCTAAGCCGACCACTTCACACAGATGCCCACTGAATACGTGAGATAACAATGGATTTAAGCTCTTCCTGCAGGATTGTGTGTCCTGGTCACATATAGGGAACCAAGGCTAAATGGACTCTGGTACCCAACTGGGAGTTATTCATAACTGTACTGGAGTGCTGGGACCAGTTCTGGGCTCCCCAGTTCCAGAAGGACAGGGAACTGCTGGAGAGGGGACAGCAGAGGGCTACAAAGATGATGAGGGGCCTGGAGCATCTCTCTGATGAGGAAAGGCTGAGGGACTTGGGTCTTTTTAGTCTGGAGAAGAGAAGACTGAGGGGGAATCTGATTAACACCTATAAATACTTCAAGGGTGGGTGTCAGGAGGATGGGGCCAGGCTTTTTTCAGTGGTGCCCAACGACAGGACAAGAGGGAACGGGCACAAACTTGAATATAAGAAGTTCCATCTAAACATGAGGAGGAACTTCTTTGCTGTGAGGGTGGCAGAGCCCTGGAAGAAGCTGCCCAGGGAGGTGGTGGAGTCTCCTTCTCTGGAGACATTCAAACCCCACCTGGACACTTTTCTGTGCCACCTGCTCTGGGTGGCCCTGCTCTGGCAGGGGATGGACTAGATGATCTCCAGAGGTCCCTTCCAACCCCATATCATCCTGTTATTCTGTAATAACTGGATTCAGCCATTTAAAATCACTGGATAATTTAAGATGGTTCAGGATGAAGAGGAAAACCATAGAATCATTGAATGGTTCAGGTTGGAATGGACCCTAAATATCACCCAGTGCCACCCCCTGCCCTGGGCAGGGACACCTCCCACCAGACCAGGTTGCTCCAAGCCCCATCCAGCCTGGCCTTGAACCCCTCCAGGGATGGGGCAGCCACAGCTTCTCTGGGCAACCTGGGCCAGGCTCTCGCCACCCTCACACCAAAGAATGTCTTCCAGGGATCTCATCTCAATCTCCCCTCCTTCAGTTTAAAACCACTCTGAGTATTCTGTAGGATTTCACTCTACAAAAACAGGCTGCTTATCGAGTGTCTAAAGCAGAGGAATAAGCCAACACTAATGTTTGTTACTAATTAGATTTTTAAAGAGCTCACTGGGAATTTCTAGCTAAAAATTACTGTGCCAAACTCCAAAGAACTGGCCATATTTTAACTGCTTGACTGTGTGACTGAAGCAGACAGAAACAGCCTTAAAATGTGGCATAATTATTCGGCTGTGTTACTAGCTACTACTCAATGTTAATTATGCATTAAAAGCTAAGAGTGTTATTTATGACTGTTCAGGGAAATATTTATTTATAATATGTACTCAGGCTTTCCGACAGAACCTTGTACGTGCTCCATGATTCAGGGGTAGGAAAGAGGTCCCCAGAGTTCATGCTATAAGTATAGCACTAATTTCTTCCTGTATGGTCAATATAAGGAGTCATTCAAACTCGTTTTTGGATCTAAAAGATTATCAACACCAATTAAAAGAGCAAGCTGACATGTAAATCTGCTACAGAACTGACACCAACTTTAGACACTGCTAAGACAACGTATAAAAATACCTCCACTACCTTTCCCCTCACTGAAAGTCACAGAAAGTGACATGAAGCTCTGCAATGAATTCATACAGCCCCCAATCCACACAGCCTTTCACAAGGTGATTTCACAAGACAGGGCTTTAACATAGAATTGTCTAGGTTGGAAGGGACATTTAAGATCGTCTAGTCCAACCATCAACCTAACTCTGATAAAAACCATCACTAAACCATGTCTCTAAGCACTATGTCAACCTGGCTTTTAAATACCTCCAGGGATGGTGCCTCAACCACTGCCCTGGGCAGCCCAGTCCAAGGCTTAAGAACCCTTGCAGTGGAAACATTGTTCCTAATCTCCAATCTGAACCTCCCCTGGGGCAACTTGAGGCCGTTTCCTCTTGTCAGCTGTGACTTGGGAGAAGAGACCGACCCCCCCTGGCTACACCCTCCTTTCAGGGAGTTGGAGAGAGCGAGAAGGTCTCCCCTCAGCCTCCTTTTCTCCAGGCTGAACACCCCCAGCTCCCTCAGCCTCTCCTCACAAGACTTGTGCTCCAGACCCCTCACCAGCTCCGTTGCCCTTCTCTGGACCCCCTCCGGCCCCTCAATGTCTTTTTTGTGGTGAGGGGCCCCAAACTGGACACAGCATTTGAGGTGGGGCCTCACCAGTGCCCAGTCCAGGGGGACCATCACCTCCTGACTTCCTACTCACCATGCTGTTCCTGAAAAAGCAAAACTGATGAGTGTGACATTTTTACCAAGAATTTATTCCAGATCAGTGTGAGCTGTAACCAACCAATAGCTAAATTTCTTTACCCTGGATTTTGGAAACTCCCTTGAATGTAAACCCGTAAGTTTTGCCACAATGGCCACCTCTAAAATTCCTTCTGCAAATATCTGCTCTCCAGAACACTGTGACATGGTAGGAGACAGCAATACCAATTAACTAGCATATATTCTATAGAATGCTTTTTCTTGTGTAATAACATCAGAATGGAGCATAATGGCATAACGCGTGGCACGGTCTATTGGCTACTGTTGAAATTATATTTAATAGAACAGTATTCCAAGGTTTCTTGGGGGGGAGACAGGAAAAGATTGCAAAGACTGAAAGATGTGAACATTTGAGAGCATCTACGTTCAATGCCGTACTCAAGGGCACTGCTTCAAATCGATTAATGCCCAGTAATCCAGAAGCAGACACGTTTTGGGCAGGAAGTATGTGGGCAGGAATTAGATATAATACAATTGTAAGCTGGCGAGAGTTGTACACATAACCAAATTACTACACATCCATTCCGGACAGATAGCTCCTAAGAAATTTCGAAAAACACTATTTAACCAAAAACAGCCCTTTGGATTTGTTCCGCGCATGAAGGGAACAGATTTAAGTGACAATTCAAATAGTTTCAGACTTACGCAGGTCACTACTTTTGAACTTGGCAAAACGAATAATAGTCTGACAAAAGATAACAACAACCTCCCTGTTTCTTTTTGCCATAAACTGACCCTATTTAGAATTGAGAGAAAGAGTCCTGATTTTCAACCATTTCTCAGTTACAAGAGTTCCTGGTCACTTCTCCTTTCTTCAGTCACGCTTATTTTTTTGCTCCTACAGGATATATACATTTGAAGGAAGACCTACAGCTACTTGTGAAGTTCCTGACACATAATTAGCAGAGAGAGGGACAGCACATACCTCCTTCCCTTTTCTTTCACTGCCAAGATGGGTTAATGACCTGTCAAAGGGCAATGCACTCCATGGTTCTACTGCTCCAGGCTTTATTAATCAACCCAAAATATTTGGGGTTTGCTAAGGTTATTCTGAAAGGACAGGGAAAATTTTGTTCTCTTTTTTTTTTTCTTCCTCTCATGCTGCGGCTTCCATGAGTAATACAGAATCACAGAATCATAGAATGGTTAGAGTTGGAAAGGACCTTAAAGACCATCCAGTTCCCATCCCCTGCCCTGGGCAGGGACACCTCCCACCAGACCAGGTTGCTCCAAGCCCCATCCAGCCTGGCCTTGAACCCCACCAGGGATGGGGCAGCCACAGCTTCCCTGGGCAACATGTTCCAGGCTCTCACCACCCTCACAGCAAAGAATTTCTTTCTGGTATCTGATCCAAATCTCCCCTCTCATAATTTAAAACCATTACCCCTTGTCCTGTCACTACACTTCCTGACAAAGAGTCCCTCCCCAGCTCTCCTGTAGGCTCCCTTCAGATTATAAGGTCTCCCTGGAGCCTTCTCTTCTCCAGGCTGAAAAACCCTAGCTCCCTCAGCCTGTACTCATAGGGGAGGTGCTCCAGCCCTCTGATCATCTTCATGGCCCTCTGCTGGACCCGTTCCAACAGGTCCATGTCCTTCCTGTGCTGAGGACTCCAGAGCTGGACACAGTGCTCCAGGTGGGGTCTCATGAACGCAGAGCAGAGGGGTAGAATCACCTCCCGTGACCTGCTGGCCACGCTGCTGGGGATGCAGCCCCATAATAACTCTTGCCACTATCTTATTGGGAAACCTTCTCAGCAGACCTCTCTAACCTCTCTTTTTTTTAGAGAAAGAGGCAAAACGACTGTGGTGGGACAGCTGAGACAGCATTCTGCTGTTTTCTCATGCCAACCTAGAAATTGTAAGGACTCAAACTGATCGGCTTGCAAGACTGAGGGAAAGCATATTATTACATCAAACGCCATCGCAAAGTAAGCAGATTAGGAATGCTGGAGTATAAACTAACTTCAAGTCCTTCCTGGCTATCTCATCACCCACAGGATTTTAGAAGCAGCTCAGATGAAACTGCCATCCTTGCAGTCTCCAAAAACCTCCACCTGTAATAATTTTACTCTCATGAAGATTAGCAGGTTTTTGCTAATAAGTATTTAAACGTCCCTGCAGAATCACAACCTCTCATCTATCACACTCCAACCTGCGCTTATCGACTGCATCTCTGTTCTCTTTTTCCACGTTTAGATTAAAAACTCCATTTACTTTGTTTTTTTCATTCGCACCGTGCACAGATTCACAGATTCAGTGCTATTTCCATACTACAAAAAGGGAGTGATACCATCTCCAAATGAGATACTGGGAATTCACAAACAGATAAGGAAGTATTTGTCTCTGAATATGAGGTGGGCTGATAAACATGACCTGCATATCCACGGAAGAGCCCACTTTTGAAAAGGTGCTGTAAATGTAATTCTTATTAGGTGTGGCTGGAACTTTGAATGTTCAGCCTCATCAGCCAAACTCGAAGATGTTTAAAAGAAAGGCCAGTAAAATGTCAATAGGAATGTGCTATTCAAGCTGTTGATCTTCACAAAGCTGTGTAAGAGTCAGTACTGCACACACCATTGACTTCAGGTCATGTATGAATAAAAATGTCATTCAAAAAAGCCTTCAAAACTTTGGCTTTTTAAAGAAGGCTTCCAAACCCAAAGCGTGTGCCACGAGGAACTGAATTAGTTTTCAATTTTGGAAGATGTAAAACATGCGAAGCATTAAGATGTGTCTCCCCACACTTTTGGAGGACAAACGTTAGCAAAAGGGACAAAACACTACCCTACCAACTAGCCCTATAAAACTTTTATGGTAGCCATAATATACAAATAACTGCATTAACATGAGCATAGATTTATGCAATTTATAACTCTGCTTATCCAGACACTCAAATTCTAATTCACAAACATGGGTGAATTTAATCCCACCCCCTAGCTAATCCTTCCACTAAAGCATTTAAAGTGGAAATGACTCTTCGGAGCTATTTTTCAGAAGTCTGTTGAATTTTTCAAAGGCTGGACATCAGTAATGATCTTTTGTTTGGACAAACAGGACAAACACACACACACACCGGTGGGAGAAATGCTGTTTTTCCATCAAAGTATTGGTGAGACGTATCAGTTGTGTATCACTTAGAATAAACCCATTACTGTTTGAGAGATGCTCAAAAACTATACACTTGACAAACATTTTCAGAGAAATCAGAACATTCAACATTTCTGAAAGCCAAGTTCATTGAACATGCAGTGTTCCCATGACATGCCTCCTGCCACCCCAGCACTCCAGCTCTCCGGACACATCTGTCCTTTTCCATGTCAGAAGCCCTAGGACCTCACTTCCCAAGTGATACAGGACAAGCAACGTGGGCCTGTATGAAAGAAATAAAAGGTCCTGACTCTGTTCGTAAAATCATTTGCTTTCTTTTTTTCTATTTTATGTGTGTGCTTAAACCACCTGTATACTTCATAGTGACAGTGCCTTGCTAGCCTTTCGCTCACGATGGAGGGATCCCCTAACTTCTACAAGCCCTGCAATTCTCAGCAGACATCCTATTCTCCACTCCTTCCACAGCATATTTATTTTTATTCTTATCCACCACAGTACTGCAGATCCCATTTATGTCCCTTCTCCATTTCCCCAAAACAGCAATATCCATACCCTCAAAATGCCAACAGATGTATCGGAGTCTCATTTCATCCTCTGCTATACTTCCCACTTCCCTTATTCATTCCATACCACAATCTTCATCCTGTTCCTCCCTGAATCATCTCAGTCTTCATCTTGATTTCCCCATTAACTGACCCCAAGTCCCTACTGGGGGACCCTGTGGTTTCCTCTTCCCTTCACTACCCTTACGGTCCCCTGGGTGTCTCCATGGCAGAGTGGGTGTTCCCCATGGCAGACTTCACCCTGGCAAGGCTTTCTGAGCGCACCAGTCCTCTCCATTCTAATTCTTATTATTAGCTGTCAGGAAACTAAAACCTTCAGCTGCCAAACGAGTTTTAGAGAATTAGCAGAAACAATTAAGGGGAATGTTATAAGGGTCACCCAGAACCGAGTGAGTCCAACTGCAAGCAATTGCTACAGTGCTTCGGCAAATAACTGCTACGATGACAGAAATTATATTTCTCTCCTGTTTTCTGTGACTTGATTTCCTGGGTTTTTAGTTATTTTCCATTTTTGGATATGAAGAAACACCTTTAAGAAACATCTTAGCTTTCTGACATGAGGAAATGCATTCAACAGCTAAAAGAATATGAAAGTACCTGATAAAGGTCTTGAAATCAATCTAGAAGACTCAGAGGAATTTAACAGAAGAAGATTGAGTAAAGTGACTTTCTGTGAAAGTGAGAGAGGTCTGCAATTATCTACAAAAGACATGATAAAAATGAACATCAACATGCTGAAGGAAAGCTTCTCAAGGGTTAAAAAGGGATCATGTCTAGAGGCCATAAATTGATTAAAACCCTGCTAACACAGCATATGACAAAGAGCATTTGCATTATAAACGAGACCCTCAGAAACAAAGGGAAAAGATACAGTCCGCTGACAAAAAGTTTATTTTTTTTTCCTCCAGGGAAGGAAACCAACTGTTGGCAAACACATTCTCTGTAAAGGTAAGTTAGTCCAGAGAGCAGCAACAAGGGGGCAAGGGGCGGATCTCAATAGCTAAACAACACAGTTTAGAGCATGGGGCTTATACCAACTGTTTTTTCTGTTGTAATTCAGAAACTTATTAACACACACAGCATTTTAGCGTTAGCAGAGGTAGACAAGCTTTATAAAGCTGGCTTGCTTAATATTCTCTCCCAATGTCTCGCTGTCAGCTCTCTTCCCTTGGTATCATATTAAATCTGTTCAGAGTTATTAAATTAATAGTAAAAGAGCAATACAGAAATATAAACTACTCTTCATTCTTTTTCATCTAATGCATGACTCACCTCAAATCCGTTCCAACACAGAGTAGCCCTCTCATTCATATCACGATTCCGTTCCTCGTCCTCTCCAAAACTCAAATGCCACCATGCACAACGCTGCCTTCAACACTGCAGAACCTCCCCAGACCCCGGTACTGACACAGCATCTCCACCAAACCTGTCACCCAAACCTCCTAGAGTCTAGTATTGCCCTTGAAATGCTGTGAATTTTGTTAAAGTATGAGGGTTTGGTTTGCTCATTCACCTCCTTTAAATCATAGAATCATTCAGGTTGGAAAAGACCCTTGGGATCATCGAGTCCAACCATCAACCCTACTCTACGTAAAGTTCTCCCCTACACCATATCCCCCAACACCACATCTAAATGACCCTTAAAAACATTCAGGGACGGTGACTCAACCACCTCCCTGGGCAGCCTATTCCAGGGTCTGACCACTCTTTCAATGAAAAATTCTTTCCTAATGTCCAGTCTAAACCTACCCTCTTGCAGCTTGAAGGCATTCCCTCTTGTTCTATCATCTGTGAGAAGAGACCAGCACCACCGTCTCTATAATGTCCTTTTAAATAGTTGTAGAGAGTGATGAGGTCTCCCCTCAGCTTCCTTTTCTTCAAACTAAACAGTCCCAGATCCTTCAATCACGCTTGATAAGATTTATTCTTATCCAGGCAAGCTGATGAACTTAGCAAGGTAGTGCCGAAAAAAACCCCAAACCTCAGTTGAATTAAATTTCTATTTAAAAGAGGAGTATACCAGGGCACTCAACCAGCCAGGCCCACACTTAATTTTTCTTTTCTCCCACATTGCAATACTTGCCTGAAGACTGATATTTCTCTACAACAGGATAATTTGTATTCTCTAAAGTCCTCCTGAAGGTCTTTCTCCTTTTTTTTTTTTTTTTAAAGTATAAAGTTGGTAATTATCTCTTGAGAAAGAACCAGGTTTCCAAAACAGATGCACAGGTGAGATGGACTTCAGAAACAAAACGGGCAAGAATAGACTGAATTTCCATCATAACGATGGTGGTTATAATTATAACAGGAACAGCCCTTTTCCTAAATGGCATTACCATATTTAGTGACTGGCCCTGTAGGACACATACGATTCTGCTTTCTTCTACCTGGAGCACTGACTGACAATCCAGCCATTAATTCCTGGTAATGACCATGTTTTTGAGGATTATTGCTGCGGGAATCTTCTGTCATAAAATATCCACAGCATTTAGCCATGTCTCTACACTTTAGATATGAAAAGACGTTTATACCATGACACTAATAACAGCTCCCTTTTATCAAACCTCACACGGGGAAAGAACATAGACCCCATGAGATACGATGCCATTAGTGCCTCCTCACACTCACGCTGCCCTTTGCATTCCATGCACAAACATGTACCTTCCATTTACAAACATCCATCAGCTCAGGACAGCAACAAATTTCAGCCCATGCATGTAAGCATTTATGCTTAAGGTGTCTGGAAAACAAGTGAGAAACACTGATTTTTTTTTTCATTATTATTTTGTAATAATAAAACAAGCTATTTGGATTGTTAACAGAGGGAAAACAAGAACGTTGAGGAATGTTTCTGGGTTTAACATGTGTCAAGTAGTAGAAAATTAATCTCTCCGAGGACACAAGTTAAAATGTTAACCACGGGCACTGCTTTAGAGGAAGACACATTACAAGAGAAACCCAAAGTACCTGCAGGTCCTTTGGGAAAGGACACAATACTGAGCCATGGTTTTCATCAAGCTGCCTGGAACAAAGAATCATATCATTTTGGATGGTGAGGAGAAGCTGTAGCGTTGAGTTTTCTATGTGGAACTGCCTCTTCCCACACCTTCCAAAGGAATTGATGAATTTTTTGTGGCTGTTTGATTGTTTTTAATAAAAAAAAAAACTTACTGGGAAAGGGGAAGGAGAAGAAGAGACAGAAAGACCCTGCAGGGTCTTGCATCAAAGTCTGACTTACAGCACCAAAGAAACTGAAGTGCTGAAAATTCTTCAGGAAATGACAAGACCGAGTTGACTGTGAAGAACTATCCCTAAACATAATCCAAATACACAAAATGAAAACAACAGGCCACATACTACAGATGAAATACAAAGCCAAAAGCAGACAGGCTGCGTGAGACATTCAGCTCTCCATGAGAGTTGAAAAGCAGCCCATACAGATAGCTCCTGTTCCTTGGCCAGCAAACAGATAGGTGCTGGCAGGGAAGGCAGATGGCATCCATCTAGTCCAAGTGGCTAGATGGCCACCCCAGGGGGGCTCCTCTCCCTGCAGGAGATGTGTTGTCCTGCAAGATTCCTCGTGCTGTTGTAGCTTGGAGCCTTGCCTCCTTTAGGGGGGAGTCAATGGCAGACACCACGTTGAGGGAAGAGCAAGAAGAAATGGGAGTCTCGGGAAACACAACCTGATAGAGAGACCAAGGTGAGAAGAAGGGAGAGGGGCATGTAAGACAGGAGAAAGGCAAAGTCTGTCACAGAGACCAGCCGGAGGGTTTAACAGCTCCCCCCTGCACCGGAGTTGGAAACTTTGACAACAGAGGAAGCTCCACTGACATTAACTGACATTAAAGCTCTTAATGGCTACACCCAGTGCATTTAGAGTATGAGGACACTTGACAAGGGAACAGGTAATTCTCTCTCCTGTCCTTTCCCTGACACCACCAGAACTAAAGCTGTCATTCCTAAGCAGTCAGAAAAACAAGATTTTTAAAAGGTTTCCTAGTATCAGATCAGGACACAAAACCATTAATTTTTTCGAGTTCACACAGTTGTAGCCTCAGTGGGGAATCAAATGACTAGATGATCTTTGAGACTAACTTAAGGCACTGCGACTGGTACAAATCGTACTCTGGTGGTTTGCAAGAAAAAAATGTGAGAAACAGATACTGACTAGGGAAATTTTATCCTGTTTACTGTTTCACCTCTCTGAGATCACAAGAAACCATGTTGGATCACAAGAAACCATGTTCTCCAACAAAGTTGGAGAACTTTGTAAAGTTGATGGTTGGACTCAATGATCCCAAGGGTCTTTTCCAACCTGAATGATTCTATGATTCTATGTAGCCATGGCATTCCCTTTTTCAACATTTGATCATTAATTCCTCCAAATATTCTTTACTTTCATTTCTAAGATTTGTGATATGAAGTATTATTTCCTATTTTTAAAAAGCTACCCCATTTCCCATGTACACACTAAAAGCAAACTGATAACACTGCTTGCTGGTGTCCCATGAGGGTAAACCAACGCAGATCGTCACCTCTACCACTCAAAGATCTGGGATAGACGACAATCTTCTATGAGGAGGGTCAGCCCTGCTGCCTCTCAAAGAAGTTTTCTAGTCTAACTTCAATCATTCAATGCTGTATGACACAGCCCTGTGAAAAATAAAAAAAAAAAAAAAAAGCCAGTTCTGTCATCTCAAGCTGAGAAAGTCCTGAGCAACTGCTAGAGAAAACAGGACAAAACCACCTGAAGAAATAACCCCGGCGTTTGGTTGCTGGAGTGACTATCACAAGAGAAAATAGCAAAGGAAGATCAAGAACACAGCACTCCTTACTACTCTCAAATGGTAATGTCAGGTGCTTTTTGGAGCTAAGATCTAGCTAAACTATCACATAGACACAAACACAGTACTCTGGCGACAATAATGGGTTTGAAAATGCCAGTTGCTGCCTTGACCTCCGCAGACCCTGCCATCTGGGTACCTTTTCTTTTCCACTCACTGGAAAGACTCAGCCCGTGTTTCAACCGTTTTTCAGGTGAAAAACTTGAAACTAGATGGCAGTAACATTTCTCTTCCTTGTTACAACTGCTTTTCCAAATCAGTCATTTCATACTGCCTGAGCTTTTCTTACCTAGTTGGAGAGGTAAGAAGTTTGGCAGTACTTTTAGCATTTTACCTGTTTCAGCTTGTGTGGCGGTATTATACCTCATTGCTCTACGTTGCAGGAGCAAAGGCTTTGACGATGGCTGATGAGGTCCTGCTTAGTCCTCCCACAAAGGATCTGCCTCAGCCCTACTCACTCTGTGACTCTGTTTATTGGCTTCACATCTGAGTTTTTCTGGTTTAACCCCACTAAGCAGGTTCCCAAACCAAATATCTTCCACTGACCTGCTGTAACACCTCTAATGCTATTTTCTGCACATAACAATGTTAAATGCACAGCTTAATACTTGGTTTTACTCTTTTTCTCTTAGTCTGTCAAAAAATCTTTACCTTCTTATACTATGCTCACAAATACAAACATAACTTCTCCTACAGATTCAATCAAGATTTAATCCCTTGAACAGTAATGTAAATAACAGAAAAGACTTTGACAAACAGCAATATTAAACTTTACCCAGGAATAAACATCTGAAATCCCCTGATTCTGTCTTTAACAGCTTGTCTTTGTACTAAATTGCTCTCAAACCCTTTCTCCTGGCAAAGTTGCTGTGATTTCATTTTCATTAAATCTCCAGTCCAGCCAACCCTTTTTGGTTGTGGGAGGTGTCAGGACAGAAAAAAGAAAAAGGACTGAAGTACTTTAGTGGCATATGTGACAACCACTTCAAAGCCATAAATCCTACCAAAGTACCTTAGAGAATAACGATCAGTCAAGACTTTAATCATCAGCAAAAGCTAGTTGAGAGAATAAGGAGGGTCCTAAGGGTAATAGCTGTAAAATGAAAGTGTCCACTGAGCGCGTTTTTTTCATTACAGACAATTGAGCCATTTCTCAACCCTGTTTATCTTTAGCTTTTCCTCTTAGACCAGAGGGAGAGTAAGGGATATTACAGCCATCTTCCGCCAGTGAAGTAGAAAGAAAAATGCCAGAAATGTTTTAAGACAAACAATGCTGCTTCCGCAGATGTGGTTACGTGCCCTTTCAGGCTGAATTCCAATTCCTGGTCCCTTGAACATCTGACTGAAACCCAGGCTCTGTTCTTCCCCCAGGATCCAGAGCACACTGTGGATATCCCAGTGTGCATTTCCCAGTACTGAGACACATAATCCCATTAGTCACATTATAACCAACAATCCCATTGTCCCCTGAGCCTTGGTCTGATTCTTCATGCCTTCCTTTGGTTTCTGCTTTCTTTTCCCTGCCAGTTTTTGCATAATAAATACCTCTGTATTTATTCTCTAACTTAAGTATATGTCAAAACAGCTAAAATTATAAATATCTATATTGTAAATCTATATCTATAAATGTCTTTAGTGTAATGATCAGAACCAGAAATACTAACAGAGTTTTTATAAACCAAGAGATTAAATTTTTCATTTAACTTTGTTGATGATTAGTTTGCATTTAGAATTTGAATTAATGTCTAGAAGACCAATTCAACACAGCTCAATTAATTTAAACTCTATCCATTTATTGATTACAAACATAAAAGACCAGAAATGCTCAACAATCAGAAAGAGTGTATTACCAACTCCTGGTGTGTTACCGTTTAAGAGCAATGGAAAAAATCAGTATAGAGCGCACAGTCTATGGTCACACTGTAGCTATACGTCTGGGATGTTTTTAATCCCACCTACTAATATTAGAAACATGAAATGCAAAGCATGGAACATAAAAATATTATTATCATTTTTGTCTGAAATTCCTATTAAATTTAAAAAAAAAATAAAAATCAATACATGATAAATTCTTCCTGGCTAAAGATAAAATTCATTTTTCTGTTTTAAGTAAATTGCGAAGTCAAAGGCCAGTATAAGCTTAAATTACTTGTTTGACAAAAGAACTCAAATAAAACCAGTGATTCAAACATTAATAAAGAAGAAACATTCATAAGCATGTACATTGAAATAGATAACTATGTAAGCATCCCTCGTTAATATAAAATAGCTGCGGAACATATATAATTTTTCAACTATCTTGGCTTGCTACTGTTGTGTGAAGTTATTGGGGGTGCACACTTACATCAGATTCCAGGTTAAGTTATTTTCCACCCTTCAGTGAGTTAGGACAGAGATGGATTTGATACTCAGCATCTTTAAGGAACTGAAATAATTTTAGAAACTACCGTTTATCAAATTTCACTAAAACAACCTAGCTCTCAGTAGGAAAACTGTGAAATCTATTATCATCTAGTCCATCTCAACTCAAAATGATTGAAGAAAAAGCTATTTGTCTTTTTCCCCTCCCCCTTAGGAACCATATTCTGATCTCGTAGAGACTCAATAAGATGAATTAGGTCACTTCCATACAGAAGTTAAGGATAAGGTTTTCTAAAACAGAAGTCCACCTAATTTTGTGGGGGATGGAAAAATAGATATTACTATATGAACTAAAAAGTCAGTTGGAAAATGGAAACAGCCTGGTTCGACTTCAATGTTTGATTTTCATTTTTTTTTCTCCCATTTTTGAATTTCTTTTACCATAAATTCAATTAAACTATTGAATATAAGATCATGCATTTTTAAAAGCATGAAATAGTGAAAACAGGATGCCTGCATAACAAATCATTTCAGCATTAATTTTTTCAGTAATATAAATATTGATTGAAAAACTCCTCGTGAGAGCTGATTATAATCCTATGCTTTCTAGAAATATTGTTTGGAATAATAGAAAGTGTTCTTTTATTGCTATAAACACAGTTAGGAGTTAATTTTGGAGGAATGAAAGGGGTATGTATCTCATTCAGCCTTCTCAGCACCACTGAAGAGTAAGATGGGAAGCAGAAAGAAAAATCACTAATACCGATTTTTTTAACCAAAACTTTATAGTCCATCAGCAACCAGTCATTGTGGGAAGCTCCTCCTTCCTCCACCAGTTGCTTAGTCCTGTTCTCCTGTTATAAAGCTTTCCCTTCCTTCAGGAGTGACAAGTGATCCGTTTATAGATTACAACCTATTAGGTTGTAAATCCAAACCATGTGGTGGAAAACACCACCCTCTGCAGGATACGAATGAGTCGCTGAAAAAGGAGCAGGGAAGCTGTGGGGCTACTTTATGAGGAAAACCAAACTAGCTATACGTGGTTAAAATGGCCATTCACAAGTCCTCTACCACTAAACAGCCCATTCGAAATTCATCATTGTGCAATCACCTTTTTCAGGTTAAGAAAATCTGAAGACAGTCACATGTCCCAAGAAGGGAGAAAAATCAGTTATTTTTTAAGGGCCTCAACTGCATTAAGTCTCATGGGCTTTCCACTTCCCTGTGCTCTGTTTCCTTACGCAGCACACAGAAAACACCACTCTCCTAAAGACAAACTAGAGAAGATCATACTGTTGCAGTTCAGAGAATATCATAAAATAGGCACTGACAGCGTAAATGCACACCAAGTCAAACCAAGTCATCCACCCCTCTGCTCCGCTCGGGGGAGACCCCACCTGGAGCTCTGTGTCCAGCTCTGGAGTCCTCAGCACAGGAAGGACGTGGACCTTTTGGAACAGGTCTAGAGGAGGCCACAAAGATGCTCCGAGGGCTGGAGCCCCTCTGGTGTGAGGACAGGCTGAGAGAGTTGGGGGAGTTCAGCCTGGAGAAGAGAAGGCTCCAGGGAGACCTTAGAGCCCCTTCCAGTCCCTCAAGGGGGCTCCAGGAGAGATGGGGAGGGACTCTTGATCAGGGAGGGGAGCCATAGGATGAGGAGGAATGGTTTTAAAGTGAAAGAGATTTAGATGAGATATTAGGAGGAAATTCTTTCCTGTGAAGGTGGGCCCAGGTTGCCCAGGGAAGCTGTGGCTGCCCCATCCCTGGAGGGGTTCAAGGCCAGGCTGGATGGGGCTTGGAGCAACCTGGTCTGGTGGGAGGTGTCCCTGCCCAGGGCAAGGGGGTTGGAACTGGGTGGTCTTTAAGGTCCCTTCTGACTTGAACCATTCTATGATTCTATGATTTAGATTTAGGAAAAAAATTGGGAAGGGCTTCAGAAGTGCTTTTTCAGGTGTGATAAGAGAAACATCTTACAACCACCTTGGTTTTGACACAGAATATAAATCTTCAGGGATCGCCCCTCTCCTATCAAATTCTGTCATCTAGCAAGAGTACAAATATAGCTAGGTCAATTAAAGCACTCCATGCACCCCCAATACACATCAGTTGGCCCAACAACTGCAAATATTTTATCATATGGCTTTATATCCTGGCCTCCTTCTTCAGGATATTTAGAATATTAAATAAAATTTGGCAGTAAATAGCCTATAGTAAACATTTTTCCCTCACTCTAGTACTGCTGAAGTCTGGCTGCTTCAGGGCAGAGTATTGGAACTTCCTCAGGGCAGAATATTGGATCTTCTTCAGGGCAAAATATTGGATCTTCTTCCCATCTCCCTGCCAAATGGAGGATTTCCTCATTTTAAAAGGTCTGGCTCCTCCCTGCTACTGGGCAAACTATCGAAAGTTACTGACAAATCCCACAGGCCACCAAATCTTCTCTTGGCAGCACTAATTTGCTTGTGTCGCTCCCTGTGTGTTTATCTTTGATTTCAAAGATTTAATTCCCAATTAGAGTTGGGCGCAAAGTACCTCCCAAGCGCTGGTCCATGGGGCCGCTCAGATGGCCATGTGTCCCATCAAAGGGCACATCGCTCCCTCTGTGGGTCTGAGAATTCGTCTTTATGAGAGCAGGAAAAGCACTGGGCACGTTACAGGAGAGAGAATTCAGTGGAGACACTCAAGCTACATGCCATACACATGACAGATGGAGGATTTCCTTCCAGCGACGAAGTGACCTTTGTGGTATTTCTCATATATAAATTGCAGCAGAACATTTCCTTCAAGAACCGAAGCGCTGATGTACACATAATGCCTATTTAAGGAACAGTATAAAATTGAGATGCTTCTATTTCCATACCCAACGTGTCCCCTTGGGCCTCAACTGAAGGCTACACACTACACCAAGCGGATGGATGTATTTATTTCTGCAGTGCGAGGTACTAATCAAACATTAAAAATGGCAAGTTCCACAGGTCATTCCCTATGGGGGGCAGGGGGGAAGTTACTGTGGTATAAGAGAAAACTCATCATTATGGGTGATGTTTTATTCCTTATTTCTTGCTTATTTTTTTCTCTCTCTCTTTATATCCAAAGAAAATACCACAGGTAAACGCGGTAGCAAATTACGATCAAAATAAGCTCTATTACAAAAACTTAAGAAAAATTTATTTTTTGCCCCCATTTTTTCATGAATGGGGCAATATTTTAGGTGAGCTGAAAAATCCATAAGGTTGTGTGCAACATAATGAAATAAAATGTGATGCTGTTGTAACCAGAGGGTCTCATCTCTGTCTTGTAGCAAGAAGAGACTGAAACACTTCTCTTCATCTACTGCTTGGTCAGATAGATGCTAATAAAGCTCTTGAGGGGCAATCCTAACCAGCAGCACCCGAGGTGTCACCTGGCTGTCACCTCATGGACATGCATGTGAGCAGGACATCCCTGTCTGATGCCCCAGGTTCCTCTTTCCTGCAGGGCAAAGTTGAGAGAAAACTCAGTGTTGTGATAATCACAGAATAAAGATGAGCTCAGAAAGAGACCCTTCAGTTTCTGTAACCATTTGATAACATGAAGTAAAAGTAAAATATTACACTAAACTACCAAGCAATAGACCATCTTCTGTCAAGACCAACCAAGACCAGGCTGGATGGGGCTTTGAGCAACCTGGTCTAGTGGGAGGCGTCCCTGCCCAGGGCAGGGGCTTGGAACTGGATGATCTTTAAGGATCCTTCCAACCCAAACCATGATTCTATGATTCTATAATTGAGTTTTACAGTAAAGGGAATCTGAACCTCAAAGGTTCATCCTAATGTTGAGGGCTTGCCAGAAGCCCCTCCTTCAGGATGCCCTCCTCTCCCACCGCAAGGTTGTGTCAGTGAAAGCAGTGGAAATGTTGAAACTACGGATGAGGATCAATTGAATCCTCAAAAATGTTGGATACACTTCCTCGCAGCCCGGAATGACTTTGTACAAGGAACTTCGTTGTCTCTGCATGGCTGCTATGATAATGCTTCCCTCACTCACAAACATCCACAGAAGACAAAAAGTGTTAGAGGCTGAGAAATGTCTAGTCACTAAGTCTTTAGATGTAGTCCTAGTTTATAATCTAAAACATAAAATGGAAGGCAGGTTCACTCCTTTTTATAAGATCAGGTATACGTGCACAGGATGATTGTGGTCTATGTTTCATTCCAAACACGTGGTTTCCAGAGGCTCTCCTCTGCTCCTCAAGATGGACAGTTTCGAAAGAAATATCCTCCATTAAAGATTTTAAACAAAAAGCGATGTCTCAGAATTCCCTAGATTACATAAGATCTAGACTGAACCGTGCTTCCTTGGTGAGCCAAGGGAAACAAAACCATAGAAAAAAGAATCTGTTAAATGAAAGAATCTGTTAAATGAAGAAAAGCCTTGATCAATGCAAAAATGACTTGGCAGACATGAATACCGTTTTTATGGCTATTGGGGGTGGGTGGGAGGGGAGAGAAGGGTATTTCTTTTTCCCTTTTTTTTTTTTTTTAAAATTCTGCTACTGCTGCTTGAAGAGATGACAGGCTAATAACATCTGCTCGGAACTGGATTGTAAGTTTACATTACACAGCGTGTGTTCTATCATTATTGCACTGTACGGGAGGATAATGGTTTTACTACACAGTGCCAGAGGCAGAAGATGCTTCTGAAAATCACTTAGGAATCAACATTGCAGAAGATAATCTGATTATCTATTTTTTTTTACTACTATTACCCTTACCAAGAAACAAATTCAAAATTATTATTATTCAATCGAAGCTACAACTTCCTTATTTCCCTTCCATACCTCTCTAGCAGCATCCTGATCCTGGAAAATGTGGTAATGGATCAGCACAACAAACTGCCTCCTTCAGAAATACAGCATATCGGCGCCTTCAGAAGGCATTACAGTTAAGGGAAATCAAAAATACAAGTCAAAGCTCATACCCATTATCTTGAGTTGGGTCTTGTATTACTCCTCAGGTCTCAAAGTGAAGCCATTTTCATTTATGATGAGAAAACTGTGTGAAATAAATTCCAATGCAAAGACCAGAACACAGTGAATGAAACCAGGACACATGAAGAATTAAAAAAAATGTACCTGAAATAAGTAGAAAAAGACTCATTTGTTTTTATGAAGGGAATTTTCCCTTATAGTGCTGAACATTTAGAATATGTGAGACAGTACTGAAAATTCGGATTATATTAAATATCTGATTTCTCCTACTGTAAAAACCAGTATTGAGGAAGGAGGGAAATATGGAATGCATTCCTACAAAATTATTATTTCTTATCTATTCCCAAACCAAAATTGGTACTGAGTGCCGCAGAACTGACTGATGAAACATACTGCATCTATTTTAAGTTTTGATCACTTAAAAGAAAAGAACATCTTGGTCAATTCAGAAAGGATATCGATGCCAATAGCTGCAACATGACTTTAAATGTAGGTGTGCCTGAAACTGCTGGAAGGGAAGCAACAACTAGGAATATTGTGCTGAAGATGGAAACATTCAGGCTCTGTCCGCTCTGGAATATAGATCCCTTCGAAACAAGCAAGTGTGTCTAGAAGTGTGATGCTTTTAATGCTACATAGCATACGGTGTGGGATGAATTACTCTGAATTAATACTATGGTTTTCAAGGTAAATGTTAACAATATTAGGAACATATCACAGAATGGAACGTGCAACACTGCTGTAACCCTCCTTGCTTCACCTTCTGCCTGCTTCCCTGAGCTACCTGCCTTTTCCTTTTCGGAGATAGTAAAGCCAAAAGGAAGTTTAATTAGAAAAAAACATGCAAAAAAGTGGCTATATGGGTCTCAGTCCATTTGTCTTGTAAGAATGAAAAGTTAAGCTTACAAGGGGTTCAAGCTTATCCATCTAACGCAAAAAAACCTCCAAGTGCAGCCAACCACCCAATAAAAACCAATATGGATATGCTGACACGTGCCAGTGAATTACCAATAACTGAGGACTCAGCGTATGCGGTTCAAGACTTTGGGACTTAGAACGTTAACAAATAACTGGAAGGTTTCCCATAATTTATCAAACGAACACAAACAAGTTCATCTCGTCTATGAAAAGTGGGTGGCTACTGTGAGTACAGCACAACAGCTTCTAGAAAGAGATAATGCACATTATGTTACTATCTCCCTTCTTTCGTTTCGATCCTGTTAGTTTCAGGCCTTCCAGAAGCACTGATTTCTGCTAATACTTGATGTGCTGTCACTCTATTGAAACGAGAACTGCCATCAAATCAACCACTATTATTTCAGCATAATGTGGTGTTCCCATACTCAGTGCTGTTGCTCCTCTAGTTGGGTTAGAAGCAACCCAGAACAGAAACCAGTCTTGCCCAGTTCACTCAACCCGTGGTAGAGCTGGGTTGCAACTACTGCAATCTCACAGTTGAAAAATGCAGTTTAGGAGACTTCAACTCAATTCCAGCCACTCGTTGATATTTCTTAATACAGATTGATAACCTCGTAAGCAAATATTCATAGGGATGTACTTTAAAAATAACTTCTTAAATGACCTGATGATAGAAAAAAAGCGCAGAAAGTTGGGGGAATAGGAGGCTGCATCAGAGCAGAATTCTACTGACTTTGCCAACAGAGAAGCAAATAATCTCTGGGTTTCCCTTGTATTGCCACTATTATAATCAAAATACACCATAAAGACTGTAAGTACAGTAGAACTTCTGCCAGCAGAGACAAGTAAATAATGCTCATTACAAACAAGCCTCCGTTCTAATGTAAAACCCCCACCCTCTGTTCACATTCCCTACATTTCTTTCCAGTCGGGTATTCTGCTGAATGAGTTTATACCTGAAAACATTTGCCAAAATTACGTTAGGACTCATTTAATTCAAGTTTGTAAAGCGCCCTAAGATCTATAAGCTGAGAGATGATACGAGGGCAAAGTATTGTCTCAGGTCTGCAAAAATAAGAACTTGCCCATTCATCGATTGAATGAGATTCCTCCAATGGGCTTTGAAGAAGGTCTAATTTCCCACAAGTGTTATATTTTGTTTAGAAGTCACATACTGATGTAAACACCGCTCCACTCTGTACCTACCACTAGTTGAATAACAGTGTCAGCTGAGTAGTGTCTCCTTTCGTACAGGGATTGAAAGATCTCCGCTATTTTCATAAGCAAGTCAAAGTTCATCTTCAAAGTACTGAGACTTCATCTGAGCTTACGGCTTTTTCCGTTATCTTAAGAGAGATAATTGATTTTCTTACTTCCTTTTAGAGAAAGAATTCAGCACAATAATGAATCCCCAAAGAATGCCCCGGCCGAAGCTAGAATTATTGGAAAATCATTGCACAGATCGCTCCTTTTGCTGAAATAACGCTGTTATAATTTAGAGTTCAGTGGGACTTTCTAAATGCGCATAGAAAATGTGACATGGCCTCAATTACGACAGCGTCGAGGGCTAATAGAGAGAGCTACAGGCCAAAAAAAACCCACACCATTTACACGATGAAGCTGGATGGACTCAATTCTCTGGAATTACATATCTCAGCTGCTCCTAAGTTGTTAAGTTCTAAAGAAGCCGTGTGCTGATTCTCCCACTCTTCGTTTGGATTTAAACTTCATGGTATCTGAAGACTCAATTCTGCTCCTGGATTAAGGTGTGCTTTTTCATCTGCCTTTTGTTTCTCACGGGGCGAGGAGCCTTTCAGAAGGCTGCGTTTATACCTCCTGGCAAGAACTCCCACAGAGAGATCTGTACTTTCCCCCTGAATTTATGCCTCACATGTGGCTTTCCTGACCTGCTATTTTAAATCTGCCTCCTTTGTTGTTCAGCCTTAATTATCAAACTGCCATTAGGCCCCATCCTTTCCCCCAAGCCTTCCCTCTGTGACTGCACATAAACTTTATTTCCTTCTCATACGTTTCCTAGTCATTTGTCCTCCCATTTAACGTTTTAGGAACCCTGCCTCTGTATTGCCTTTAATACCATCCCATTTCTGCTCTTCATTTGCTCACATTTGCGTTTCAATCAGGACCGAATAGATTATTAACTGTCTTGGTGACTAAAAAAAAAATGTCTTTTGAAATAGCTCTTCAACAATGATGCAAAAAAAATGCCAAATATTATATACAAGAAAAAGAAGAGAGGGAGTGACTATAAAGCAGAGCTATGGTAATATAAGCTCTAAAAGCTTAAGGAGGTTTAGAGATTTTTTAATCACTTGCACTAATTCAACACAAAATTTCCACAAGGATGAAAGGTACTCAATGTCACAGAGTCATAGAATGGTTAAAAGGGACCTTAAAGATCATCAAGTTCCAACCCCCCTGCCCTGGGCAGGGACACCTCCCACCAGACCAGGTTGCTCCAAGCCCCATCCAGCCTGGCCTTGAACCCCACCAGGGATGGGGCAGCCACAGCTTCTCTGGGCAACCAGTTCCAGTGCCTCGCCACCCTCACAGCAAAGAATTTCTTTCTGGTATCTGATCCGAATCTCCCCTCTTCCAATTTAAAACCGTTACCCCTTGTCCTGTCACTGCATTTCCTGACAAAGAGTCCCTCCCCAGCTCTCCTGTAGCCCCCTTCAGATATTGGAAGTCTTCTATGAGGTCTCCCCAGAACCTTCTCTTCTCCAGGCTGAAAAACCCCAGCTCTCTCAGCCTGTCTTCATAGGGGAGGTGCTCCATCCCTCTGATCATCTTCGTGGCCCTCCGCTGGACCCGTTCCAAAAGGTCCATGTCCTTCCTGTGCTGAGGACTCCAGAGCTGGACACAGAGCTCCAGGTGGGGTCTCACGAGCGCAGCGCAGAGGGGTAGAATCCCCCCCTCACCCTGCTGCCCACGCTGCTGGGGATGCAGCCCAGGATGGGGTTGGTTTTCTGGGCTGTGAGCGCACGTTGCCGGCTCATGTTGAGCTTCTCATCCAGAAGCACTCCCAAGTCCTTCTCCCCAGGACTGCTCTCCAGCCATTGTCCGCCCAATCTGTATTTGTAAACCCATTGTCTTGTAAACCCATATGTCTTGTAAACCCATTACTACCCGTCCCTGTGTGCATTAAAGTCATGTTCTGCCCTTTACTCCTGAGTGTATGTAAAATATACATCCAGCTACAGAATTTCCTTTCCCTCTCTCTGTGGTAGTTTGGAGAACCTTTATAAAAATATGCAGTTAGTGTGTCGCCCCCTCCCTGCACGGGCTCTGATTAGGTATCAGAAGATAGTACAGATGGAAATGAGGGTGGTAATCAGAAACACAGAGTCTATTAGAGCACCCCAGAGATCAACTATGGGTCCAATACAGTTCAGCATCTTCATTTGTGATCTGGATGACGGGACAACAGGCAACCCCAGTGGGAGGAGTGGCCAATACACCAGAGGCTTGTGCTGCTCTCCAGAGGGACCTCGCCAGGCTGGAGAAAAGTGGGGACGGGAAAGTCACACGGTTCAACAAAGGTAAGTGCAGGGCTGGGGGTCAACCAGCTGGAAAACAGCTTGGCAGAAAAGGACCTGGGTGTCTTGGTGCACACCAAGTTGAACACAAACCAACAACGTGCCCTTGCCGCAAAGAAGGCTAATGATACCCTGGGGCTGCATTAGGCATTGCCCTGCCAGCAAAGCCCAGGGTGGTGATTCTACCCTCTACTCAGCACTGGTGAGGCCACACCTGGAGTACTGGGTTTATTGGTTTTGGGTGGCAAGGTGTTGGTAGCAAGGGGGCTCCAGGGATGGCTTCTGTAAGAAGCTGCCAGAAAATTCCCCTGTGTCCAACAGAGTTGATGCCAGATGGCTCCACGGCAGACCTGCTACTGGCCAAGGCCAGGCCAATCATCAGTGGTGGTAACACCTCTGTAATAACATAATTAAACAAGGGAAAAAAAAAAACATGTGCAACTGCTGCCAAAAAAAGGAGTGAGCAGATGTGAGAGCAAGAACTCTGCAGACACCAAGGTCGGTGAAGAAGGAGGAGGAGGAGCTCCAGGTGTTGGAACAGAGATTCCCCTGCATGTTGTCCCCCTGCAGCCCATGGAGGTTAACGGTGGAGCAGATGTACCTTCAGCCCATGGAGGTTAATGGTGGAGCAGATGTCCCCCTGCAGCCCATGGAGGACACCACATTGAGCAGGTGGATGCCCAAAGTGGGCTGTGACCTCATGGGGAGCCCACGATGAGCTGGCTCCTGGCAGAAGCTGTCGCCCCAAGGAGAGAGGAGCCCAGGCTGGAGCAGGTTTGGTGGTAGGACTTCAGACCCCATGGAGGACCCACATTGGAGCAGTCTGTTCCTGAAGGGCTGCACTCCATTGGGGACCCACGTTGGAGCAGTTCATGAAGAACTACAGCCCAACTGAAACACTGGAGGTTCCCTCTGAACATCAGGAAACCCTTTTTCACTGTGACCAAGCACTGGCAGAGGTTGCCCTGGGAGGTGGTGGGAGTCTCCCCTCCACAGAGATACTCAAAGTTGTCTGGACACAGTCCTGGGCAACAGTCTCTAGGTGGCCCTGCTTGAGCAGGGAGGTTGGGCAAGATGATCTCCAGAGGTCCCTTCCAATTTCAACCATTATATGATTGTGTAAAGTGTTATTATTTAGATCTGAAATTAAAAGGTGGCTTAAAAGCCATACTTTACGCCGTAAGAAACATTAAAAATGGATGCTGCTTGCCTTCATATCAAATGATATAATCCCCCACCACATACATGAAGTTTCCTACATCTAAACATAAATCAATTTGTTCATTTACTTCATGCTCTTAAACAGTCATCAACGAGGCGTGAACTCATCGGAGGTTTAGTTCTCAGTAGGCAAACCCCTTTACCAGAAAGGCTTACTTTCTTAAGTGGTTATAATTTGACATTTTATTATAAAACTCAGCACAGAATATTACCTTAGGATGCAAATCCTAAAGTCTCTGGGAACTGAGATCACATTTATACACCTGGATCAGAGAAAAACTGTATTCTGTGGAGGTGAGAGTTTTTAAATTTTAAAATTTAAAATTTTAAAAAAATCCAATGTAATTCTACAACAAAAAGAAAATAAAACATAGTGAATTACTTTTTAAATTGGAAATTACACAAATAGAAAATTTGTGCAGAGTAGTGGCATTTTTTGGTTTGTCTTCTTAACTGAAGGAATATGAAGAGTGTGTTTGCTTGGCTACAGAGACATGTTTCATATTTCATCTTTACCAAGATAAAACCATTAATATGCAGACCATGGCATTAAACAGACAAAACCGGTTCACCAACACAACTAGATTAGCATATTACTTACAAGATTAGTATTTTGGCCACCACAAAAAAAAAATAATAAAGTGAAGAGACCTTGTTGCAGAAAAGTGGGATAAGTTCAAAACATTCCAGAAACAGGGTATTTTTACTAAATTTAATTGTTCTACTTAATATGTACACAGAATTTCTAATCTAGTACTGTATTCCTATCAAGATTTCAAATCTTTTTGTGCAACCTTCAGCAATTCCATGATTTATTATAAATGTCAGACTGTTCATCTTAGCCACTCAAATGAAAAGAAAAATACAGTAGACTTCAACTTTTTTCTTAGTATCAAGAAGCACTTTCCCCTGAAGAAAACCATAATTACACATTCACTTATCCAGGTAATGATCCGCAATGATTTTTCATTTGTTACACAGGACCCATAAATCAAATGTCCTAATCCTCCAGTATAAGCATAACTTACTGGCCAGAGCACAAAATCCACAGTTCCTCGGACAGGGCTGAACTGGGATGTAGGAGATCATGCCCATGAGCACGTGTTGGCACATGCTAATACGAGAACTAACACATTCCTTTTCATACGTAAATTGACTCAGGAACATAGCTTAGCAGACTCCTTTGAACACACATTTCAATGTCAAGGAACTGATAAAGTGTTATACATTTTTGAAGCATCTCTGGCACTTGGCATAAAAATATGGACTCCATTCATAAGATTTAATAAAGGTGTAACTTTACAGAAGTGCAGAGGAGAACAAGGCATGTAGCCAAGGACTGAATCTCTGTCTCAGATCCAAAAATAAAAATGTCTTTGCATTTTTTTAATTACAACTATTGCTTTGTTGTCAGGGGAGTAGCATGACCTCACCTTTGTGAATAAGACCAGGAAAAGGGAATAAAGGGAAGGTAATTTCTATATAAAAAAGGAAGGCCTATCTCACTGTTACAGGCAGTCTCCCTTGAAAACTTGTATGTCTGTTGTGATACCCTCTCACCTCTCTTCCAGGTCAGACAAGAAATGGAAAATACCCAATAATATCAAGGAAGTGTATTGCATTACTCAGAGATCTTGCCAACATTCTGACAACAGAGTTGTGGTTTCCTCTCTAATTCAATGAACACCGCTGTGTTATTCACTCTAAATTACATTAATGTTTAACTGGTCCATGAAGAAGAGATTCTTCTGAAGGTTGTGGCTGAGTATCAAGTGATGAGCTACACATTTCCAGTTCAAATTTTTGATCTGTACAATAATTTCCAAAGCACAGGTGATTAGAGAAGCAGTTGAGTATCGGCTGCTTTGGTAAATGTTTCACATTCAGTCATGGCAGGGCCATGAAGATGCTCCGAAGGCTGGAGCCCCTCTGCTGTGAGGACAGGCTGAGAGAGTTGGGGGGGTTCAGCCTGGAGAAGAGAAGGCTCCGGGGAGACCTTAGAGCCCCTTCCAGTCCCTAAAGGGGCTCCAGGAGAGATGGGGAGGGACTCTTGATCAGGGAGGGGAGACATAGGACAAGGGGGAATGGTTTTAAAGTGAAAGAGGGGAGATTCAGATGAGATCTTGGGAAGAAATTCTTTGCTGTGAGGGTGGTGAGAGCCTGGCCCAGGTTGCCCAGAGAAGCTGTGGCTGCCCCATCCCTGGAGGGGTTCAAGGCCAGGCTGGATGGGGCTTGGAGCAACCTGGTCTGGTGGGAGGTGTCCCTGCCCAGGGCATGGGGGCTGGAATTAGGTGATCTTTAAGGTCCCTTCCAACTTGAACCATTCTGTGATTCTATAATTGTTGAGCCGAGGATGAGAAAGGGAAGAGCGCATGGCAACTTGGCCCAAACTAGGGAGAAGATGAAAGGCACAAGATGAACAGCTACCAACTGAACTGCTTTCAGTGGTGAATCAATATAAGACTTAACCATGAGGATGACGAACCTCTGCAATGGGTTCCAAAAACAGCACTATCTCTTATGTCCCAAGGTTTAGAGTCATGCACACTGCATACCCGCTGTGTGCCTTTCCAGTAGAATAACCCGTACTGTTCAGTACGGAATAGATACCAGTTACTGCCAGTGCTACCAAGTGCAAGAAATATTGAGGCAAACATATAAAGTGGAACTACTAATCTACCATTCATTACAATTTTAATGGATGCAATAATTCTGAAGACAGCAGAACAATGACTACTAGCAATAATGTAGTTGTAAGGTACTATCCATCTACAGATGCACATGACCAAAAAGGGAAAAGCAGTCTTCTCCATTATCTCTTGAGGGCTATCAAGGGAACACAAGAGAACACAAGCTCTAAATATCCAATTGTAACAGATGCCAGACCTCATGAATATATCAATTTTCATCCCTGAACAGATATTTTGAACAGCCCGGTGGGAGCGTGCACATTTCAACAAACATCCACATGCTCCAAAACCCAAGAACATTTCTTACTTGTAAGAGGACCGCTACATTAGAAAGATTATTACAAGAAAATACTCAGGGGAGAAGCCAAGCTTTCCTTTGTAATTAAACTTTATTTAAAACTGAAACAGTAGACTTCCTAAAAGAGAGACTTCTAAAGCTCCTGAAATAGTTTTCTCTTCTAATAGTCATGCAAGATTTAGCAGACATTTACAGCATTTGATTTTGCTTGGGTCTTCCTTTCCAGAAAAAGAAAAGGGGGGGGGGGGGGGGGAGTATTTTCAGTGTAATAGGACAAACAAAACCAAAAAACACTCTCCTTATTAGAAATGGTGTGGGCTTTCGCTCTCCCTCACATGAACTACCGTACTAGCATCGTTCCTCCATTCAGCTACATTCCAGAAAGTTCTGACGTGGTCAAATCTGGTGTAGGTCAAAAAGGTCAAATTTTTTCTTTAGGTATTATCAATGTGAGGCTGATTAAAAAAAAAACAACCCACAGTAATATAATACATCAAATTTCTATTCATTCTACACAGCAGTTTTGATGAACCTGTTCTCAGAAGATATTATTTCTAGGAAAGCCGTTTCCATTAACTCATAATTATTTTTGTGCAACATTTAAATTCAGAAAATTCTCATACAATCCTGACATTCCAAATTATTTTTCCCAAAATGTATCACACCTCCCTCTGAATTTGTTTTTGAGAGGTATAAAGTATTTCTAGAATTTCTGATATTTTTTTCACTCTTTTCATTCCACAGATATTTGAAAACTTGTTCCAGCAAGACTTAAATATTTTTTCCATGACTTGCTGCACAAGGGAAAATCAACAGAGACGGAAAAAGCAGTTGAAACAAATGAAAAGAAGAAAGCTGTGACTCAACAGGAGAGAGACAGAAGATCTTTCTCAAACTTAAGGAAAAAATGTGAAGAAGTAGAAAGATTTATCTAAAGGGGAGGAAGCAAACATGATGTAAGTCTCGGTACTTTACTTGAGCCAGATGTGAGAGACAGTAAACTGCCAAAAGATGACAAAAAGAAAGAACTAACCATAGTTAGTTTCATTTCACTTCTGAAACCTCATCAGAGAATTGGAAGTGTTTTAAATGATAAATGGTTGGATAGAGAATGATTCCTGAATCCTTCTGCCTGTTGCAATATGATGACCTAGTTAAGTAGAAATGTGAAAAATATGATACCAAGGACTTTTGTTCTAATCTTCTGTTCAAGTCTAACCAAAGTGAGAGAATCTTTTTATTTTTTTAATTCACACTGGAAAGTCAGCAGAAAAAAGTTATCTGAGAAACAAATGAAAAGGAGTGAAAACGAAAATAATTTCTCATCAGTAGATGAAACCTTAATTAAACAAAATTAACATTACAAAGCAAGACAGTTATTCATATATCAAAATTCTCAAGGAGAGAAGGGAAATTGCTTAAAAACAAATATTTTGGGTACAACCAGACTCAGCACAAGCACAAAACTTGGAACAAACATCAATTGTGAAATGCTATTCAATGGCATTTCCATTGGATTTCAAGTTTTGCTTTGCTTTAGTTTTCACTTTCCATTTCTATTCAGTTTCCAAGATGGCATATGACTAGTGGTCGGGAAACCCATCTGGATGGATAGGAATTTTTAGAGTCACAGTCCTGTCATGATAGAAAAATCAATACATAAATAATCTGGCATTCAGTGAACCCACTTTTCCAAGATCTTTCTGGATTCACCTGGCAGTTTTGCAATTTTCACCCTATAACCTCCCATTCCCTCTTGAGACAGAACTCGTCAACCCCTTCTCTGCAGTATGTCCATGCACACAAGTGTCCCACAGAGAAGTACACAGGAAATCATGGGCTAGATACACTCTGCTGCCGTCCCAACTGATGCTCTTCATCAACCACACAAACATCCAAGGCACTTCACGTACTCCTATGAGAGAATTTTAAACCCAGCGACTAATTTAAAATAAGGCAGGCAGAGATATAATAACAAAAATATTTTCTACCATCACTACCACAACAACAAGTAACAAGAAACTTTTCAAAGTCAAAAATTAGAAATACATATTCATTTAAACCTAGATTTGAATGTGGAATTCAAACTCTTTGAATTTCCTTTCATGTGGCAAATATTAGAATCCTAGAATCATAGAATCCTCTAAGTGGGAAGGGATCTTTAAGATCACCTAGTCTAACCATCAACCTACCTCTGATAAAAACCCAAAAAAACCCCCATACAACACCCCCCTATCACTAAACCATGTCACTAAGCACTATGCCAACCTGTCTTTTGAAAACCTCCAGGGACGGTGCCTCAACCACTTCCCTGGGCAGCCCATTCCTACTGACCATATAGAATCTCGAAGAGTTCCTACAGAAGCCAAGACCTAATTTACATCCTTAAAAAACTTTAAATTATTAAAGTTAAAGAGCAAGCCTTTCCTTGTAATTCACCAGCTACTCCCACGCGGGGAACATGATTACTGTAAGCAGGAGCGTTATATTCCAGTTTCCAGTGCAACTTAAAGTAAGTGTAAGATTTTCTTAAGAAGGAACATTACCTTACACAGGAAAAATACTCAGGGAAATGAAGTTCACTGTGAAAAGGGACAATGTGCAAATGGAAGAGAGAGCAGGAAGTACTTTGGGATTCGACTTGAAATCGCTTGCAGCTAAAACAAATGAACAAGCCCGTTAGGAGACAAATGCCTTCCGAATCTGAAGAAACAACAGAGAATAAAAAATCAAGAAAGGAACAACAAGGAATTTAAAGACATACGGGAACCTTTCTTTTCTCATTCCCCTCTGTCTTCCCAGCCACACACAGAAAGGACTCCAACCATTTCAGCAGAAGAGACTAAAGCAAGTTTTCCCACACAGATTGCAGAAACCCTCAGAAAAACAAGCAGCTTCAGTGTACCCTCCATACTGCTGCTCTGGGTGAAAGAAAGAAGTGCCAAAAGTAAAGAAACTGCTCTGAAAACAACAGCAAACTTCTGTTGTGTTGGGAGAACACAGACATAAAATGCATGATGACATGAGAGCTCAAAAATCCGATTTCAGTTGTAGAAGTTTCATCTAAAATTTGCATTCTTTCCCCCGCAATGAAAAAAAGACCCATTTTTAGCATTTAAATATGTCACTTTGATTTCCTGCAAAGCACAGCAGACCTTTGACTTAGTTCCCATAAACACACTTCCCTTTTGAGTCCATGTGATTATTGTAAACATAGATTCTAAATCTCACGAACACAAAAAAATGGCTTTGACTTATAAACCAACTCAGACTGATCCAGAAATACATGACAGAAGCTTGAGGCAAATGTGGGAGAGGCACTACTGACTGCACGCATCTCACCATAACAGCAGCGTACATCGGGAGGTATTCCTTTCTGGGACTTTAAAAAAAAAAAAAATGCTGAATTGCTTTGCTTTTTCAGTTTCCAATTTTACTTTCAAAATTACCTTCATTTTTGCTAATGTGATTCAATACTGATGCCATTGCTATTAGGTACAGAAACAGAAGAGAAAAGCTAACTCTGCTCTAGTCGTCATCCTGAGCAGTGAAACACAGATCCATGGGCCAGTTTTCTTACCTAGAACTGAATCTCTTTCCAGCAGCATTTTCTTACGCCGATATTATTTTCTTACATTGGAGCACTGTGTCCAGCTCTGGAGTCCTCAGCACAGGAAGGACATGGACCTGTTGGAGCAGGGCCAGAGGAGGCCACAGAGATGATCCAAAGACTGGAGCCTCTCTGGTGTGAGGACAGGCTGAGAGAGTTGGGGGGGTTCAGCCTGGAGAAGAGAAGGCTCCGGGGAGACCTTAGAGCCCCTTCCAGTCCCTAAAGGGGCTCCAGGAGAGATGGGGAGGGACTCTTGATCACAGAGGGGAGCCATAGGATGAGGGGGAACAGTTTTAAACTGAAAGAGGGGAGATTTAGATGAGATATTGAGAAGAAATTCTTTGCTGTGAGGGTGGTGAGAGCCTGGCCCAGGTTGCCCAGAGAAGCTGTGGCTGCCCCATCCCTGGAGGGGTTCAAGGCCAGGCTGGATGGGGCTTGGAGCAACCTGGTCTGATGGGAGGTGTCCCTGCCCAGGGCAGGGGGTGGAACTAGATGATCTTTAAGGTTCCTTCCAGCCAGAACCATTCTATGATCCTATGATTCTATCCTATATCTGAAGCCTGTAAATCAGAATTCATGAAAGGCTGTCTAAGTGAAAATACTTTTAAAAATGAATATATCAACATACATATACCCAGACGGGCACACGCAGGCACACACACATATATGCATGCAAACACATATTGAGAATCATTCTGATGTTCAGAACACTACTTCTTGCATATAAGAAAAAAAATACCATCTTTTCCACTTATGGGGAAAGAAATGCAATAATAAGAAGTAAACTCAACTTGGTAAAGCATCAAAACAAAAGCCGGGATTAAAATGTAGGTATCTACAATCTCCCAACAGTCCAATAAATTAATTTACCAGTGCTGTTCTGATTTCTGAGCTTTTATTTTTTCCTCCCTATAGCCTTAGGGTATATCATGCACCTGCACAACAGATGGTAAAGCCTCGGGCCACTGCCTTAAAGTGTTAGTGCAGGGAGCTGCGGCCTCCTCCAGACATCTATATTATTAGCAAGGGATTTTCCACCCAAAACCTAGGAACCAATTGTGTAATTGCCTGAAAAAAGTGCATTTTTAAATATGTTTTCGGTGGAAAATGAAGGAAAAATTGTTGATTCGCTGATCATTTTAGAAAAATTTGGAATACTTTATCAGGAATGCATTTTCTGTGGCTACTTTGGCAAGAATAACTCCACAAGGCAAAACAATGAGAAGCAAATGATATCAGATGAGCACAGGCAGCTCCAGGTCACCCAAGGGATAAGAAAAAAATCTAGTAAAGAAAAATTGGAAATCTTTTATTGGTCTCAATCAATTTTAATTAGTCATCTTTTAATATAACTCTATTGATTTGGGATTTCAGCTCGTTCATGTAATTTTTAACGATTCCAATTCACTCAGAAAGGAAACTAGAGACATATATCACTTTCCCTTTTCACAATGTTATCCCCAGAACAAGCCTAGCCCTTTGCTGGGTCCCACTTGGCTAAATGACTATATTTAAGTCATAGCTCCATCTCAGCCTGCTGCGATGCCATCTAGTGATTCTGGAGCACGTTATGTTTAAAAGTCATAAAATACATCCAGGTTGACAACATTATGCTTCTGTAATGGGAGAAAAGGTGGAACAACTAAAAGCTGTTCGAAGAGCATCATACATTGACAGGGATTTGCTCGCAAGTGGCATTTACCATAATAAACCCAACATGTCCAGTTTTATCTGTATCTCTTGGGAGGTTAGAAGATTACGTACTCCATTACCTTCTCAAACACATCGTCAAAGGATAAAGTATTTATGGGAAAACTGTTCAGTTCTAAAAAGAACCTATCAGCACTATTAAAAAGCCAGTATCTATGATACTGAGCTAAAGCAATGCTTTTTAGCATAAAGAATAAACTCCACTGACTGGTATTCACTGGAAAAAAAACCATTAAAAAATTTTGTATATTTTATTTTCCTTTTCCTTCTTATCTTTCCTTCTGCTTTCTTACGAAGCAGGAAAAGAGAGGCCAGATGAAACAGAACTGCAGCAGTGGGAAAAGGAGCAAACACACCAGAAAAGCTCTCTATTTTTTTACTGCCTTTCTCATTAAGAGAAAATCCAGGGAAAACCTGAAGGAAACAAAGTTCAGCTCAAAAAAATACTACTTCTGTAAGCCATGGTAGCAAGTGGAATCGGTTCAAAATATGCTGAGGTATCCATTGGGAATTAAACAATGATCAGAAAAGCTGTACCATGTTTTTCATTATTTTAACACTTAGCATTCAAAAGAATAGTTACATTTTCCTCAGAGTGTTGCCTACAGCTAGAGTCAGAACACCACGCAAGGCTCATCACATAATTAATGACTGAAATTAATTCAACTAGGCCAAGTGCAAGGTCCTGCACCTGGGTCAGGGCAATCCCAGGCACAAATACAGGTTGGGTGGAGAACGGACTGAGAGCAGCCCTGAGGAGAAGGACTTGGGGCTGTTGGTGGATGAGAAGCTCAACGTGAGCCAGCAACGTGTGCTCACAGCTGAGAAAGCCAACCCCATCCTGGGCTGCATCCCCAGCAGCGTGGCCGGCAGGGCCAGGGGGGGATTCTGCCCCCTCTGCTCCGCTCTGGGGAGACCCCACCTGGAGCTCTGTGTCCAGCTCTGGGGCCACCAACATGAGAAGGACATGGACCTGTTGGAGTAGGTCCAGAGGAGGATCATGAAAATGATCAGAGGCTGGAGAATCTCTCCTACGAGGACAGGCTGAGAGACTTGGGGGGTTCAGCCTGGAGAAGAGAAGGCTCCAGGGAGACCTTAGAGCCCCTTCCAGTCCCTCAAGGGGCTACAGGAGAGATGGGGAGGGACTCTTGATCACAGAGGGGAGCCACAGGATGAGGGGGAATGGTTTTACACTGAAAGAGGAGAGACTGAGATGAGATCTCAGGAAGCAATTCTTTGCTGTGAGGGTGGTGAGAGCCTGGCCCAGGTTGCCCAGAGAAGCTGTGGCTGCCCCATCCCTGGAGGGGTTCAAGGCCAGGCTGGATGGGGCTTGGAGCAACCTGGTCTGGTGGGAGGTGTCCCTGCCCAGGGCAGGGGGTGGCACTGGGGTGGTCCCTTCCAACCCAAACCAATCTATGATTCTATTAAATAGCTAAAAGGAGAACCTTTGAAATCACAGACACAGACCTCTTATAAGGTCTGTAAGAAACAAACTTCAAATTAATCATTCAGATTTTTTTTCAGACTGTCTCAGGATTCAGGAGTTTATGTAACAACACGGTAACTACCCAGGCAAGGAGGAAAAAAAGCTGGAAGCAAACATACAGAAAAGTTTCCTTTAAATCAGACACCAGATACAGACAGAAACAATCGCATAAGGCAAAAGAGAATATAGAAAAGACACAGGCTTTCTCCAGTGAACTGTTCTTTCTCACATAACCAGGCACTCTGAAGTCCCCAAAACGGAGCACCAGTAAGGTTTTGCTTTATTATTTGCACAAATAATTACCTAATTGCTATGCAACTTTACCGATGTCCCAGGAACACAGTATCTTGACATTGCCTCTGAAATAGAACCTTCTACAGGAATGTCCCATCTACCTCACGTACACAACCTGTATTGAATATAATCAGGGCTTTCCAAATAAATTTGATATTAAAACCCAATCTGCTGAATGACTCAACAAGCTGGGGGAAGGTGAAGAGTCATCTGAGTCACACAAAGAATTCAGCATTGAACAGGCAGATTTTCTGTTTTATTAACTAGAACTGCGTAGGATTTAATGATCTGAGTGAACCCTGTCTTCATGGAACGAACTCAGATGTCCTCCTAAAGTGAGAACGTACACACATCTGTCAAGAGGTAATCATGATGGTACGTGTAAGGCATATATGCACGTATGCGTAGGTTGCCTATGTTCTGACAATTAACCATAACATTCAAAAGCCATAAACATGGATTCATGTGGTGGAAGAACCAGCTGTGCATCCACATTCGCCTGAGACACACTGAACCAGAAGAAATAACAGGAAACCAGCAGACAAAAATTTTTCAAAAAACTTCATTATTGGGGGAAGGAAGGGATGTCCATAACCAGGTGATTGTTATGACTTTGGCATCATCAGACTGATGCAGGTAGAGAGGAAGAAAGATGTTTGGTTTCAGTGAAATCATAGGCTTTAATTGTCACGTAGCAATGAACTTCTGATAGGTTTAGGGGTTTTTTTACAAAAGGAAAGGCCAACAGCGTCCTGGCCTTTATCAGGAACAGCGTGGTGAGTAGGACTCGGGAGGTGACTGTCCCCCTGGACTGGGCACTGGTGAGGCCCCACCTCGAGTGACGTGTCCAGTTTGGGGCCCCTCACCACAAAAAAGACATTGAGGTGCTGGAGCGGGTCCAGAGAAGGGCAACGGAGCTGGTGAGGGGTCTGGAGCACAAGTCTTGTGAGGAGAGGCTGAGGGAGCTGGGGGTGTTCAGCCTGGAGAAAGGGAGGCTGAGGGGAGACCTTCTCGCTCTCTCCAACTCCCTGAAAGGAGGGTGTAGCCGGGGGGGTTCGGTCTCTTCTCCCGAGGAACAGGCGATGGGACAAGAGGAAACGGCCTCAAGTTGCACAAGGGGAGGTTCAGATTGGAGATAAGGAACAATGTTTACACTGAAAGGGTTCTGAAGCCTTGGAATGGGCTGCCCAGGGCAGTGGTTGAGGCACCATCCCTGGAGGGATTTAGAAGAGTGCTTAGAGACATAGTTTAGTGCTTAGAGACATGGGTTAGTGATGTGGGGTTTTTATCAGTTAGGTTGATGGTTGGACTAGATGACCTTAAAGGTCCCTTCCAACCTAGACATTCTATGAGTCTATAATCTCAATGACCTCAAGGGTTAGGGAAATCATGTGGCCAGGCACCAGAATTATTTTTTCTGTGCTAATTGAGAAGACGTTAAGAATAAGCCTGTTTATATCTAAATTGAACAAATACAGAGTCTGTACAGCTACACGCAGGGGTTGTTTCCCCCCACAACCAAGAACCTTTCCTGCAGAGAAAGTTGCAATAGAAAGTATTTGATGCTTTTAATAATTGTATCTTAAAAACTGTATCTTCAAAATTTCAGCTCTAAACCTGAAGTTGCTGTCAAATTGATGATTTATGGATGACAATATCTAGGGGACTGCTACAGGTTCCTCATCAAATCTTAATTATAAAATGCACCTCTTGCCCAAAACCACATTTCTGGAATAGCAGTTATTGATAACGCAAACACAGCAAGGATACTGCAGTGTGAAATGGAAAGCTGGAGAGGCAAGGCAAGAAGACCCATCGCCAGCAAGTAGAAAGTCTTCTAATTAAGATGCCACAGGATTTATCCCACCCTGCAACTCTCCTCCAACATCTTCAACTCCTGCTCTGTGTCTGTTCCTGACAGAACCAGAAGGGGATTCCTCGGTATGGCCACAACCTGCTCTAGTGTCAGAGAAATGACACTTGTTTTAGCCTAATGTAGCCTAGTACTATCCAAAAGCATCCTTCAGTTCTCCTCTCCAGGAGGAAAAGAAAACATAGGATTAAAACCTAACGATATTTCACACTTAATTGCACAGTAATTGCCGCAATGACTAATAAGTAAGTAACCCTAATAAAGGCTGCATCAGCTGGAACATGCAGAGCTACATGCATTTCTTCAGATTCCTTAACTGGCTAATTTTGGCTCTGTTAACATCAATTATACTACAGTTTATCACAGTTTGTTATTACTTAACATTTGCCTAAAATGCCAGAAAGGTTTGATATAAAACCTCTGTCACCTCTGAGAGACCGAGAAGAAAGTAAACGTCTTGTTTGCCCCATGTACGACAAAGGATACAAGAATAAACAGCCAAGAAAACCAGTGTTTCCATTAAAATATGTTACTAAAATTTACTTACATAATCATAATGTTCTGTAACTTCAAATTTCAAAGGAAAATTAATACAAAAACTAACTAAAGGGACAGATTAAAAAAATTATTAAAGATAGGAAAAGACTCTTATCTGGAAATACATTTTAAAAGTATGGATGATTATGGTAGAATAGTAATGGGTAGTTGCACAAGCATCCTTCCTCCTGGCAATAGATCTATTTCAGGTTGATTAGGACATCTTTCAAATTGGACAGGTACTACTCTGGGCCAGTCCTGCCACCCTGATCAGAGTTGTGCCAACAGTATCAATTTTGGTAACTAAATCAGCAGAGGAAGGGAGCAGGGAAGCACTTAAATGGGTATTTAAAGGAGTACTCCTTTATGAGGAGAGCAATATGCACCTACACATCCTATCGGTTCGTGGGGTTTCTTTCTTAGTGCAGAAAGATGATACAAGTCGTATTAAACCATAGAACTCATTAGCATTTTGTGGTGGTATTTTTTAAATTAAGAGCACAGAACAAGTAATACTAGTAAATATGGTTTTCTTATCAGAATAAAAAAAAAAACCTAATGTGAATATGTGTCCATCTTTCCTTAGGGCAAAAGTTACTATTTCTGTGGGAGAAGTATGGCAGTCATACGGTTCTTTTAGACCTCAAAGAAGGAGAAACACACTGTGGGAAAAGCTTTGCTGAAGGTTTGTGGCAGAATGTACAAACCAATCCTTCATGCTCCGCGCGTGGCACGTTAATCCCCCACGGCAAAGCCAAGAGTGAGCCACTGCCATAGATTCCTCCAGGAGCAGGCTACGGAGCAAGGACGGCACTATACGCTGCGATATAGCATCCCTCACGGCTTGGTTCAAGGCAAATTCTTGACATGGAAAAACCCACCTATTCCTCTGGATGAGAACGGTTTACGAAAAGTGAAAGAGAAAATAAAGGCAGAACAAAGGATGAATGAGAGCAATTATTACGGACTCAGATTAGCTCCTTGACGGGTGACAGCAGCCTGATAGCTGAACTCATTGTATCTTCACTTTGTTTAGTGAATTTGTAGCCATCCAGGGGTTGTTCAGCTCAAATCAATCTTTTAGAAAATGAACTTGAATTATTTATTTCATATCAATGCAACTTTAAAGCCGATTCTAATAACTTTCCAGTATAGTAGGGAGAAAAAGGTGACAATCTCTGTACTGTTATTAAGCCTACTAACTCTCAAATCACAATTATACACAGAGATTTAAAAAAACCCTTTTTTTTAAGTTACCAAATAATTTCACTCCACTTGACGCACTGGGATAACGTGAGAGACATATACAAGCATCAACAAATACAAAATATCGTTAATAAGAACAAATACATTGTCAAGTCCAGGACCAACCGTAAATTGTCAAAATCCATATAAAATAAATCTATAAATAAAAAGGCCCAGTTGGAAAGCTTTGGAGAAGCAGGCCTTGAAAAGACAACTCCATCAGTTCCACTGAGACACAAGGTAGTATCCATTCCAGAAGGTATCAGTGACTCACCCAACACGTAGATGCTGAGAGGAAGCTGTAAATCCCAAAAGCACACCAAATCACGTAATAGCCGACCATCAAATAGGGATTTTTTCTTGATCTTTTGAATACAAGGATTTGAAAACTCTTGACAATTGATACTTGCTAGCCCAAGAGGCTCTTAAAATTCAATTTGTAAACCAAGTATTTTTCTGCTGATTTGTAAACCCATCATATTTCTGCTAATTTCAGAGACTCTGGACCCAGTTATATCCACCAAGAGTGTGTCCTATAGAACATCTATCTTTCTCTCTGCCCCCTGTTTCAGCAAAAGCTCCTACTTGTAACAACCCTAAAACTTCTCTGAAATAATATTTTTAATCATAGAACAGTTAGAGTTGGAAGGGACCTTAAAGATCATTGAGTTCCAACTCTCTGCCCTGGGCAGGGACACCTTCCACCAGACAAGGTTGCTCAAAGCCCCATCCAGCCAGGTCTTTAACTTGCTAAAGAACAGCAACCTCGGAACTGAATACTGCAGTGGCTGCAAGTTCAGCTGAAATATATAAAAGACTAAGGATCTTTTTCCTGTGCTTCTTGGCACCAGTGAAAAATTAATTCATAGTTCCCTTCCTGAGAATATAAACAAAGCTAAAACACATAAGGACAGAAATTCTTCACCAAAACATCTCTTTGATTTAACCTCTGCTCAAGTTCTCAATGTAAATAAGTTTGCATAAAAAATGTACCTCCCCACAGCTACTAGAATCTTCATGAAGCCTCCACACATCACAGCCAAGACAAAAACCCACTCATCAGCATGAAGGAAGTAGCAATAATTCTTGCTTTACCTTTGTTTTACATGCAAGCTTGGTTTACAAGCTTCTAAACATCTTCTACACTACAAAACCGCTTCTAAATTTCATCTGAAAAAATATCCCTCCTCCTCTTGAATCCAGACTCTGTCATTTCCTCCATCTCATAAGGGAGTTATTCTACATGATTCGTAACTGCCCTGTGATTATTCCAACATCTGTGGGAACTGAGATGCAGTGAGAAATGGGCCACTTAACAGAGGTCCAATTTTCTGCTGCCTACTATTTATTTAGTCGTTTTGTCTTTCACAAAATTGAGATTTCTCAAAGAAGCAGAATCTGAACCTGGAAGTCGGTTTGAAAAGAGCTCTCTTGCCTCCATCCATGCAGAGCTGCTGCTCTTTTTACCCGGCTCCCTTCCCTGCACACTTGAAACAAACCGTGTTTTTAAAGACGATTTATCGTTGGATATCATTGTGCCACCTTTGTCCACTGCTAAAAAGAACGCAGACTAAGTTTTGGCAATAGGTCTCCCACTCTGTCTGTTTTGCACAAATTAATACATAGCACATAACACACAGCAACGTGCAAGCGTTTTGTGCCTCAGAAACTAATAGTGCTTTAAAAGCATTCATTAGATTTTATGCTACCCTGGAGAAGAATTTCACATTTCACAGATGGAGGAATCAAGAATGAATGATTGAGTCACTTGTCCGAAGTAATTTAGTGGCACAATCAAGAACAGAACCCATCCCCCACTATATCCATTATGCCACACACTTCGATATCAACAGTTAGTATCAGCAGAAACTCCTCTTGCAACTTTTCCTGTTTAATGAATCTTTCTGATCGAGTCTGATACAAAGATGACCCATTACAGAGAGAAAAGATGATTTCTTCTGTGCTAATGAACTGCAATCTTGATCTGAAATGACAGTACTCCACTAACAGTCAGGGCTCTGGATTGCTTGCCATCTGTTCATTCATGTATAATTTCAAAGGGAAAATCATCAACTAGGCTAAATGAACAATTTTGTGATTTGAACTTCGTAGGCCATTTATCTCTGAAGGTTTAAGATAATTTGGCTGTAGTAATTACCACATTTTTATTATCAAATGCACAATATAAGCAAAATTTGTTTTCCATGTAGAGTTTCAAATCCTGAGAACCAGAAGGACTTCTCTAGATGCTAAATATCTGCAGCTCCCACTGATTTAACAGCAGCGGTTGTGCGGTCAACAACTTTTGACTTTTTAGAAAGATAAAAATAGCAGCATCAAATCAAGTAACAGTCTGGGAAGCCAATCATCTGCTCATCAAATCCTAATGAGGTCACTACTATATATTTTTCAGAATGCAACCGTAGTCCTTTTACTATCTGCTTCTGGGACATTGTCTTTTTGTTATAGGCGCTATTAAGAGAGGTTTAAAAACAAGAAGAAGAAATTATTTTATTCGCTATACTCTTTGGTATTCTGTTCTTCTACTGTTGCTCCATGACTTAACAGAAGTCACTTTTTTGAAGTTAAGAAATAAAAGGATAATTATTTGAAATTTTCTGGAAAAGGTGAGTATTCACCCAGTATAACGTATTGATTCTGACTTTATGCTTAATGGGAACTCTGAGATATAATTGCAATTGTTAGAGAATGGTAGCATGTCATCTTTCTCCTGGAACCCATCACCCTGGTGGATGATGATCCTAATGGGAAAAGGTTAAACAGTACGAAATATTACATATTTATTGATACTTTTTGGCTTACCAATCCACTTTTCAACAAGAGATGTAAGAGTGGTACTTATTCAGTTTGAAAAGGAGTTACTGACAAAGGGAAATCTAGATACAGCCTAATAAAATTTCCATGGCGTTCAGTTCTATTTCTCTAGAATCAAGTATTCTTTAGATTAAAGAGTCTGGGAAAAAAAGATAGCAACAACATAAGAGTAATTCTAGCACTAATATTTTTATTTACCTATAGGAAATTGAAATGCAATAGTCATCAACCAAGGATTTGATCTTGAACTGATCAACACAGCACCAGTTAAGATGCTTCATTTTGTTCTTTTTCCAAATTTAGCTCCAGAAATACAATGGCAGTCAGGAATTCAGTACAGCCAGAGAAATTGAATTATTGTGTTGGAAAAAGAGGAAGATGTTAAGTAAAAATATTTTAAATCATAATCAGTCAAGGAATTCAGTGGAACGTCCAGGATTTGGGACGGGGTAAAAGGGTAGAACTCATAGAATCATAGAATCATAGAACTAATGTAAAAGTATTGATAACTTTTAATAGGTTTCACAATTAGCTTTCCCAGTTGGACTGGGTGGCCCAGGGAATGCTGGATTTAGATCTTTTTTGGACTCACCTGTGTGAAGCTGTGTTTTTAGTATCTGAATGTCCGGATCTTGCTTAGTGATTCTGGATACTGAACTAAGCTTAACTCTTTTGAGGAAGGGATCCAACTAAGAAACACCAAGGAAAGTGGTCCCATAGTTGGCATTTTAGTACAGTAGGACTGAAGCGTGTCCCAGAGTAACCACCGCTCTGCTCTCTCATCCCACTTTTGGAAACAGCCCAGGCACAGAGTTCCATCACACTGCCCAGTGGCGTGTCAAGATTCGGTGGTTTAATTCACATCTAACTCTGTTCACAAAATCAGAGATTATATAGAAATAAATTTTGGAAATCAACTGGCAATCAAAGTAAAATGGAAAGGGTGTGCAGGCGGCTTTATTTCACCAAGAGAATGAAGGGACATCTTGCTTAACAGTGTTTCTGTTTTCCCTTTACCTTAGCAGTCCTAGCCCAGCTCCCTGCCCCAATTCATTATATTTCCGCTTTATTATTACAGCCTGACATCTTTGACCATTAAAAAACATTTATCACTATAAATTGTGAAGTGATGCAAAATGAAGCAATGATCCATTTCCAACTTGATAACCAGAATGGCTGGAAGACATAATGATGGTCAAACTGCTGTTCAAGTGCCTACAAGTCTCTAATGACCAGAGGAGTGTGTTATTCCCTCTAACTAGGCTACCCAGCCTTCTCTTTGGGCAGTCAGGGATGAACACTCAACAGCGGTTGGGATTCAATTATAAAATGTAAAGCAGCAAAACCATGAAGTTTCTACTTAACCCCACTGTTCATAACATGCTTCTGTTACCTCCCTGCTTTTCCTGGGAGAAACAGGGCAAAAGCACAAGTCCATTTTTTTCAGTGCTTCGTTACTTAAATTTATTTCTAAAACGGAACTGTGGTTGTCAAGAGTCCATACAATCAGAGGGAGAAAAGCAGAGGAAGTGCCCTTCTTCAAAGAAACACGTTCAAACATACACTCAAATCCTGACACACCCCCCTGAACTGAAAGTGTTGTGGAGAAACTGCTCATTCCTTCACGAATTCCTTCTGACTGTGACACTGGAAATGTCCTTTACTCCTAAGGATGACGCATGGGTTATGAGCTTTCCCTCAACTTCACCTATTTCTGCTTTCTTCTTTCACTGTCTCAAACCAGCGATCAGATCCAATTATAAATCAAACAAATGAATTGTTATACTGTTATGTAACCATTTTGATTTAAATTGAAGCTTTTTTAAAAGAAAACTTAAACACCCTGGATATATATACTATATGGCCAATGAAGATACACTGTGGGATAAGCATTCACTTTCCATACTTTGTATGGATGTACAAGTGTAGGTTATTTTCCCTACACTTGTTCTAATTCTAATTAATTCTAATTCTAATTCTCAGAATCGCTGCTGCCTAATCATTCTTTTTCTGTCCAAGCGTTCTAACCAGAACAGTTCACTCAAGCGATACTCATCTGTCCTAGGACCGAATGATGTTTTTTGCGTTCAGATTTCTTTTTAAAATGATCTTTGTAGCTAACAAAGGCCATTTTCAAACACCCTCCCAAATCCAAAAGAACTGTAAAACTCTTGCTTTCACAGAAAGTCAATGTTTGCTTATCTTTTTGTTCCCCCCTCCTGTTTTTTTAATTTTATTTTTTTAAAAAACATGACCAATACTGGATTCTAAAAGTATAAAGCTACATGAAGGCAGCACACATCGTATTTCTGTCACCTGCTTCTTTTAGCTGCATTTCATCTAAAGCTACGGAGCATTAGCATCTACATTAATTTGCAATGAATATGAAGCTATTGCCAAGTAAACAGGATTTCTGGCAACTCAACAGCACATTTGCTGCTACACATTCTTTTCTCGATAACCAAATAGTTTCCGCTTCTGGAAGTATCTTTTGACTTCAGTATACTAAAGGCTTTTTCCTCTCCATTTTTCTTTCCAAGTCCACACTGCGCCCATTACCACCTCTGGTGTCTTTCCTCAGAGCATGATCCTCTACTGAAACCCAGGTACTATTGTGAAGAGTGAACAGAGAAACTTTCAAAGCACACTGGGGATGCTTTACAGTGGCATCTATCCAAAATACCTTTTTCAAGGTACTATACTGCAGGAAGGCTGCCACGGGCTATTGTGCCAGCAAAATGAGAAATGTAATATCTCTAATTCCTAGAGAGGTATGTGCATGCTTTGCTGTTTCTTTTTAATATTAGGAAATACACTGGGGAAGGGTGGGTTGTATTGTTTTTTGTCAAGGATACACCACAACTTATCCTTTCTTTTCATAAGGCTCAGACATTAGAGAATCATAGAATGGTTTGGGTTGGAAGGGACCTTAAAGACCATCCAGTTCCAATCCCCCTGCCCTGGGCAGGGACACCTCCCACCAGACCAGGTTGCTCCAAGCCCCATCCAGCCTGGCCTTGAACCCCTCCAGGGATGGGGCAGCCACAGCTTCTCTGGGCAACCTGGGCCAGGCTCTCACCACCCTCACAGCAAAGAATTGCTTCCTGAGATCTCATCTAAATCTCCTCTCTTTTAGTTTAAAACTGTTACCCCTTGTGCTATGGCTCCCCTCCCTGATCGAGAGTCCCTCCCCATCTCTCCTGGAGCCCCTTTAGGGACTGGAAGGGGCTCTAAGGTCTCCCTGGAGCCTTCTCTTCTCCAGGCTGAACACCCCCAACTTTCTCAGCCTGAACTCATAGGAGAGGTTCTCCAGCCCTCGCATCATCCTTATGGCCTCCTCTGGACCTGTTCCAACAAGTCCATGTCCTTCTTGTGCTGAGTTATGTTCCATATCAGCTGATACCATGTTCAGTCAGGTCAATGTTATGAACTGCTTCCCAGAATGAGGTTTGTAAAACTATGAGGCAATTTAACCAGGGCTGACCTGTCTCAACTACAGACTACCACATGGTCACTGTAGATAGAATTCTTCTTGCTACATGAAATCACTACATGATTCAGTGGTCTCTTACAGGAGACTGCAACTGGGTTTTGGCTAAAGGGCACCCTACTGAAATAAGAGATTGAAAAAACTGGTGAAAGCAGTTTTCTCTCTGGATACTCTTTTATGAGGTCAAGGGCATCATATAGTAAGTTTTCACTAGTCTTAACTTGTGAAAATAGGTAGGAGAAAGACATCAAACTGGAAGGTAGCATTCACATAAAATCACTTTAAAAAATGCTTATTCCACCTGCTCAGATACCAGGATGCAGAGACGATAGCATTGCTTGCTTCAGTTTTAAGGTATTTCTAAGTTAAGGCTAGTTTTTCACATCGTCTCCTTCACCTCCTTAAAAAAAAAAACCATATTTTAATAATGATGTTCTCTCTCAAGGAACATCATGGACATTTCACTCAATATGAATTTTCTGTCAAGTCACGGATGCTCTTCAGGCCAGATTATGAAGGCATTGGCAAAGGATCTTCCAGGAAATATTCCAGAAAAGGAACCAGCAAATATTTAGCCATCTTCTAGTTTCTAATGTAGCATCATATGATAATCCTAATGCTCCTGCATGAGGACATAACTTGCTTGAGTGAAAGAATTCCAAAATAATTTTCATCAAACTCAGGTTACCCACGGAACCTGAAAATAAAAAGGTCACCTCTTTTCATTTAAGCTTCTGTATGTGATATTTATGCCTCATCCATTTCTGGGGGAGGAATTTCCCCCAGAAATCTCCTTTGCTTATTACCTATAATTTTTACCTCAATGAGCTACCGGAGCTTTTCATAAAATAAATTCTCTGAAACAAATTACATCACAGTCACTTCTGCTTATTAAAGGACAGCAGTCCCCATGACAAGGGTCGCTGTAATCTTCATATGCCTCCAGTTGCTCCCTTTTTAGAGAAGAACTCTCTCTATACATATAAATGTATATATAAATATATAGAGTGAGTACACTATATATAAAGCAGGTAGACTGTAAGGCCACCACCAAAAACAGAATCCACTCAGATTCTCTTAGCCATTCAAATCAAGGTAGAAGCTTTACTTGCTGGCAAAGAAAGTGTTTCAACTTTCATAGAAGAGACACACATTATTGTCGCTTTAAGTTATTTTTTCCCAATGATTTAAGAGAGTTTGTAAGCTCCTTTGATCAGGATTTGTAGCTTTAATACCACGTGTCACACAGAATTATAGTCTGATGTACAAATGTTAATATAACAACAATTGACCCTGTAGACATCTACAAATTCTGTGCTATCCACGGCTGTCAATGTGAGTCAGCGATAACCGCAAACTTGGCACAAGGAATATTTTAGAATTTTTTCAACAGGTTCCAAATATCGTTTTTTCCATCCCTTTTCTTTTTTTATACCTTTAGTCTCCCTCATCCTACATAAACCTAATTTTGCAAGGTTATAAGGATTTCCTCTAGAGTTTCTGAGCCTTCCTATTCCCATGGATAAGTTTCACCCAATTTTGCGTTGGAATTAGTCTATATGATTTGTTGTATATTGAGATCCTATACAGCTCTGCATGTCTGTGGCAATATTTGCAAACAGAAAGCAGATTCTTCTCAACAGGTACAGGTGATAGTTTTAGCAAATGACTAAAACATTTGCCAAGCTAAAACATATCAACCCTGCTGGGTGAAAACCAGAACGAATTAAGAGTAATGAAGCTGCCAAGCAGAGTTTAGATGATCTTGCTTATCAGCACATCAATGCCTGTAAGATTTCTGCAGGTCTAATCCAATTCTTCAAACAGTCTATTATCCCCTTCATCCCGAAAAGACAACAGGAATTCCTCCTCAGGTTGAAAAAATTGGCCCGAGGCCTCTCTGTGCGAACAACAAAATAGTTTTGAAGACAACCAGCCAGTGCTTCAATCAAAAGAAATTTTTCAAAACCCAGGCGAGGAGATCTGGTGGACACACCTCTAACGTGTCAACGGAAGGAAAACTGGGTTCTGAATATTTCAGGCAAAAATGTGCAATATGTTTTTGCATATGTTTTACATTTAAGAAAAAAAATATTAACTGTAAGGATTGTAAGCATTATAAAATCAAAACTGTTTCACATGCACAGTTTTTATAGGATAATGTATTTCTACTATGCTTTATACTATATTTATCCTACTTTCTGTATGTATAGAAAAGTTCATAAATTTTTCTTTTCTTTTTTCTGTCTATGAAAAAGTCCTAGAAACAGAGAATGAATTTTTCATGAGAAAACATGGCTGAGGCCATGTCAGGGTCAAACGCATCCCCTAGAGCTCTGCCTGTGTGTCTTAATGTTTTTCTCAAAGCTCTACCCCTTGGAGTCAAATTGTGGAGAAATATTCAAACTCTTTTCCTCAAATGGTCTTCCCTGATGAATATTGAGAAAGTTCTAGTTACCTGTGCAGGAACAGAACCAAACATCTTTAAATGCTCTACAAAAGCTATCAAATGCTCCCTTTTTTTTTTTTTTATTTTTTTCCAGTGGTAGATATTTTCTGAAAGCCTCAATTGAAAAAAAAAAAAAAAAAGAAAGATCCACTACCCCAGCAAGTACTTAATTTTCTTAAAAGCATCTGAAGGAGAAAATCATAAACCTTTTATCTAAATTGGCAGGATTTTTTTCAGTGCCAAAGATCCACAACAGATACTTCCATTTGTCAGAAGAGAAGAGATAAAGGTATCTTCCTTCAGGCTGTAAGATAGCTTACAATTTTTCCCCTATAATATGCATTTTTGAAATGGATTTCAAGTCAAGGCTGCCTTCTAGCAGGACCTAGTCAAGATTTATCTTAGTTATTAAAGACACTGCAATTACTAAAGACTATCTGATGACTTCCAAGAGATGAATGAGGGGCATCAGACCAGTTCATAACATGCAAATACATTCCCTACTGGCAATTTCCAGTGAGCCCAAGGACTCCATTGACCTGCGGTACCAGTTCCTTCCCAGATCAGCACTAAACATCCCAGTGTGACACAGAAAAAGAACATTTTCCAGTTATGCTTCTGAACAGTCTTTTCCTGCTTACAGGTTAGAATGACTTTTCCACCTTTGTCTTGCTTAGTCATCCAGCCACTTAAAAATTCTCTCCAAAATTTCGCATCCTTCTTTTAGCTCTTGTGATTCTGAATCTGTTCTTCTATATTCTTCTGTTCTTTCCTTCAGCAAGCTGTCACTCACCTCGCCAGTGTTCACTAGGATTTTTGTAGAGGGTTTATCCATAAGAAAGAACAATCATTGTCTATCTCTCTATTTCCAATTTGACCTGTCTCCAAAATGAAGTCTCGTCCTGTCTGTTCAAAGCGTGGAAGCATGACCCACATGTGAAGCTCAACTCAAGGAAAGACATGGTTTGAATTTATTTTCTTTCCCAGTCATTACAGGAGGGGATTCACCCCTCTGCTCCGCTCTGGGGAGACCCCACATGGAGCTCTGTGTCCAGCTCTGGAGTCCTCAGCACAGGAAGGACATGGACCTGTTGGAGCAGGGCCAGAGGGCTCCAAGGAAGATGCTCCGAGGGCTGGAGAATCTCTCCTACGAGGACAGGCTGAGAGAGTTGGGGGGGTTCAGCCTGGAGAAGAGAAGGCTCCGGGGAGACCTTAGAGCCCCTTCCAGTCCCTAAAGGGGCTCCAGGAGAGATGGGGAGGGACTCTTGATCAGGGAGGGGAGACATAGGACAAGGGGGAACGGTTTTAAACTGAAAAAGGGGAGATTTAGATGAGATATTGAGAAGCAATTCCTTGCTGTGAGGGTGGTGAGAGCCTGGCCCAGGTTGCCCAGAGAAGCTGTGGCTGCCCCATCCCTGGAGGGGTTCAAGGCCAGGCTGGATGGGGCTTGGAGCAACCTGGTCTGGTGGGAGGTGTCCCTGCCCAGGGCAGGGGACGGGACTGGGTGATCTTTAAAGTCCCTTCCAAACCGAACCATTCTATGATTCTATGATTATCCCAAGTTTCTACTCCCAGCCCCTCATATTACCAGACCTATCTCCAAAGCTAGAAGCACAGACTATGAAGACACAAATGCTACACAGACACAAGGCCAGCTGCCCTGCAACCTGTAGCACATGCTACCACACGCTTAATATCCTTTGTGGTCTTTCCTCTTGCTGTCTCATGTTTCAAGCGCTATGAAGAGGTTCCCCACTATAGCTGACCAATTGTATAATGTTTCCAACTGGTTCTATTGATCATTTTCCCACGCAGTCCTTCCCCCTTCTGGTGACTACTCATCAGAAACATTCCTCGCATCGCTTCATTAGCGAGCTTAACATTCGTCTATAAAAATCCACTCTGACGTATAACAATTTGTTTCGCGCAAAGAAAATTCATTGATAGCAGTCGCTGCGTCCTTCTGTCACACCTATTGGACAGACCAACCATCTTTGCACTTCATCACAAGCATATATATTTGTGCTATAAAATCTTGGTCTGCAATTTCACAGTCCAGTGTAAAGGTCATGATTCACTACGGATTCCTGAATTTGTTGGCAAAAATGATTCTAATAAAATAATAGTCCCAAAACGAAGATCTGCCATTTTCTAAGTGATTGCATTTGACAACTCTGAGCCTGTGCAAAATGGATATATCTGAAAGAGGAAAACAAATTTAAAGCTGGGATATAATAAAATAATTACATCTTCTCATTATATTTGGATCAGAGTTTGAGCCTCTCTATTCCTGTATTCAGTTCAATGAATTTTCAGGCTCTTAGTTTCTGTAAGTCCATTTCAGTCTGTGTAATTTCCCCCTTTAGACATATAGGAAGACAGATATTTCATGGAAAAGACCAGATATTTCACGGAACAATATAGTTGAGTTTAAAATATTAAAGATATTATTATTAAAAGATTTCCTGTATCTGATAAACATAATTGTATGCCATTATTTTGTCTCCAATACAAGAAGAGATTGGGCTCTACATAATCAAAGCGTTCAGTTTTAATATTTTTATTTATTTTTTAAATCTTTGCAAGTTACATTGCCTCACACTTTACCCAAGTAAGCAACAAGCTGTAAGAGGTGGTACTGTTAAATTATTTATTTCTGCCTCCTTACTGGCCTTTACTGGCCTACACTGACCCAGCCATGGAAACTGCATATAAAATGTAGCTTCAACTTCAGCTTTTTGACCCTAATGGTCAAGTAGCTGAAACCCGGCTATAGTCTTCACATTCTGGCATTTCCTTTATTCTTAAGGACATATAAGATCATGGTGAGTTTAGAAAATGAAGCTCTGATCCAGATCCAAAGATTATTTGTTTTTGCTGAGCTATCTTTAAGGTACAAATATAATATATACCTCTTAACATAAAGCATAATTTGCAGTTATTCATCTTTTAAGCACTCCTGTGCCACACAATCAAGTTCGAAAACAAATCAGACTGGTCACCTACCCTTAAAGCTCTTCCTGGATCACACTATTTAAAGAGGAACTAGGTAAAAATCCAATGTAAGTAGGGTTTTATCAGCTTATGAGATATCAATAGCATTGGACATCATCTGAAATCTGCATTTTCTGTCTCCTTCCCAGATTTTTTTCTCATCGTCCTCTTGATTTGCACCCTACAGACCCCCCACCATTTAGTTCTCTCCACAGCAGAATCATGGATTCTCCTATTTTGGTTCCTATTATCACCCTGTATGCTAGAGATTTGCTGTTTAAGCAACACATCCATTACAAACAAATCTAGAAGAAAAAGTTAAACTGAATTCAATTTATAAATTTTCAATTCAACATTCAGTTAAATTAATATTTTGAGATAAAAAGGGAACCTTTCAAATACTAATAATCGTCTCCTTTACAAGAAAGGGTTTGAGACACCACAATATTTTGCATTAGGAGAGGGTTTTTTTAAACCATGCATTTCATTCATAATAGAACTTTTTTGACAACTATCTAAATTAAAAGGAAAAATAGTTAAATTGAGTAGTTAAAAATATTTTTTTGGAACTGATTGGGCTGATCCTGAAACTATCTTTTTCCTTCCATTAATTTTTAAGTTTTGCCATCAAAATGAATGCATTTCTTTCTTCCTCTTCTACTACTTTGTGCTGAGCTCTTTTCCCAGCTGCAGCAGGGGGAGGTACCGAGAGAATATTTGAACAAGCTGTTAGGCAAAGAGAGGAAAGCAGCAACAAGCAAATAAGCAATCATTCTCCTGACACCTGGGGTCCCCAAAAATGAAATAATGGCACAACACAACAGAAGTACGTCCTGTTATCCTTGCCTGGGGATTTCTGATATTTAACGTTTCAGATCAATATTTTTTAAGAGGCAGTAATTACTTCTTTCAGATATAGATGGGAATTCTATACCTAAAGGAATTTTAAATTCTGCCTCTGTTGTATCTAAACAAGGGAGCAGATGCCCTTTATTTCAGCTTCGGGTTTCCTGGTCAGGAAGCAAGTGGTTCCACCGCATTTCTCATGCAGATCTCCCATAGATAAGAATTTTAACAGGCTTAATATATCTTCAATCCACTGAAATCATTGTGCACACACGATGGAGTTGATTTGCATACATACACATTCAGAAATGGTTTTCAGAAAGGCTAGCAGACTGCTCTAAGTGAAACCTGGCCATTTGGTAGCATTGCTTGTGAGGAATCGCACCTCGAGGAGGATTTGGTAAGAGTCATTTGGACTGATTGTGGCACACACGTTCTACACCACCAGTTAATTAGCACCAAAGTCACACTCTTCAGTGGTTCTCATTCTCAGCCATCATATACCAAGAGAAAAAGAAGTTAAAGGACTGCCTGAAAGAAGGGCTGGAGTTGTTAGTAGTCCTGCTGCTTCCTCTAAATTCAATTAAATTAATATTTTGATATAAAAAGGGAACATTTCAAACACTGATCATTGTCTTCTTTACAAGAGAGGGTTCGAGAAACCACAATATTTTGCATTAGAAGGTGTTTTTTTTTTTAAAATCATGTATTTCTTTCATAATATAACTTCTATAACGTAAAAAACCAAAGCTTCTCTATGGTCAGGGCAGCTGAAGAGCATTAAACGTCACTGCTCACTCTGTCATCAATCCCTGTGTGGCTGCAGGAAACCCATGGCTACAGTTTGACAACAAGCATTGTAAAAGCCAGGCAAAAGGGACTGTGAAACCAAATTCTGTGTTTTGCACTTAACGTAAAAAGGAGCAACAGGAACATGGCTTTTATATAACACAACAAAAAAGAGATGGGAAGTTGGTGAACGATCCACGGCAGAGGACCAACCTTGCTATTTTCAAAGGCTGAAATGAGCATAACGTACTCAGTGGTAACTCCAATCCCAGAGTAAAAGCTCAGAAAGAAACTGCTGAAAAATCCAGAATAAGCTATCAACAAAGAACTATGGATTTGCTAAACAGAGAAAGCCACCTGACTGTAGCTTAGACGGGCTGGATGAAGATCTGTCATGACAGAGAATTCCAGATGATGCAAGAAAACACCTCGACAGAAAATTTGTGAAGCCCAGAAGTCAAAGTTCACGCAAACAGCACATGGAACTACACATGCTGGGACAACGCTAACAAAAGCAATGCTTTTCTGTACTGTGCAGGCAACCCACTCACCTCATACTTTATAAACATTATTCCCACCCCCATCACTTAGCCATAAGAGCCCTAAGCCAGCATGTGTCATCAAACCTCTTCTCATTGATCTTCCAAGAAATATCTACCTCCTCCTCTAAATCTGTTCTCTCATCTCTGTCTCAGCGTTGTCGACAATCAAACACAAAAACATACCTTACCTACTTCATCAGCCTCAATCATTTTACGGTAAATATGCTGTGTTTAATTTGCTGTGGAATTGCATCTTTTCCACTAGTTTCTACCGACACAATTCCTCACAAATGGGGAACTTTTCATACTATGTTTACGTCAGTAGTTGTAACTGCACAAGGACCAATAGCCTAACAGCCAAATACACGAGTGAAAAATTTATTGTTTATTGTGTTCAAGGTTAAAACTAAGCAACCAGGATCTATTTTGTAACACGTCATTACAGAGTCATCATGCATCAAAATAAGCAAGTCCAGCAGGGTGAGGGAGGTGATTCTGCCACTCTACTCTGTTCTGGTGAGACCCCACCTGGAGCACTATGTCCAGCTCTGGAGTCATCAGCACAGGAAGGATATGGACCTGTTGGAGCAGGGCCAGAGGGCTCCAAGGAAGATGCTCCGAGGGCTGGAGCCCCTCTGCTGTGAGGACAGGCTGAGAGAGTTGGGGGGGTTCAGCCTGGAGAAGAGAAAGCTCCAGGGAGACCTTAGAGCCCCTTCCAGTCCCTAAAGGGGCTCCAGGAGAGATGGGGAGGGACTCTGGATCAGGGAGGGGAGCCATAGGACAAGGGGGAAGAGTTTTAAACTGAAAAAGGGGAGATTCAGATGAGATATTGAGAAGCAATTCCTTGCTGTGAGGGTGGTGAGAGCCTGGCCCAGGTTGCCCAGAGAAGCTGTGGCTGCCCCATCCCTGGAGGGGTTCAAGGCCAGGCTGGATGGGGCTTGGAGCAACCTGGTCTGGTGGGAGGTGTCTCTGTCCAGGGCAGGGGGCGGGACTGGATGGTCTTTAAAGTCCCTTCCAAACTGAACCATTCTATGATTGTATGATTATCATGCCCATCACCTTTATAAAAACCCCATTTTTAGCTCTACTGAGACCTATTTCAGAAGTGAGACCTCAGCTCCAGTGGACACTCAAAAACATTGAGTGAAGTCACAGAAACCAATCAATTTGACAAAGCAGGCAGAAATCCACAACTTGAAGAACACTATGCTACAGCTTGGAAACACGGAAACTTCCACTCAAGGAACTGATGATGCTTTTAAGCAAAAACACCAACCATGTTGTGCAGATGTAGGACGGAAAGATGATCTCAAACTTAGGGGGTGGGAGGGTAGGGTACAGGTGGGAACAGCTCCTCAACCCCAGCAAGGGGACAACACATGACTGAATGCTTTCTGAAGCTGAAAAAACCTTTTTCTGTTGCTCTGCACAAATGCCTTATCTACTTCACTCCATGAGAGACGTAGATCTCAAGGTGAAGCATTTTTGCTTTCAATTTGTTTATATAAAAACAGTATTTTAAAATATTCTACCAGTCTGTTTTTCAAGGTGTTTATCCCCATGATAAAAGAATGTTGCAATCTCAGTGGACAAAGCAAAATGTCCTAAAAACGTTTTTCTACTCAACTCTACTGAACAGAGCAAATATTTTTGTGAAGTTTTTGGGCTTCTCTTAAGCATCCCCTGGCCTTGGCCCCAAAAGACCTTTAATTCCTAAGAACACTTAAGCTAATATTAACCACCATTCCCCCTTTCTTTCAACTTCTTTATCCAAAAAAGTTGTTGTTTTTTTTTTAATTTACTCTGATTTTTCCACCAGGAATAGATTCAGCTTTTAATGCTACTGTCAAAGTATTAAAACAAACTGTATCCTCCAAAAGTGTTGCGAGGTCATGAGTTGAAGAGAGGCAAGATTAGAGATGACAATCCCTCCCCTCAATTCCTACTGCAACTTTTATTGTAATAGCTTGGTACAAGTATCATGTTCTACTGTGTTGATTTAGTTCCTGAAGATATACACTAAGGAAGAGTGAAGTAACAGAGATCATAAATTTCTATCAATCAGTCTAGGCATGTTAAAAAAGTAGAACTTCAAACACATAAAAGCATACAATAAGTACATATGAATACAGTTCATGTAAAGTCATCCTCAAAACGCATCTGTAATTAGAATGCTTCAAAACAGTCAAATGTCTTTTGTGGTACCATTCCAATAAAAGTCTAAGAGGTATTGTATAAGAAATTCTTTGAAACTGAGAAGGAAACATAAATAAGCCACGCTTTAAAAATTAATGTACGTTTCTTCTGCTTGCATTCAGCCTTCATACCTTACCACTCCCAGATGTCCTAAAATTTAAGTTACAGATAGCACTATTTCTCCACTTTTCCTCCTACTACTCAGTTGCTCTTGCCCTAGTCCAGCATCTCTTATTTCAGTAAAAGGAAATGAGACTGTGAGTTTCTAGGTTGAGATCTTTTACTCCTACTGTTTTCCTTCCCGAAGTCCATAAGAAAATCACAGATATACAAACTCTGTTTGAAAGGTTGACTTCTAAACTAAAACTGAGGAAAAAAAATGGCAAGTTTCCTAGTATGTACTAAGATCTTAAGAAAGAACACGTTATTGCTGGGTTTCTAGACTTGATGAAAGAATTCCGTAAATCACTAAATCCCAACACTCTCAGTGAGGGCAATGAGTCCATGAGGCAAGTCCCTGGGCCACACACAACACAAAGGTTTTAGCAGGAACACAAGACCTCTGATTCTAAACAAACTGCGTGACATATGAAAGCATGGCATAGAGGCAGTGACACGTATGTGACACCAGTGCTGTTCCATGCCTAATACTACAAAGAATATTATCATAGAATCATAGAATTGTCTAGGTTGGAAGGGACCTTTAAGATCATCTAGTCCAACCATCAACTGAACTCTGATAAAAACCATCACTAAACCATGTCTCTAAGCACTATGGCAACCTGGCTTTTCAGTCCCTCCAGGGATGGGGCCTCAACCACTTCCATTCCAAGGCTCAAGAACCCGTTCAGTGTAAGCATTTTTCCTAATCTCCAATCTGAACCTCCTCTGGGGCAACTTGAGGCCATTTCCTCTTGTCCTCTCGCCTGTGACTTGTGAGAAGAGACTGACCCCCCCTGGCTACACGCTCCTTTCAGGGAGTTGGAGAGAGCGAGAAGGTCTCCCCTCAGCCTCCTTTTCTCCAGGCTGAACACCCCCAGCTCCCTCAGCTTCTCCTCACAAGACTTGTGCTGCAGACCCCTCACCAGCTCCGTTGCCCTTCTCTGAACTCGCTCAGCATCTCGATGACTTTTTTGTGGTGAGGGGCCCCAAACTGGACACGTCACTCAAGGTGGGGCCTCACCAGTGCCTGGTCCAGGGGGACGATCACCTCCCGAGTCCTACTCACCACACTGTTCCTGATAAAGGCTAAGATGATGTTGGCCTCCTGGGCCACCTGGGCACACTGCTGGCTCATGTTCAGCCAACAGCCGACCAACACCCCCAGGTCCTTTTCCACCAAGCAGTTCTCCAGCCACTCTTCCCCCGGACTGTAGCACTGCTTGGGGTTGGTGTGACCCAAGTGCAGAACCCGTCACTTGGCCTTGTTGAACCTCATGCCATTGGCCTTGGCCCAGCCAGCCAGGCTGTCCAGATCCCTCTGCAAAGCCTCTCTACTCTCCAGCAGGTCAACACTCCCACCCAACTTGGTGTCATCTGCAAACTTACTGAGGGTGCCCTCGATCCCCTTGTCCAGATCATCGATAAAGATCGTCATTCAGCCTATTCAAGATCAACCAAACCCAAAGAGAGAAGCAAACTCCTAATAATTGGCTTTCCAGGCAATCGTCCTTAGATGTTTGCAATGCACAGCCTTTGATAAAACTCATTAGTTCCATTCAGCAAAGACACGCTCTGTGAAACCAGGACACACCAATGTCAGAAAATCCCCAAGAAAAAGATTGTTAAAATGCAGCTCCCAACACTCTTTTCTAAGCAAATAGCCAGCAAAAGATAAGTCTCTGAAGGGATGAACCCTGTGATGAGACTCAGGGAACTGTGACATTCAAGTTTCTTCTCAAAGTTCATTCAGACTGTGCAAACCCCTTCTATTTAAACGGTTCACTCCAGAGTGAACCACACCACAGACAAGGTGATTAACAAAAAGTTTACGCTTCAGGAAAGCAAACAAAACCTTCCATTTTCTTTGTTTTCTATTAATTAGATTTTAGCAGCAAATAAATTACAGTGAGTGCTTTCAAAATTCAGAGGACTCGCACTGATGACGGAGTCCTCAAAGACAGAGCTGAAAGAAAATCTCTCCAAAGATTTATGGTGTGTTTTTTTTCCCAAGCTGAAATCTAGTTTAGAGCACAGACCTAAAAGCAGCTGCATTGCTCAGTTGAAAATAACAACCTGTAGTAGTTGGCAAACAGAATCAACAGCTTGAGGCATCTCAGGGTACTGCCCGTCCCATATTACACATAAGTACTAGTAAACTAGCGTTAGCTAAAAACAACATTTCTACCTGCCTATAGACTCTGTCAGCAATAAATTCTCCCTAACTCCTTTCTGCCCGCAGCTGGAGGGCCACCCAAATCAGGATTGTTTATTTATTTTAATTAAAATAAATAAATAAATAAAGGATCATGCCTATATTCTGAAGGTGAAGGGTAAATTATTGGCAGAGGGGAGTTGCTGGGAAGGAGCTGGGAGTAGCTGGTTGGAAAAAGCAGCAACCAGTGAAGGTTTGACTGGTTGAAGGGGGACCATGGAAACATCAACCATCATCCAACATCTCTGAATAAAATGTAAGGACACACTGGCACACACCAGGGCTGAACTGAATATATTAGGATTTCTTTACTACAAATGCAGTGCTTGGGGTTTGTCCTTTTTAGAAGTATTATGATAGAATCATAGAATGGTTTGGGTTGGAAGGCACCTTTAAAGATCATCTAGTTCAATTCCCTGACAGCCAGTAGCCAAACCAGTATTGCCTCTGTCTAAAGAGAGGATGCCGTGGTCAACTCAATGCCTTAATCAGCATTATTTAAAACAAACCTAGGACAATATAAACCATTTATTACATTTTTCCATTTCCTGAGTTGTTTGTCTACTTGGTAATGGTAGAAGCTGGATTTAAATAGATTATTTACCTTGCATTATAAAGCTTGCTTCCAGTTTGTTGGGATAAAACACAGGCAGGCAGAATGTAAGATAATGGGGACTCTCCAATGACCAACAGCTAAAAAATTAGTTAATAGAAAATTAGTTAAGTGAACCATTACTCAGCCTGTCTCTTCATTCATTAAGCTAAGACAGAACATACTGATAAGTAGGATTTTTTTTTCTCCTATTAATTCATAGGATGGTGGTAGAGTGTTTAACTCTCCATTAGTCCAATACTATATTTTTGTGATAGGGTCTACAGTGTAAACCAAATTTTCCATTCTATATATTTGTGGGTTTGGCTTTTCTTAGGGAAATTCAATTCTGTGGTGGAGAGATTCTAGACAGTGGCCTTAATACTAGAAAGAAGAAAAAAAATGCTTAAATTAAGCTCTGAAATTCACAATTAAGGTACCTAAAAACATCTGAGTTTCATAATAATGAGGAGTATTAAGTCTACTATAGTAGCAGCCGCTGACTAAGAAGTTTCAAATGCTGGGCCAAGAACTCACCTGTCCAAAAAGGGGCGTTAGGCAATTACTTTAAAAATATTTGTCACATTGCAATTAATTACCACCCACTTTTGCAGATATTCTTCATTAAACTAGAAAATGGATTAACCATTCTTGCCCAACATTAGTCACCTCTTCAAAGAAGAAGAATACAATTCCCTGGTTATCATCTGAACGGAGAACACAAGCTATATGGATGTATGGTCAACCAACCGTCAATACCCACCTTCATTAAAGACATGAGAAGGAACAAACAAATACAGTTTAAAATGTTATCAGCTGCCACCCCACACACTCCACATCCACCTTCGAGGTGGGGAATAAATGTTTTGCTCCAAGGTGAAATTTCAAAGAGGGAACAGCCCTTACAAATTGTTAATCAGATGGTGTAAAAATAGCCTTCATTAAGCAAACTTATTCACGTAACTGCCCTAAATTTCAAGTTAGAGAACTATAGTATCTAAGGACTATTTATTTCTATTAATGAGAATGCTCAGACAGCAGGCAAGACTGACATAAACCAGAGCCCAGGCTGGCAGACCCTCCGTGATCCAGAGGTGCCCACCAATCACCAAACTACTCAAGGGCCTGCTCTTTTGTCTCACTATTTTGAGATGTTGTTGGAAGTAGAACTAGGCTGAATTGGTGGGAATGGACAATTTCTGGAGGATTTTTCTTTTAATATTACACCTCAGCATTTACATCCTACCAGAATTAAAATGTACTACATGAGGCTGTTTCTACAGATCCATACTTGTTCTATATCAAAAACATACTGTGTAGATCTTCCTTGAAATCATAGAATGGTTCGGGTTGGAAGGGACCTTAAAGACCATCCAGTCCCAACCCCCTGCCCTGGGCAGGGACACCTCCCACCAGACCAGGTTGCTCAAAGGCCTGTCCAACTTGGCCTTGAACACGTTTTTAAGGCATTAACATTATTGGAATGAAAATATTTTAAAACTTTGTCCTCTCCCATATTTTCTTTTTCTATCCAGGTCTAACCCTTCTTTCCTTTTCTTCGAGAAACCATCAACATGCATCGCTGTGTTTAGCATATTCCAAGGACCACCCTCTCCAAGCTGTATCTCTCTGCTGCACTGCCAATAAGGGGATGTGCTACTCCACATGGCCCCCTCTCCAGATCTGCCAGAGGAAGTCAACCCACCCCATTATTCTTCCATAAACACCAGCAGTTTTGACTATATTTCTCATTTATCTACAGTAGCTTCTCTCCTGTAACTCCCAAGGTACTTCTGCTAAATACTGCACCACCAAATCGCTTCTTATCTCTTTTGTAGCTATGTATGTGTTTTCATTTACACACAGGACTTTCCACTTATCTTCACACAATTTTGTATTTTTTCTTTTTAGGTCATTTCTCCCCATAAATATCAAGACTATTTTACATTCTAATCCTGTCTTCCCAAGCATCCAATATTCCACCCAGGGTGATGCCAGGTACAAGTATATGCAGTATTACTTCATACACATCATTAATGAAAATACCGAATCACAGAATCACAGAATCTTCATGGTTGGAAAGGACCTCTGAGATTACCAAGTCCAACCATACACACACAAAAAACCCCCTACAATCTCGGGCACTAGAGCATGCCCTCAAGTGCCACATCTACACGTTTCTTAAATCCCTCCAGGGATGGTGACTCCACCACCTCCCTGGGCAGGCTGTTCCAGGGCCTGACCACCCTCTCAGGAAAGTCATTCTTCCTGATATCTAATCTAAACCTCCTCTGCCCCAACTTCAGACCATTTCCTCTGCTCCTGTCATTATTCCCTTGGGAGAAGAGGCCAACCCCCACCTCTCGACACCCTCCTTTCAGGGAGTTGTAGAGGGCAATGAGGTCTCCCCTCAGCCTCCTCTTCTCCAAACTAAACATGCCCAGTTCCCTCAGCCTCTCCTCATATGACTTGTTCTCCAGACCCCTCACCAGCTTGGTGGCTCTCCTCTGGACATGCTCCAGCACTTCAATGTCCTTCTTGTAGTGAGGGGCTCAGAACTGAACACAGGACTTGAAACAAAGGAATGAGAAGCTTTTCTGCTTCTTTAATTACCAATAATTATTTTTCACCACCATGTTGACAAAGAACATGGATTAGGGTCTCACTGTGCTAGACACTATAGGGAGCCCCTGTAATAAAGCATTTATTGTAGGTATATACCAAGACAACAAATGGATACAGACGAACAGCCAAAAAAAAAAAAAAAAAGAAATCTTTGAAAGTGTGTTTTAAGTTTTTTGTGCCTCAGTACATCACTGGTCTGAGATAACGGAGTTCACACGTACAGAACAGAAACCCAAGAGAAGCTATTGTGTGAACTTGCAGCACATCTGTTACCAACACTGAATTGGCCTAAATACACTTACTTCTTCATGAAAAACTTCTAAGGAAATCTGCCTCATGTTTGTAAATGGAGAATTCCGGTGAGAGACTGAGACTGGGCAATTATGGGCAATTATGTAAAAACTATATAGCACACAGTAAAATGAAAACACATTTTGTAGGACGGAGGCCACAGCTCTGACAGCGTGGATACACTGGTGTTTTTGAGGCAAAAACATCACACCGATGGAGAGACACCACATAATGTGCTGATCTGTAGCTGGGGTCTATAAACTTTGCCATAGTCAGATTGTCATTTATGATCATAGAATGGTTTGGGTTGGAAGGGACCTTAAAGATCATCCAGTGCCACCCCCTGCTCTGGGCAGGGACACCTCCCACCACACCAGGTTGCTCCAAGCCCCATCCAGCCTGGCCTTGAACCCTCCAGGGATGGGGCAGCCACAGCTTCTCTGGGCAACCTGGGCCAGGCTCTCACCACCCTCACAGCAAGGAATTGCTTCTCAATATCTCATCTAAATCTCCCCTTTTTCAGTTTAAAACCGTTCCCCCTCGTCCTATGGCTCCCCTCCCTGATCAAGAGTCCCTCCCCATCTCTCCTGTAGCCCCTTTAGGGACTGGAAGGGGCTCTAAGGTCTCCTCAGAACCTTCTCTTCTTCAGACTGAATACCCCCAACTCCTTTCAGGGAGTTGTCCTCAAACTGATTTTGTATTCTCAATTCCCTTAATGATTTCCTTAATGATTTTTTTCCTTAAAGATTTTTTTAGAATTCTAAAACCAATTGCAGTAAACAGAAAGTGTATTATTTGACAGTGTGTTTGATGCTCATGGAAGCAAATTCTTCTTGAAACAGTTTTTCTGTATAAAAAGCTGAATTATGTCTGGGGGTTGCTTTGGGTTTTTTTTTTTTTTGGCTCGTTTGAACTTTATATGAAAGAAACATCGGAGGAGGATTAAAAAAATCATGCGTTTTTAACTTGTATTACCAAGCATGCCCACATGAAGCAATTTAAACACGTTTTCCTAAAGAAGTCCCTGTGACTTGAGGATGTCTGTGACAGATCTCTGTCATCTGAAAGGACAGAGGAGACCTTCGGTAGCTGCATGGCTGTAGGTTGCGTGGCACGGACCCCTTCTCACCCAGCATGGACCAGTCTGGCCTCTTGCGAAGGCTCCTCACACACTGGGGCAAGCATGGGGCAATTAGAGCCTGCAAAACGAGCCTTTTTCCATACTAAAATACATAAAGGAGATCCCGTTCCTTCATGCAGCACCTTTGCTCATCACTCAGGCTTCAAGAGATGATCCCAGCATGACACCTAGTGGCAGCAGCACAGTTAACCCCCTCACTGCCTTTCAGCCAGGTTACTGTTTGGGAGAGATTCACACCTATTTTTCCATTTTTTTTCTAGCTCACCTGCAACATCTTGGATGCGCTGAAATAGTAAAAGCGTGAGGATCCTCCAAACCAGGGGATTTCTTTGTTTTCTCCACTTTTAGCTGGCATTAACTGAGACATATGAAGAGCCTATCTAAAATACTAATGTCTGAGTGACAATCAAATATCCAGTTTACTATTTATTTCTTTGTAACTCTTTAAATTCTGTTTCTGATCACGCTTTCAGGAGCAGGAATTTCTCAACTAAATGATCTTAATGAGGCTGTAAATCTCTCTTCACGTTGAGGCTTAATAGTATGTGCAGACTTTCTAAATACTGCTTTGCTTCCCTAACTTGGAATGAGATCTACAAAAATATTTAGGCAACTAATTCCCACTCTCTCACTAGTTCAGGAGATCCCAACGTGCAGCTTGAAATATATCATGCTAATATATGTATATAAACTGTAATTTTTGTAGATGGGTGTTATGGGTATAGGTGTTAGGTCCACCTATATGGGTATATGGGTATAGGTCCAGCATAATAGGTGTTAGAGAGATTATTGATAATGGCCAAATTAGACACACACACACGTATCCAAGATTACAACCTTTTCAAGAACACTAATAATACTGCCTTTTAAGGCCCAATATCTGCTTTTTTTCCCAATGGCATTTTCACAGCCAGTTTTAATCCTCTCAAAGAAAAATAATTAATAGAATTCACATCTCTAAGATTAGAATAAATTCAGTATGTCCACTAATGGTAATAAGTGAAAGAAACTTCTTATGCCAAAATCACAGGCCATTATTATCTGATATCCACGAACAATTGTGTTGCCTGTTCCAGAAGCAATATTGCTCCTATCAGCTACACAGAGGAGCAAAAGGCTATTGCAAACACATCATTTCTGTTTCCTTCAAATAAAATTTGAAAAAAACAACAACAACAAAAACCACAGCAGCACTAAACAAGACTAGTCAATTTAATGATAAATTTCCAGGTGAGAAGAGAATCACATAACATTCCTCTCTCTACACCAGGCCAGGACTTAATATAAAAAACAATTTCAAACTACACATTCTCAAATTGGGGGAAATACATTCTTAGACTGCAGTTATTTCCTTGAGGCTCAGGGTTCCTTATTAATATATGCAAATATGCTCACAGAGTAGAACGAAAAAAGTAAACTAGAAATATTCCTTAAAAAAATGGCACTTTGCTGTTTTCTTCTTCATTAGTCCATCCTAACCCCCCAAACACTAAATCCACAAAATAAACCAAGTGGTTTTTTGTTTTGAAGGTTTTTTTGTTATTGTTTTCTTAGAACATTTGAATTGCAAATCCCTAGTCCTTCTAGACTTCAGGACCGTGTGTATCAGCCTTCTTTATCCTAATTTGTGGCTCTCCCTGCAGCAGTAACAGGTCGGAGAGGAAACCTGTGCCTCCTGGAGCTGACGTGGCTCCATTGCTTAAGAAGGGAAGAATAGAGTCCCCTTTAAGGGGGATCTCACACCATTCTACAATCTTCCAGAAAGACTTAAGAAAAAGTAAAGCAGGAACACAATCAATTTGCTAATAGTCTAGTGACGTATAAACCCAGAGAACGTGATATTACAAAGTCTTTTCAGTCTGACGTAGGCATAAAAAACCCCTCAAGAGCTGGAAGAAGCAGTCAGTAACATTCAAACCTTAAAAAAAAATAATAAAGGAACAATGCACCTTGATGGTAGCAAAGTGAAACTACATTGAGATAGATTACTGGGGAAATAAAGAATCCTCCACAAGCTCAAGTCTTTAAAGCAAGGTTGGTCGCCCTTCTAAATCAGATGCTACAAGTGTTAAGCATACAGGATGCAATAACGAAGAAATTCTATAAACTGGAAAGAAAATGGATATTAAAAAGGTTACTTAATCACATGAGAATCTAGAACGGGCTTCCAGCAGGAGTACTGAGGACCCCTTTTTAAAAAATAATTTTTACATATATATGAAAACGAACTTCAAGCAAGCTTATTATATAAGAGAGAGGACTGATCTTCATGACTTCAGAGATCCCCTCCTTGTCATATTATTTTGAATTTATTCATCTCCTTTTCTTGAGAAATTACAAAACAGTAGTTATTAGGAAGGAATAATTTTGCTGTTGTTATGGACATTGAAAAAAATTCCTCCAGGCTCAAACAAGTCCCAGAACCCCCAGTGTGAGATACTCTGCACGAGCAGCATATGCTTTGAAAGCACCCAGACTATGTAAAAAAGAATTCAGCAGGAAATGAGGGAAGACGGAAACAGAAGCCAGGAGCACACAACAGCAATGAAAATTTTTTGCTTCAGGTCACACATTAAGAATATGAGAACAGTTTTATGTACCCTGTGTCCTGTCTCTGAACAGTGGGCTGAGACTGATGTCTAAAGAAAACCAAAATAAACTGAAGTGATTCTTTCCCTGAACACTCTTTGCCTCCAATAAAGAAAAGGGAAGTCAGAAACAGACCCCAAACCTTCTCTTTTTTTGATCCAATGCTTTAAAACCAAGATCTGCACAGGGCACGGTATTTTTTCAATATAGAACAAGTACAAGTACTATCAGCCTCATATAGAACATTTTAATTCTGGTAAGACAGAAATGCTGAAATTAGGATAATTAATGAAACAGTAATCTTCAAGAAATTGGCTATTACCACCATTTAAGACTATTTTTAGCTCATTATTTGAGCTGGTTAACTCTCTAATAAACTCACTTAATTTCCTTAATTGGCTATTTTTAAATCATAATTTTAGCAATTGAGCTGGCAAAGAGATACCTATTCAGATCAATTCCTTTTACTTGAAGTTACTGCCAAGTGATTTTACCATCTGGACGTTTACCTCTCTCTATCAAATGAGTCACCACCACCAAAATAGTTAATTAGTGTCACATGAATTGTTGCTTAAAGAGAAAAATAAATAAGAAAAAAAAAATCAATTTTTCACAAGTGCCCAAGCAAAATATGAGCTGTTAAGTCTCATTTTTAGAAGGCACTGTTCATCTCATTTACTTTAAGTCAATCTTAAAAGCATAGGCACTTAGCTTAAGTATGAGAGCTTGATGAAGGACCACCTTTGAGCTGTGCCACAGTAACTAATAAAATTCATGTTCTTAAAACAGACTTGTCTCCAGCCTCTCTGGACTCATAACAGATGTTTTGAAGATTCTCCCTTGTCCATCAGCCAGCCCTTAGCCAGAACTCACCAGATTCACAGCTCAGCCAGGTAAACACAACAGGAAAATGCTTTAACTGCTTCCGATACAGAATCACAGAGTGATATGGGGTTGCAAGGGACCTCTGGAGATCATCTAGTTCAACCCCCTGCCAGAGCAGGTCCACCCACAGCAGGTCCCACAGGAATGTGTCCAGGTGGGGTTTGAATGTCTCCAGAGAAGGAGACTCCACCACCTCCCTGGGCAGCCTCTGCCAGGGCTCTGCCACCCTCACAGCAAAGAAGTTCCTCCTCATGTTTAGGTGGAACTTCTTATGTTCAAGTTTGCGCCCACTCCCTCTTGTCCTGTCCCTGGGCACCACTGAAAAAAGCCTGGCCCCATCCTCCTGACACCCACCCTTGAAGTATTTATAGGTGTTGATCAGATCCCCCCTCAGCCTTCTCTTCTCCAGACTGAAAAGACTCAAGTCCCTCAGCCTTTCCTCATCAGAGAGATGTTCTAGTCCCTTAATAATCTTTTTACTCTCCCTGTCCTTCTTGAACTGGGGAGCCCAGAACTGGTCCCAGTGCTCCAGCTGTGGCCTCCCCAGGGCAGCACAGAGGGGAAGGATGACCTCCCTCCACCTGTTGGCCACTAATGTTTCAAACCATATTTAAGCTAAAATGACTGACTTTCAGATCAGTGGTTAAGGAGCCCTCCCCTAAGTGCTCTTTCTGCTGCCTGTGATTTTGGGGTGCAGCACCTACCAGCACTGCAGAAGAGCCAGTGCAGGACTGTCATACCACTGGCTCCAGCCATGGCAGAGTGAACCTACACCTGAAGAACTGGCTTCCCCCAGCACTAGCAAAACTTCAGTTAAGGAACAGATCCAAATGTATTCTAGCTGGTGAAGTATACAGTTTTTCGTTTCCAACCTTAAAACTGAATAAGAGAAAAATTAATTTTATTTACTTATACATACTTTACAGATACCCTCTACGGGCAAGAGTAAGAAAAGGTTTCAGAGACCCTTGGATGGATTATATCAGGATGCACAATAGACATAAGGGTGTAACGCAGCTCAATTTTCATGCTTCACAGCAGAACTTAAACCTGGAGTTCAGAAAGATATTTTCCCAAGATCATTAACTCCCTCATTTGGGGTGGTTTATATATTTTTAACAAATACCAATTGTTATAGTTGCCCCCAGGATAAAACAGGTAGGTGGGTCACCAGGGTGACAAGAGAGGGCAGCTCCAGATCTGCTCCTAGTTTGAATCTAGAGAGTGACCCCAAAGGGGATCTTTTCTTTGTCTCCCTGGCCTGGGGTGGGACAGGACAGAGGGGGAAGGTGTTAAGGATGAAGGTTTTTTCAGGGGAAGCTCGTTGTTTCAATCAAATGTCACTGTAACTGCTGCTGCTGCTTTAGTTAGAGCTTCAGGAGATAGAAACTTCTGATCTCATTTAAAAGCGGCTTTTCCAGAGCACGGAGGAGGACACTGTCAGCACAGTGACAAAGGAAGATTGAATTGTTCTGGCCACAGTAACACCAGCTTCAAGATAAAGGGGTCATCACTGGATCCCACCGAGGTGACTTCGTACAAGTACCTGTTATTACCACACAGTAAATGCAGGTCTGGATCGTCTGGATGTAACACTGAAGAAGTCATCACTTCAGGTCCTGCATGATCTAAAATACAGAGCTGTTACCAGTAATAACCCAGCTTTGCAAATACTGTTAAAAGCCAGACTGATATTTTCTGTATTTATAGAAAATAAGAGATAAATTACCATTTTATTCAAGCATTTTCATTACTCAGGTAAGGCATGGAGATAACACAAAGAGCAAAAAGCTTAATAGAAGTAATTATTAATAATGAGATATGAAAATTTTAAAGGCAACCTTATGATCCATGTAATATAATAGTCATTAATTGATAGGATTGCAATAATTAGCTTAATTTATTATCATCTTTAATGAGATTATTTTTCTGACTTAAGATAGCAGATATAAATTAAAACACTCAAAAGGTGAATTGTCTTTGCTTCACTGTGGTCATCTGCTCAGAGCAGGTTTAGTAAGTTTTCACAGAACATGCTGAGAAGATGCATGGGTGTAAAACCTTTCTTTAAAAGTTCAGATCTGACAATGACCAAGCAGAGAATTAGAATGGGAATATGACACTTTGGCTAGTTTCGAAATTTAATCTAAAATTTCAAGGGGGTTATTATCTATTTAAAATAGATAATACCATATATTTTAAAACCAGAACTGGGATGACCTCAGGGTTGTAAAGAGATTCTTTACAGAGAGAAACTCAAGATTTCATGGACAAAATGCTGAAATCACTGGGGTATCACACCCTTAGTCCTCACTGAGAAACTGAGAGCCCAGACCTGGGCTACTGTGAGTCTCTCCAGGCTTCTCTGGGTGCTCAGAGGACCCAGAGGACACTCAGGACCATGAGGACACTCATGCACCGCAGCACAGGAAGGACATGGACCTGTTGGAATGAGTCCAGAGCTGGCAAGGAAGATGTTCCGAGGGTTGGAGCCCCTCTGCTGTGAGGACAGGCTGAGAGAGTTGGGGGAGTTCAGGCTGGAGAAGAGAAGGCTCCAGGGAGACCTTAAAGCCCCTTCCAGACCCTAAAAGGGCTCCAGGAGAGATGGGGAGGGACTCTTGATCAAGGAGGGGAGACATAGGACGAGGGGGAACGGTTTTAAACTAAAAGAGGGGAGATTTAGACAAGATCTCAGGAAGAACTTCTTTGCTGTGAGGGTGGTGAGACCCTGGAACAGGTTGCCCAGAGAAGCTGTGGCTGCCCCATCCCTGGAGGGGTTCAAGGCCAGGCTGGATGGGGCTTGGAGCAACCTGGTCTGGTGGGAGGTGTCCCTGCCCAGGGCAGGAGGGTTGGCTCTGGATGGTCTTTAAAGTCCCTTCCAACCCAAATCATTCTATGATTCTATGAAACTCAGAGCTCGGGCTGCCAGGGGACCTGCCACAGCGGCAGGAGCCAGGATTCCTGCTCATTATCTAATTCTGAGGTCTCTGAGAGCACCCACCTGTGGGACAGAAGGATGGGTCAAGGATCAGAAAAGCTTTGATAAAGATGAATGAGAAAAAAATGCATCAGACTAAATCAAGAGATCCCCTTCATGGTTTTCTCCCTGTTTCTTTATATCCTAGTGTCAATCTGGGATCTAAAAAGCCTTGAAAGACCATGCTTGGATTTCCAGGCTAAATAGAGTCCTTGCTTCCCGACAGAATGAAGAACTTCTCTGATGCTGAGCACATCCCTCTGACCCAGAAACACTGAACTCTGGCATCTTCCAGGGTCCCATTTGGTCCAGGCAGGAAGGCTGTCCACACCTTCTGACCCCACCATTTACCAGGTGGGAAGCAAACCAGTACAACTCTCACAGCATGTTTTTAATCACAAAATCGACACAATTTCTTGTATTTCTATGAAACATGAATACAAGAATCTGTAACTTCTTGATAAAAACCTTAACAGCGGAAAATCCTCAAACAATGGTGGAGTCTCCTTCTCTGGAGACATTCAAACCCCATCTGGACACATTCCTGTGGGACCTGTTCTGTTTGGACCTGCTTTGGCAGGGGGTTGGACTAGATGATCTCCAGAGGTCCCCTCCAACCCCATGTGATTCTGTGATTCTGTAATCCAATAGCCAACCCTACCAAAAACCAGCATTCAGAAAAGAGTGACAATGAAAATGGGAGAGAAATTCCCCATTCAACTCAACAGGAACCAAAATAACTCAGACAGGATACCTTTGGAGAAGCAACAAAAGATCTTGGCTGGTCCCTGTCACTGCCTCAAGGCCAAGAAGGTTCTAGGGCCAAGTTGCAGCAACTCTTGATGGAGGCAGAGGGACTGGAAGTTCCCCAGTCCCGCACAGGGAGATCTGGAAGCTACGGGGTCACCTCTAGAATCAACATCCAACCTCATGGCCTGCACAGAAGCCTCTCTGAGAGAGCGTGAACTAATTTTACTAGAAAGAAAAGGGAACTGAACATCCAAGAAGAGCAATGTCTTGGAGTTTTGAAGACACAAAGGGAGTCTACTGGGAAAATATTCAATTTTTATAGTCCCTGCACTGGGATAAGCGAAATACAAGAGGAAAGACTGAATATTGAAGGTGTCACAGCACCTGGGAATATCAGCGAGGATCATACTCTGAGTTTAATTTTAGTCTTCCTGCACCACCGAGTGCCTGTGCTTTCTGTGCTTAAAATCCCTCTGAAAGAACTATTTAACATCAGCGCCTCAAACAACAAGATCCAGATTAAATTTCAGACAATAATTTCTTCCAAATAGATTTGGTTCACACCGCCATTCAATATTCTTCTATTTGATTTATTCTCTTTCTCTCTTTTCTTTTACTGACAAGTATCTGCAAGTCTGGATTCCAGTCAGAACTGCGTGGGTTTTCATACAGGATTCATCACTATAGTAACCAAGCACAAATCATCAAGTGTGAGGGGTCTTCTGTTTCCCTCTTTTTCCTCTTTTTTTTTTTTCTTTTAACCTGACAGTGAAGTGAGACACAGAGATATGGCTGAGATTCTCAGAAGCTTCCACAAAATTCCAGTGACATTTGGGGTTTATAAACCCTCCAGAATCCATCAGAAATCCCTGCGTAAATAGAAGCACATAGGAAGCCTCTGCAGTGCTTTAAGCCCACCACTACAAGAGGAGTAAATGTTGTTCCTAATAATTTTATTAATAGGAGGCACAGTTTTGATGAAAGGTTGTACTCGGGGATTTTCTAGCCTCATGTTCTAGATAAAAATGTAGGTGATTTTCAGATAAGTCATGAAACGTATCAAGGACCATCGATCACTGGTTAAACAGATTATAAAAAGCCCGAGCCCAACAATTTGAATAAAAGCCAGGGATAAATATTGTCTGTCCTCTGTAATCATTTCGAGTAAATATTTTAAGCAAAACAATAGATTTTGCCTCACAAAAATATTCCTAGATGTGATCGTCCTCAAAACACATACATAACTAAGCCATTGAAAACAGTATTCAAGAAAAGATCGTACTTGTGCATGTATGTGTTTGTGTATAAATGAATTTGTAATAAAAGATTCATGAAGGTCTCACACTGCTCTGCAAAGATCAACTGAAAGCAGTTGCCTACGCTTGTCTTAAAATTACAACAGAAAAATGTATTTAGTGTTTGGATTCATCCCTCAAATCATCAATGTCCCTTATTTGGATTCTATTGTCCTCCAGACAACTCTGGACAGAAAAATCTAATGAAATTATTGTGCAACATACAATGAAATGAACAGGGTAGGAAGACTTGTACAGGCACGTAAAACTGAAATGAGATGACTGTATTAGTAGAAAGAATCAGAAACAGAGATAGAGCTGTTCAGGTTCAGCTCACGTAGTGCAGTCCTCCACCGAGCCACAAAATATTTTAAGAATCTCATGACTATTGGCTCATTTATAATGAAATTGCTTTGCCAGATCTGGTTGCTTCAAGCAAGCAGCTACCCACATCGTGAGAAAATCATCACACGTGACACCAGATCCTGCTTCTGGAATGAAATCTCAGCCGGGATGAGAAGAGTCATTTAGATGTGGTGTTGGGGGATATGGTGCAGAGGAAAACTTTGTAGAGTAGGGCTGATGGTTGGATTCGATGATCCCAAGGGTCTTTTCCAACCTGAATGATTCTATGATTCTAAGACAGAGTAACAAGAGGACATCCACAGGTCTAACCAAGCGGCAGCAAAGCTACAGTGCCTTTTCTTCATGGCCTATGGCTCTGCATTTAAGGAAGTGGAATAGAAATGTAGAGAGAGTGTCAGCCTCCCAAGTTCAACTCAAGTACTTTTCTCTCAGCTCTCAGGAATTTTTACAAATGGTATCAACTATTGTTTTAACACAGAAGCTAGCAACAAAAACTCTTATACCAAAATAATGGTTTCATCCCGTAAATTATAAAATAAATGAGGCAAATGAGGGAAAAACTGCACTGCTATAGATTTATTGGAGTTGAGGATGAAGTGAGCGCTCAGTCTAGCCCGACTTCCTCTCTGTCACCAATTTGCCTTTACACTAAGCTCATTAATTTGCATTTAATGAAAGTTTAACTTGTATTTGGCTAAGGCATATTTTTAAAAAGTGATATAAATGACATCAAAAGATGAGAAAATACACCTTCCATGACAGTTTATTCCAGCAGTTAATCATGTTAAAAAGTACCCATTTTTAATTTAAATTTGGCTGGCCTCAGCTTTCTAGGATAATTATCTCCTTTTATCTTTTTATAAAAGGATAGAGCAGTTGCTCCCTTTCCTAGCTTGATTAGAAAGCCCTACAGTATTTTATAACAAGACATTTCTAACTAGAGGGCACTTCAGGATTAGTTTCTCTCCTCCTGATGAAAATTTCTGACAACAAACATACTGATTCTATCAACCAGAAAGATACGATTGATGAAATACGAATGAAATGACGCAAAGAATGAAGAATGATGAAAGACTGAAAATCCACCCCAAAAAATCACATAGGAAATACTTACTTCTCCAGCTGGCCAAGATGAAAAATTACTAACTAAGAGAACTCTTCTTGGAATGAACTTCCATTAGGAAGGGGAAACTTAGCATCTCTAGAATCATAGAATTGTCTAGGTTAGAAGGGACCTTTAAGATCATCTACTCCAACCAGCAACTGAACTCTGATTAAAAAAAAAAAAAAAGAAAACCATACAAAAAAACCCTCCCACATCACTAAACCATGTCTCTAAGCACTATGTCAACCTGTCTTTTAAATACCTCCCGGGATGGTGCCTCAAGCAGTTCCCTGGGCAGCCCATTCCAAGACTTCATAACCCTTTCAGTGTTCAAATTTTCCCTAATCTCTAATCTGAATCTCCCCTGGCGCAACTTGAGGCCAATAGGTTACATATGATATGAGCATAGGTTATATGATATGACCTCCGTCCTGAAAAATGCCCCGTAAGAGTGCTTGGAAAGGAAAAAATAAGCAGCACGTGAGTAAGGAGTTTCAAACCACACGAGGACACAAAGAAAGAACATCTGCCCCTTCCCTAGGAAGAAAACTGTATTCTTGTTGAGATGTCCTGCATGGAACTGCTGAAAAATGCAGAATTATGAGCCTGCATCCAGTTCCCCAAAGGCAGCAATCGGCAAAGATGACACTGGCTGATTAAAATGGATTCTCTATTTTCTGCATAGAGGAACTAGAGGAAGAGTAGATTGGGGTATGATACTAATGGGGCAGAACAGCAATAGCTATGAAACAACTGTACGGCTGAATTATCACCCCAAGGACCAACCGAGAAGGACGTGGAGTTCCATCACATGAAAAAAAGTCTGTGTTCTTTCTCAGGAGTTTACCACCTCGTAGCTGTGGAATATATACCACCGGTATTTGTGGAATTAAAAACAAACAAAAAGCTTGTTTTCTGTAGCAGCATCTTGGGAAAACAAACTTTACTCAGCATCAGGATATATAACAAGAAGAAATAAATGAAAACATTGACTCCATTAGCAGCCATACTCTTCTTGTAAATAAGAGAATTGCACAGGAAAATCTCTCAAATAGGGAAAACGTCAGGTTAACACCACCAGCAGCCCAAAGAGAGCACCTAACTAATGAGGACAGATCTAATTTCTGTCCACAGTGACAGCTGTCTTACCAGCAGATTCACTGAGTCTCGATAACATTTTTCAAACTAGTTTCCGTAGCAACTGCCACCTCATACTCCTGTCCCTGAGGCACAAAACATCTAATAAAATAATAATAACAGCAACAATAACAACAACAATACTATCTACTTTCACAATGTCTATCGGGAGAGTAGGTTAGATTTCTGTTGGGAGACAAGGTTGATTCTTACAGTGGGGCTTCAATCTATTCCAAACACATTATAATGTATTTTTTTTATTATTTATTTTGTTTTGCGAGATGGAAACCACAAGCATACAACCCTCTAGAAAATTAATCAGCGTGAACTGTCCTTTCATTCAAACCATTTGCTGCCATGGCAGTAATGAATTTCAGGAAGGAAAGGAGAGAAACATATAAAAGAGAAAAAGGGAACACAGCAAGAACAATCAAATAAGCTATAATTTTCACTTGTTGGTCAGGCTCTGTCCATTAGGAATTGATTTAGGCAGTTCTCCTGACAGGTGTTGAAAGAACTGGGAAAACCTGTTAACTTTTCAAGTAAGTGATGCCCACTATCAAGATCAGTGACATCTATTCTTTCTCTGGCAGCGGTGATAAAGCAGTGCAGTATTTTTTGGCGCTCATAAAATTCCAGGAGCGTTGTGAAACCAGATTCTTTGCTACAACTACGTTAAGAGAGCATATGATTTTAACCAAGCAGTACCTCTGGTATAAAGCCGAGCAGAAAACCCACTGTATGATATCATAACTGTACGCTATACTCATAGAACCACTCTTTATTCCTTCATGGATTATGTATGACCCATATATGCTTCACAGTGACTATAAAACTGCTGAAAGCCTACACAAGTCTTTTCTCACAGTAGATGGATTAAACACAGATTCCCCCATGTCTTATAACATGGGAAGATATTCTTGAGTTGGTCCAACTAGAGGCCGATATGGAATGATTCAGTGCAGCTCTGTTTAATGTTTGAAAACTCATTATCGAACCAAAGACCGAAAAAATATTTTCAGCTAGAGTCTCAGGACAGCACGTATACGAACAGCACAGTAATAATGAGAATGGGTGTTTTTACACAGAAATTCAGCAATCCCCCCCCACACACATTTTAATCCAACCACACATAATATAGTGGGTGCAAGTACTTGAAAACAAGTGTAGTTTGCCTTGACATCACAGACAGACATTTCAGGTCACCGCACACATTTACCTACTACAAATTAAGTCAAGAAAAGTCACTAAGATTTTTGAGCGTGTAAAAGGAGACTGGTATTCTGCCTCCCAGAAGAAGGAATACGTTCCAAAAGCAAAATTCACACCCTTTCCTATCCCCAAAATCCAGGGACTTAACTACCATGCTTTCTGGGAACACTTTGTATTTGGTTTTGATACATAAAAATGCCAAGGCAGAGTAGTCTCTTCCACGCCTGTGGTCTGTGAATCCTTTCCCTTCCTTGTTTATCTGTCTTTACACTGATGTGCACGGCCCTGGCCGTGCTCACACCACCAGTTTGGGTTTGGGGAAGAATCATTAACTTTTCCACAATTCATTTTGGACTTGCGCATACTTTTAAGCGTGACCCACGCTTTCCACGCATTCCACGCATTCCACGAATGCATCGTGGAATCTTTCAGTTACCTACCCAAATATTACATTAATTGTCAGATTTGGGAAGACGACACCAGCAGTAAAAAATTATATTGTTAGTGGTGGTTTTTTTCCCTCTGTCTCATTTTGCGATAGGAACTGTCAGTTAATCAACACGCTCTCATGGCAAAGCCTTGCAAAATGGTGATACCACCTTCTCTCCTCTTCCCTACTTGTCTCACAGAACAGGCCACTTAGACTATAACATGAAAACTATTGACTTCTCCATAGGATTGAACATAGGAAGTTCCTTGAACATAGGAAGTTCTATCTCAACACGAGGAGGAACTTCTTTCCTGGGAGGGTGGCAGAGCCCTGGAAGAGGCTGCCCAGGGAGGTGGTGGAGTCTCCTTCTCTGGAGACATTCAAACCCCACCTGGACACGTTCCTGTGCAACCTGCTGTGGGTGGACCTGCTCTGGCAGGGGGTTGGACGGTTGGACTGGATGATCTCCAGAGGTCACTTCCAACCCCTGCCCATCCGGGATTCTGTGATTATCTGGACAAAATGTAATAGCCTGCAACAAAGTACAATTAAAAGGCCAATGAATCCCTCCCTGCTTTAAACTATACAGCTTCTTGGAAACACTGCATGGTTAAAATAGCAAAGTGTGTGTGATGCAAGCCCTTAACTACTAACTTTCCACACATTTCTGAACACACAGCTCAGACAACACTAAGACTGAAACATAGCACTGAAAACTACCTACAAGGAGAACCTTGCTGCTTCATCTGGTGCAGAGAAGAAAACCAGAAAATGGGGAGAAGGGTGGCAGGGAGGGAATCACAGAATCAGAGAATCTTCATGGTTGGAAGGAACCTTTGAGATCACCGAGTCTAACCAATCACACACACACACACACAAAAAAAAAAAACACACAAAAAACACAAAACCCAAACAAAATAAAAAAAAAACCAGCAACCCAACAGTCTCGGGCACTAGAACATGCCCTGCAGTACCACATCTACATGTTTCTTAAATCCCTCCAGGGATGGTGACTCCACCACCTCCCTGGGCAGGCTGTTCCAGGGCCTGACCACCCTCTCAGGAAAGTCGTTTTTCCTGGTATCTCATCTAAACCTCCCCTGTCCCAACTTCAGACCATTTCCTCTGCTCCTGTCATTATTCCCTTGGGAGAAGAGGCCAACCCCCACCTCTCTACACCTTCCTTTCAGGTAGTTGTAGAGGGCAATGAGGTCTCCCCTCAGCCTCCTCTTCTCCAAACTCAACATGCCCAGTTCCCTCAGCCTCTCCTCATATGACTTGTTCTCCAGACCCCTCACCAGCCTGGTGGCTCTCCTCTGGACACGCTCCAGCAGCTCAATGTCTTTCCTGTAGTGAGGGGCCCAGAACTGAACCCAGCCCTCGAGGTGAGGCCTCACCGGTGCCCAGTACAGAGGTTCTGCGTGTCCTAATCTTTCTCCATCACTAACAACAAACAATACATACGGATATTTACCCAGAGACACAGGATACACTTTAACATATGCTTTGGTCGGTTTGGGACTTCTCTTGATGTTGCAGATTTTCTCTCCCTGAGACCACACAGGTTCCCTGTGTTCACATTGGCATCTGCGCAGTCTGAGAAAGTTTTAAAATTACCCATATTTTCTTTTTCTCCCCAGTCTCTCTCCCCCAGTTACTGTGTGGGAAAGAACAAGGGACAGAGACGAGGAGGAACAGGTTGTTTAAGGACTGACTTTCCAGACATTCTGTTTGTACACAAGCACCAGCAGCGTCTGGATGCTCATCTCTCCTTCCTCTACCACTAATTGGTTACAAACCCTTGGGTAAATAATTTCCATCCCTGCAACTTCTGTTCTGTCATCTTCAAAATTCAATACTAAAGCTTATATTAATACTAATGCTAAATTCATGCTCATATTAGTGCTCCTATTAAAGCTAATATTAACGCTTTCCTAATAAGCATTTGCAGATCTACTATGAAGATATTATATTTAATAGTGATTAAGGCACAACAAAACTTTGCTCTAAAATAGAGCCAATTTGTCATAAATTACAATATATCCCTTTTGTATCTTTCTTGTGCTTGAACAGCTTATTTCCTTAAGAAGATAAACTTCACAGTGACAATTTTTGTAGTTCAGATACAATAAGAGGACAGTAAAATTCTAACAGGCAGTGGTGCCATTTTATTGCACTTTAATACTAAAGCAGTAAACAGTTCCAAGATCACTGTTTTTACCACTTCTTGAATAGATTAATTATCTCAGTTGTCCCACAGCTATGGCAGAAGTTTATCGCTTTGGGTTTTTTTAAAGGAAGAAAGGTAGAAAAAAATGTTGTTATGCGTTTCATGAGACCGGATTTTATTTTAAAGCTCCTGCAGAAGGAGATCCAAGGGAGAAGAGGGGAGGCTGGTGGCAGTTCTGTGTGGCATTTCAGCTGGAAGAGATGCGGCTACGGACCCGCATGGTGCGTATTACCCTAATGGAAGCCAACATCCATCCAAGAGAGCTGTGGCGCGCTGCCCAGCTGTGTGCCAGGCTGGCTCCTGCAGGGATACAAAGTGCCCTCGCTCCCCAACTCAGCAGGGTTGGGAGGGCACCGCTGCTGCAGGGCCAGCCGGGGGAAAGGCAGGGGAAGAGGAGGAGGAGGAGGAGAAGGAGGAGAAAGAGGAGAAGGAGGAGGAGGAAGAGCAAAATTCCAGCTGCATTGCTTCACAGAAGAGCTCCCTGTTCAACAGCCTTGGAAACAGCGACGACACCAAGTTGGGAGGAAGCCTGCACGGTGCCAAGTTGGCACCCGCTGGGGAGGAAAGGAAGCTGCCGGGGAAAAAAAAACTAGAAAGAAAAAAAAAAGAAGAGTGGCAAAGAGTCACTAGAAAGGAGTTAAATATTTAAAATAAGTCTGGAAAGTGAACATTAAGTGCCACTTTTGCTCTAAGACTACAGGTTTGGCAGGAAAATTTGGGTTAAACACAGGCAATATTGTCCCAGGTACCGGTCTTGCTGAAGCGCACATCAACCTGGTGGGCTGACACGCAAGGCAGATGGAAGGTTAAATGAAATGACAGGAAACCAAGCCAAGGATGCAGAACAGGGTGCTCTCCACCACAAAAAGAAAAGTCATTCCATTGGCAGCTTAGGCTTTTGGTAGAGGTATAAAACAGAATTAAAACTCTTCCTCTCTATTAAAAAGGTGAGAGAGTTTTAGATGTCTCGCCTAGTGCTCTAAACCAACTCAAGCACTGTAATTGCAATTTGCCCACCAAAAATTCACCAGTGGTTACCTGGGTGTCAACTACTTCTGCTCCCGCAGTCTCTGATGGAGCTCTGATTATGAGAAGCCTATCACAATGGTTCTCACACTGGTAGCCAAAAGCCTTCTATATATAATCTTTAAAATTAAACGTGTATGAGCATTGTAGAACTCACATACCTCCACATATTCACACACATTAAAAAAAAAGGTGCTTTACCAAGTATTTTTTCATGAATTACCTAAACTAATTAAATGCTATGCACTCCCTAAGTAATGTAAACACCACAATTATCAAAATTAACCACCTGTAACAAACAAATTCTAGGGCAGACTAGGACAAGAAAGGATACTAATGGGGTGGGCAGAAAATCCTGGTGTCAAGGAACGCCTGTAAAACCTTTGGCAACCCCTAACAAAGCAAATGTAAGATCATTTGAAGCTGGATTCTAAGCATTTGGCAATCGCTCTAATTTAGCTAGCATGATCATTTGGAGATTTTGCTAATTTGCATATTTTTTTTAGTACTAATCCCAACATTGAAGCAAAGGAGAAATTTCTGATCTTTGATGAGTACAGCCACAAAATACTGTTTTATATAGGAAATGAAATACTTCCCTTTGGTCATTTTATTCTGTCCCATATGATGTCTTTTCAGTTATTTTGCTGGAGTTTCCTAAATATTCTCTCTCCTTGGAGACTTATATCTTGCTTGTTACCACTATGAACAAAATTGCTAATATAGATTAATGTAAAAAATCAACCCAGGTAATGGAAAATTTCTCTGCGGAATTATTTGAAGATGGTATGAATCCTGATTATTAATAATTTTTGAGATGAGACCAGGACAAGCATTAACTGTCCCTGCACCAGAGATGCTTATGGTGACTGGGTACCTCCCACTGCCCCGTTAGCACCCGCGGGTTAAGATAAAGACTAACTGGATTTAGCTGGGGGCAGGAGGATGTCC
>QJSC01002239.1:216363-313570 GCA_003697955.1 Calidris pygmaea | reverse complement strand
AAAAAAACAAACCAAAACCCAAAATATTTAAATTTCCATAATGGAAGAACTTATTTTGTTCATCCTGAAACAAGATATTGGGGGAGGCATGAGTAGCCTTTATTTTTTTTTCCAATCAAGTAACCTTCTCAGAGAACAACTTCTCTTCAAACGAAGAAAGCAAAAGGTCAGCATTTAACCCCTTTGCTGAATTTGATCCAAACTCACTGTTCTGCTCATAAAGCTATTTTTTATCAAATTTGATACATTTCCCCCCCCCCCGCATTAAAAGTACTTAATTTCTAGACCCATACTGGAATGGATTGGTCTGTCCTTCTAGTGACAGTCAGAGCTCTGCATCATTAAATTAATTACACCTTGTTAAAGCCTATGTGCTGCCAATAGTTTTGGACAGTACGTGTGATAAGAAACAGCAAAAAAGGAGGAAGATTTGGATAAGGTTTGCATTATATAAGCTCAGGCAGCATTGCTAATTGTAACTTTAGAAATAGCAAAAAATTTCACGTATGGGTTTTATTGGCAGAAGATGGCAATATAACCTCAGACTATTTTTTAAAACCACAAAGATATATGAAAAAAAGAAAAAAAAAAAAGAACTAATATGCAGCTATGCTTGGTCTGAAGATAACAGCTGTTAAGCAATTTGAAGAAATAAAATAGGAAGTTTAAGGGAATAAGAAAGACAGGGATAACATTAAATATGAGAAAATAACTCAAAATTCTATAAAACAATACATTGAGTAAAACCAAGTTACTTAAATTGAGCTGTTAGCTCACTTTCATGAAAATGTTTGGTAATTAATGCTCCTGCTGTAGCTTGTGTGCAAACACTTTGATATAAGTGAGTAACGGAAATGTGGCTTTTATTCATCTCAAGCCGTTCCCTCAGAAGATCCATTTCTAATCTCTTGTTATAAGACGACTGTTTCCCACCATCTACAATATTGTCCTGTCCTCTGAGGTTTCTCTCCCCAAAATTTTATCCTGGACCTGAAGCAATTCACAGGAAAATTTAATGGAAATCCATTCGTTGTTTTGGAAGGCTATATATCAAACAAAATATGTTTTTCTTGTCACTTGAGAGATGTTATATCAGTGAAAGAAGATCATCACAGAAAAATCACCTAATGATCATTAGCATAATGTAGTTTAGAAAAAAACTTTTGCCCAAGTTAAAAAAAAAAAAAAATAAATCTATGTAGCTTTTGATGAGAAAAGAGGTTATGTCATAGCAGAATATTAGGGAGTATAAATGCAGCAGGGAAATGACTGCTGCTGAGGTGGATGGACCAGTGGGGGAGAATAAAGCAGAAGTGGAATTGGGTATTGATCTCATCTCCCAAGAAATCCTGTAATTTCATAGCAAGAGTGTAAAGCCCTAAGTCAAAATGGGAGGAGGAAAGGTCCCTTAGTTCTGTAGAATGAAAGGAGGTGGGAAGGGAGGGACAGTCCCTTCATTCAGGATCCCAAAGTTGCTTTGTTGGAAATGCACAATTCACACTACTGGCATTTGAAGGTCAAAACTTGGTGCCATGCATAAAAAGTGACACTCAGATTGTTCATGAAAACCTTCCATTGCTTTCAACTATAAAAATTCAAAATTAATATATCTACTAAACTAAACCTGATGTGCTTTAAAATGGGAGCCAATCTGTTTTCAATTCTGCAATCAGTCATTGCTCCCACTTTATTAAAACAAAAGACAGAACAAGCTTAAAAGGCATTAACTTAGTTAAATAAAGCCCGATTTTCTGATGTAAATGTCAGGCTACACAGTTCAGAGAGTACTTTTAAATGTGATATGACTTGTCTACCTCCCTTCAGCTGACAGGTCTTTTTATAGGTTTTTTTTTGGGAAGGCATCATGGTCCCTGCTGATAGAACACACATACATACCAGGTACAACCAAGTACCTACCTTTCAAGCCATTGTATGTCAACTGCTCTGAGTATTTGTTTCCCATCTGGGAACTAAGGCACCATGAATCACATCACCTTCCTCCAATTCTCTTCATTAGTTGAGGGAAAAAAAACCCTTCATATCTAGATTAACTTGTCTGATTTTTCACTGGCTCAAAACAAGCTAATGAATTAGTCAATGTTACGAAAAAAGAAATCTTTTTAAATTATGAGGAGAATATATATAAACAATGAAGAGATGAATTATTCAAAGGTAGTGAGTCATCTAAACCAAATACTGTGCTTTGGAGACACCATCACAGGAACTGAGTCATAAAAACTTCAGGCAGAGATATAACACCAGGTATTGGTAAGGGAAATGAAAACAACTGCCCCATTAAAATGCTGATAATCCCTGTGAGAATCTATTTAAAGCAACTCCTAATTAAGGAAGAGATGCTTCCAGTTTCAGCCACACCCTTGCAACATATAGAGACACCTTGCTCAGTAACAGAAGAGTTGAAGCAATTTAATTCCTTTTTCTTTTGCTGAAAGACAAGCACAGGGATTTAACTGTGCTCTAACACAAGTAATGGAAGAGGAGACTGTACTAAATAAGATAAGCGTGGAGCAGGACTTGATGCCTTGGCTACGCCATAGCAGTGAGTAGATTCTTTTAAATCACACCAGAAGTTTACTAGGCTATTTCTAACATATATAGAATCAGAACATATCGAATCACCTAATGAATCTTTCAGCTAGGAAACGTAATAAGCAATTCAACACCTTCATTCAATAACTTTACATTTTCATCCAATACTTGGGAAGCCATAGATATTATAACTGGAATCCTGTGCATCTGATACTTAAGCATGCCAAGATCAAAGCTGGATTCCTTCTGAAACATATATTTTAATCAAAATATATGTGACTGGGCTTACAGAGGCAAGCGTGTAAACTGAATAACATACAGACACTCAAATTAGGTGAAGCGCTGCCTAAATTTTTTGGACATCCTGCTTTTTGCTCCTGCAGAAGACGCTAAATTTAGAGTTTCTAAAGTAAATCTTTTATCCAACACGTACAATTGAGTGTTTGTTTGGAAGGAGATCAGTAGCTCAAATTGAACACCTCAGTAGGGTCACTGGAAAGAAGCCCATCTTCAACAAGGAAAAGCCAATCACTGAGATTTAAATGCCAAGCAATTATCTATAATGTTGTTGCCAATCTGGAAATTTTGAAGCCATGGTTTTTAATTTTTTCAAGTGACTCCAGAGCAGATAAAACAGCTTAAACCTCATTTCTACCGTGAGAGCAATAGATTAAATAGTACATGCAAAATTTTATACTGACAGCTATGCAGTACCTAAAAATCCCATCAAAGTGCAGAAAGTGATACCCCACTAGAAAAGCATTAATATGGATAACGCTGGAGTGAAGCAAAAACCACGGATTGTTTTTAGAGCTAACTCTCCTACTCAGCAGCCTGGTGTGTTTAATCTTCCCTCTGCCACAGCTAACAAATCACTGCTTTTCTTGATTAAATTGATTAAATAACAAATACAGGATTAGAACAGGGGAAGACAATGTAGAAGCCCATAGTGAACTGCATTTCTGTAGAACAGTAGTAATTCAACAGGGAGTTCTATAAAATAAGCCCAGTAATAACAGAAACATAAAGTTTATCAGGATAGTTCATGACAATTTTAACACTTGCTACGTTTCCTTGCAAAGATTTTACTCCAGATATTCATCACAGACATAACAGACACTGCGATGAGTTTTCAGACAGATTTCAGAGTATTATATTCATATATATGCCACCGAGCTAGAGGTCAACTGAAACACAGCTCCACCATCAATATCTGAAGCATAGGCTGGAGAATTATATGTGGCAATGTTCCACCGCATTATCTCCTGGCGAACATAAAAGGGACAACAGAGATATTTCTTAAAGAAGATTTTATCTCCCGAGAAAGCTCATGCCCTGGCAGTGAGAAAGGAGTGTTGGGAGAAAGGGATGTGACAGCCACCGACTCTGCGTAACAAATACGCCCGTGCACTTGAGACACCACTGTGAAATCTTCATGACATTTATAAGGAAGGCTTTTAAATACATGCTGAAAAACATCTAGCTGCTGTTTATCCGCAGATTTATTAAACGTGCTTATTGGTAGCAAGCTATGATAATTTAAAACATCCAAAATAGCTCATTTAAAAATAACTCTCACAAGTCGCTAAATGTTCTGCATGAGTACCAACCCATGAAGGTAACGTTACAGAGAACATATGGTTTATGGTTGATGAAGACTACCCTAACCGTTATCAGCCCTAGAGATTACAACCAATTTCCAGAGACACGGCAGAGACCAAGGTGTAACTTCAGCATGGTAGTAAGGTGTAACTTCGGCATCACAGTTGAGGTGTGTCTGTGAAGAGGCTGATACAGGAGGAAGGAAGGGACTTAGGAGTCCATAAAAACACATAATCACGGAATGGTCGGAGTTGGAAGGGACCTCTAGAGACCATCCAGTCCAACTCCCCTGCCAAAGCAGGGTTGCCCAGAGCACATCACTCAGGAGCATCCAGGTGGGGCTTGAAGATCTCCAGAGAAGGGGACTCCACACCCTCCCTGGGCAGCCTCTTCCAGGGCTCTGCCACCCTCACCCCAAGGAAGTTCTTCCTCAGATTGGAGTGGAACTTCCCATGGTCCAGCTTGTGCCCATTGCCCCTTGTCCTGTCACTGGGAACCACTGAGAAGAGTCCAGCTCCATCCTCCCTCAAACCACCCTTTTAGATCCTTGGAAGCATTGATAAGGTCTCCCCTCAGCCTTCTCTTCTCCAGGCTAAAGAGTCCCAGCTCTCTCAGCCTTTCCTCATAGGAAGATGCTCCAATCCCTCCATCATCTTTGTTGCCCTACGCTGGACTCTCTCCAGCAGTTCCTTGTCTCTCTTGAACTGGGGAGCCCAGAACTGGACGCAGGATTCCAGTTGTGGCCTCACCAGTGCAGAGTAGAGGGGGAGAATGACCTCCCTCGACCTACTGGCCACACTCTTCCCTACGCAACCCAAAAACCAAAACAAGGCCTAGGAGAAGAGCAGGGATATCCATTTGCAGGAGACATAAGCACCTCAGCAGTGGGACAGATAATACAGTTCAAATGCCCTGGGCGTACACAGGAGCTGAACTTGTTTAGCCAGGCTAAAGGGAAGCCAAGGGGAAATTTAATACCAGCCTACAGCTACTCGAATGGGAGTTAAAACTGATGTCAGAGATGCTTCTCTCCACCTGGCGTGATGGTACAACACTAACCTGCTGTCACCGCTCCCAGCTTGGAAGGTTCTGCTGAGCAATCACGGAAAAGCTCATCAGGAGGATGGGGTAGCCCAGGGACCGCTGGATGAACCTGGAGATGCTGCGTATTCAGCAATAGCACAGCCTTGGACTAGAGTGTGAGAGATCCCTTCTAACCAACACTGCTAAGATTCTACAAAAGGAAGAATTCGAATGGCAGATAAATTAATATAACCTATGTATGTGCATATATAAATATAAAATTATCAAGACATTATTTCCAGATGTAGGTAAGGTATACCAGTGACTTGATATGACGGATTGTAGAAATGTCTATTCAATATATACTTGCTGTCTTCAGCAAAATTCAGTTAGAAATTCCTAAAATTAATAAACTGTGCGTTCTGGAACTAGTCTCCAGTTTTAGTACTTCATTTACTAGTACCAGAGAGAAAAAAATATTTAAAAAAAAAAAAAAAACCTTTCTTTGATTTTCTGCTTCATCACATACGTGAAACTAAATAATTCTCCCATTTTATTGTCATAAATATCACTTTTTTCCCCAGATGCTAAGATGTCAGTCTAAAGCAGAACTCCCAAAGAAAACCTAAAGCATGAACTGAAAGCAAGTTATGCAAATACTATTATGACAAATGTGCTCCTGCTCATCAATAAAGAAATGAAGGGGAAAAAATTACAGTCTAAGTGTTCTAATTTTAAAGGACACCATTTGTTGTGATAATAATAAGAATAACCTAATATCTGTATTGACCTAAAACAGTCGATTTCACTGGGTTTAATGACCCATTATGCATAATTAATAGCCCAGAGCTTTGCTCTAAGCAATCAGATCAAAGCACATTAATAGACAGAAGCATTCTACCTGCAATTTAGCGTTCAGCACTTATTTGCAGCTGACTTTCTGAAGTTTACTCTTAAAATTCAGCTCTACTTGTTAAATATCCTTCCAGAGACACCCCATTCTCAAAATACCTGCCAACTGATCCGGAATCTGGGAAACCACTAAGCCTAAATAATTTATTTTGCAGAATCATAGCACCACAGAATGGTTTGGGTCGGAAGGGACCTTAAAGACCATCCAGTTCCACCCACCTGCCCTGGGCAGGGACACCTCCCACCAGACCAGGTTGCTCCAAGCCCCGTCCAGCCTGGCCTTGAAAACTATTGCAACTACTCAAAATACTCAAAGAGACTACCTTTATCTTAGCAACCATTATGAAGTATAAGAAAAATAATTGAGAATTAATGACTTTGGTTATCAGTGACTACCTCAAGTCAGACATTAATTCCTAAATGCTGAGTTTTCAGAAGAAAAAAAGAGCCTTCAGAAGAAAGAGGGGAGATTGAGATGAGATCTCAGGAAGGAATTCTTTGCTGTGAGGGTGGTGAGAGCCTGTCCCAGGTTGCCCAGAGAAGCTGTGGCTGCCCCATCCCTGGAGGGGTTCAAGGCCAGGTTGGAGGGGGCTTTGAGCAACCTGGTCTGGTGGGAGGTGTCCCTGCCCAGGGCAAGGGGATTGGAACTGGATGATCTTTTAAGGCCCCTTCCAGCCCAAAATATTCTATGATTCTATGACTGTAAACCTTGAAGATTGTAGAAGGAGGTGTGGAGTTGGGGGTTCAGCACATGCTGTCTCACTCGTAGCCCTGGAACTCCATCCTGTGCATGACTCGCCCCCAGCCGGGGCCACCTGTGCCGTGCAAAAGCCTCTTTAGTGCATTACAAAGGTGTGACCATAGCTCAGTTTTGCTGAGAACCCACAAGACGTGAAGAAGTGCATGAGCCAAGACCATGAAAGACTAAACAAGTCACAGCAAAGAAGTGTAATTTTTGATACAGGTATCCTTATCAGCTTACAGATTTGAAAGTGAAAATATTGACATAAAAAGCTAAAAATAAAAAAAAAAAATAAAAACAGATAACTGAAAGAGGATAGATGATTGGCATGTTTCAAGGGAAAATAAAGGCTGAGTTCCTTAGTTCATTGAGGACAGCTGGCCCATCAGGGTCAGTAAATTCAATGCCATCTATTTATTGTTCATATTAGCCAATACATATTTGTTTTATATATCCTGCCCCTTCCCCGGTGGTAAAAAGTATCTGAACAAGACTGATCCGAACAGGGAGGAAGTTATATCAAATTATACAGACGTTTCAAAGGCCAAAGGGATGTGCCCAGATGAGCTGCAATCACTGGTTGCCCTCCACAGGATGGACGTGAATACTGTCCTCATCACAAAACAGCTTTTCCTAATTATCCTATTAGGCATCCAAACAAAAGATTGTAGTGAGAAAATATGAAAAATAAATACCACAGTAGGAAAATTATTTAAACTCTTCAACAGCTAAATGCTGAAGTCCTTGAGCTTAAAGCATGACATTTCTCATTGTGCATTTTCTCATTTAAAGTGTGATTAACAAGATTTGAGCACTTGACCTCTGGAAGACAGTTGACATTTCCTCACTCCCAGCATTCGTGCAATGAATGAAGGCTAAGATACCTGGTGCATGTACACAAAATCAAAATTAAAAAAAGCCATCATATGTAGAGCGAAATTCAAATACAATTCCAGCATAAAAGCAAGTAAGGGCTTAGCATCATTAGCTTTATACTTGGAATCATTAATATCTAATTCCAGATATAGCTATTAATTCACATTTCACGCAGCAGTATTTGGAGAGATTCAATTGAAGAGAGAAGGAGGAGGCTGTGGGTAAGGAGGCTGGAGTTCTGCTCTGTGCTCCAGGGCTCTGCACATTTGCAGGCAACAGCCAAAGAAGCTCCAAGAGGTTAAACCTTCTGTATGAGCAAACTGCCTCACAGGTCACATTTTCCCATCCTCCTGAAACTATGCTACTCCGACCAAGTCAGCATAGAATATCCAACAGATCAGAGACAATTATGTTTAATTATTTGCCCCACAAACTCGTAACATTCTCCTTTTTGTACTATTTTCACCTATTCCTAAGTGCCCACTCACAGGTATCCAATACCAGTCTTTAATGCTGATAGCTAGTGACTATCATTACCTTTTTATCAAGACTGCCTTTACAATAATATTAGTTTAATCTTCTCGAAAACTCCTGAAGAAGCAGAGTTCAGCCTTCCTCTTCATGGAGCTGAGTTACACCAAGAAAAGAACTGTAATTGCCGTCTGTTCCCACAGTGACCTCCAGTCATTACATTGGGAGGCTTATTTACCTCTAGCACTTCCACAGGTCTTTCATATAATAAAAATTCATTACTATGGACTCTCCAATTCCCAAATCTAAGAATAACTTAGGAATATCTATTTAAATATTAATAAAGTGCCATTGCTCAAAGTCGTTCCTTCATTCCACAGGTTAACTCACGATGCAAACAAATAAGCAATTAAGCACTTTATAAGCATATGACAAAGTCAACATTCACTGAGTGCTTACGGTTTTTTTGAGAATATGCTGAGAGCAGTTAAGTAGAGTTCTTTAAATTCATCCAGTAAATCAGTACAGCTGCTTCTTCTCAGCCATGGTAATCACAGGCAACTCCTTTCTGTAAGATTTTCAAAATGCAAAACTTTGTCTTCTGCTGCTTTAATTTAATGCCAGCGTTCTCAATTTACAAATGCTAATTTTGTCTTTGACATCTCTCAGTAGAAGTTTGCCTTTGACAGGAGGGAGAAAAATGAAGAGTGTCTGGCTGCTGGTAATGGGAGAGTTTTGTGTGTGAGCTGCCTCATGCTTTGGATAGCCTTGTACAGATTAACCGAGGAGCAAATTACTAAGCAGGAGTTCAGGTACTGCGTCCCGGAAATTATATGTAGCAAACCAGTCATCTGTGGAAATTAAAGGCTAGGGATAATGGTTATATCTAGCAGTAATGGTCATATCTAGGGGTAATGGTTATGTCTAGAAAACGGGAGAAGCTAAATTCCCCAGAAGTACTTATTAATGTACTGGAAGTGTATTCGGTGAATACAACTAAGGACAGAAGACAGAAAAATCCTCAATCTTCTTCTCTTTGGGTTTCCATGGGGTTAATCAATCGCTTATAAACCTTAGCATGTCATTATCCCAGAATATTCATAGAATCATAGAATTGTCTAGGCAATATTAAACCAGTAAAAACTATGCAAAGTGAAAAAATAAAATGCAGGAAAGGAGGAATGGTCATCCTGAAAAGGCAGGACATCCTGCAAAATCATTCCAGCCTTGCCGTTGTGGTACTGAGGTTCTCACCTTCAGACTCCCTTTAATTTTCATTCCTATTCTTCTTCTACAAAGAGATGCTTTCCTTATTTACAGGTTTATATGTCCAGCCCATACAATTCTTAAGTGCAAAATTATCTCTATATTACAAAATGCTATGTTAAGAGAAAAGTTCTTTGCTTTTAAATCCAATTATGACTATTAATCCCCGAATTACAGCCTATTTTTAAAACGAAAAACAAAACAAAACATTAGGAACCTACTTAACGGGTAAAGTTAGAGGTGTACACACAAAGTACAGAAAAGCTGATAGCTGGCACAATAGGAATGTACTAAAGGCCTTTATTAATTTCTGAAAACTTCCGCCTATTTATGAAAACAAGTGTATTTACCTTTCCTTTCCCATTGATATTGAGAACTTACACATGACTGCCATCAGGGAGCCTTTTTTTCCTTGAGACGTAAGCAATACCTTGGCTAAGAACAAATCTCTCGGTGCATTCATTCAAACCAACCGCTTTTCTCTGTGACAGTAACGATATACACTCAATTACCCGCAGGTAGAGCAAAGAACTGGCACTGAACATACACTTGCAAAGACCACCAAGAATGGGAATCTGAGAGGATAAATGAGAATTTCTTTACATGAAATGGAAGAGACAGAAAACAGTCATTTCTGTGTGATACAGGACCAGAGTGGGAAATGACACCTGGCGGGGACCCCCAACCCCATGGAGATCTCAGCTTCACTGCACCCTGGCAGTGAGTTTCAAAGGAAAAAGAAAAGAAAATAAGAAAAAAAGAAAAAAGAAAAAAAGAAAAAGAAAAAAGAAAAAAGAAAAAAGGGAAAAAAAAGAAAAACGAAAAAAGAAAAGAAAAAAGAAAAAGGAAAAATAGAAAAAAAAGAAAAAAGAAAATAAGGGAAAAAGGAAAAAGAAAAACACAAAAAGAAAAATGTAAAAAGAAAAACGAAAAAGGAAAATAAAAAGAAAATAGAAAAAAAAGGGGGAAAAAAAAGGAAAATAAAAGGAAAAAGAAAAAAGTATCTGAAAGAACTCTTTCGATAAGCAATTTCCCCATAAGATCAACCTGGATGTTCTGACTGATATTCAGATGCCCTCAAAGCACCAGAAATCTGAGCTAATTCTCGCATTAAGGATATTAAGCAAGTTCCTCCAACCTTCAACTCAAAAATAGACTTTTTGGAGAAACTGAAACTCCACTTCTTAAGTGGAAAAGAGTCTTTGAGTAAGATATTCCTTAGCTTATTCTAAACCAAACACCCTCAAAACATTAGATGCATTCATCACCTATCACTCCGCTTAAAACAAAATAAATAGGGAAAAATAGCAGCCCATTAGCCTTAAGTAGCTTGTGAGGATGTTTGCGTTTCACATGGATACATTTAATTAGTGCTGTGGGTGGCAGACCTTCATTACTCTCCACCTTTGTCCTTTGTAAAAATTACCCAACTGCAATATGAACCACATCCTTAACGCAGCGCTCGAGGTTTCTGTTTGGAAAACGCAGACATATGGTCTGAGGTGCTCCTTCTGAAACAAAAAAAAAGGTAAAGCCGTAGACGGCGTATGTGAAGTCAATGTATGGAACTGTAACATGCGGGAAGTCCGGAGCCAACCGGAGTACCCATCGGATACCTTGGGAATGATATGCTGCTTGTTACTTCCTGACATTTAAAAGAGCTACTGAAAGTTGACAGCATTTGGAGAGAAATAAAAACGGCCTTTTTTGGCACAATGCTCTGCATTTTATATCAGCGTGAAAGCTCATTGTCTTCTCGCTCTGCTTTTCTCTCTTTTCTCTTCGCATTCATGGCAGAAGCATTAACCAAGCATATTCTATCCACAAAAGCCAAAAAAAAAAAAAAAAAAAAAATCATTCTCCAACAGGTACTGCTGACACTTGTATCAACGCTCTGTGTGGCACCTTTTATTCCTCCCATGAAAGGATTTCTTCCAAACTCTCCGCATCTGCTTTATATTGTTAGTGATTCTAATTATAGATATAAAACTTTCTCTATCAGAGGCCACAACAAGCAAAGAGAGCTCCATTTCTCTGAAATTTCAGCCAGAATGAGTCTGGAGTTTTTTAACCACGTGGAACGTGGGTCTGAACTTGCTCTCAAAAGCCACTGGATGTGCCTTGTGCTGGCTTGCACGTAAAAGCCAGCCTAGAGATATATTTGATACATATATAAAGAGATATATTTGCTCTCCTCTTATGTTCTGCCACATGAATGTGCAACTCAACCACACTCAGAAAAGCTGCAGTATCTTTTAAGGGAAAAGATAATTCCATAAAGCTTCAGCAGTAGCTGTGTTCATGGGCACCTCCTACATCATACGGAAGAACAGACAGTGGGATTGAGTGTCCCCCCAGCAAGTTTGCTGCCATCCAGAGGGACCTGGACAGGCTGGAGAGGTGGGACCAAGCGAGCCTCATGAAGTTCAACCAGGTCAAGTGCAAGGTCCTGCACCTGAGTCACAGCAACCTCAGACACAAATACAGGTTGGGCAGAGAACGGACTGAAAGCAGCCCTGAGGAGAAGGACTTGCAGTTGTTGATGGATGAGAAGCTCAACATGAGCCGTCAGCGTGCGCTCACAGCCGAGAAAGCCCCCCATATCTGGGCTGCATCCCCAGCAGCGTGGCCAGCAGGGCGAGGGAGGGGGGATTCTGCCCCCTCTGCTCCGCTCTGGGGAGACCCCACCTGGAGCTCTGTGTCCAGCTCTGGGCCCACCAACTTGAGAGGGACATGAACCTGTTGGAACGAGTCCAGAGGAGGACCACAAAGATGATCAGGGGGCTGGAGCCCCTCTGCTGTGAGGACAGGCTGAGAGAGTTGGGGGGGGGTCAGCCTGGAGAAGAGAAGGCTCCAGGGAGACCTTAGAGACCCTTCCAGTCCCTAAAAGGGCTCCAGGAGAGGGAGGGGGAGAGACTCTTGAGCAGGGAGGGGAGCCATAGCACAAGGGGGAACAGCTTTACACTGAAAGAGGGGAGATTTAGTTGAGATCTCAGGAAGAGATTCTTTGCTGTGAGGGTGGTGAGAGCCTGGCCCAGGTCACCCAGAGAAGCTGTGGCTGCCCCATCCCTGGAGGGGTTCAAGGCCAGGCTGGATGGGGCTTGGAGCAACCTGGTCTGGTGGGAGGTGTCCCTGCCCAGGGCAGGGGAGGTGGAACTGGATGATCTTTAAGGTCCCTTCCAACCGAAACCATTCTATGATTCTAGGAAATTAACTAAGTAGGAATTAGCCCTGATGCCCCCAAATCCTACTGATGAATCCTTGGCCAGTGAAGGAACAGAAGCTCTTTAAATGAGGGGGTAAAGCTCTGCAAGACTTTAGCAAGAAAATGTTTTAATTAGAATGATAAATTTGCCGTTGCAAGGAACATGAAGGAGCATAACACCATAAGAAAACCTCTAACAAGATAGGGATCTTGATTTATATTTAATCATCTCTTGAACAAACAGTAGGGTTGTTTGGGGGGTTTTTTATACACACACACCTATATACATATGTGTATTTATAAATAGGTGTAACAAATTGGGCCAAAACTAAAGCCCATTGAATAAAACCCCCAAACACCATAAATTCAGTGCTATTTTCAATCTTAAAGTTTTGTCTAACACACACATTTCCTGACTATTACACGAAAACCAAGTTTGGTCTTCCTGAATTCACAATGCTAGGATTGCCTGCCTTTCTTTGATCAGAACTGAGTTTGCCAGTAAGTGTCCCTTTTCTCCTTTCCCCCAATAAACTGGCCTAGACATAAGACCATAAAAACAAATGACAAAAAGTCGTAAGCAAGACAAAAGTTCCTGCAGTATCCGTCACTAATAAGTTAATTTTTCTAGTTATTTTCAGAATAAATATTTCCTCTAATATCTGATATTGCAGGGATTTTCAGTACCGTCCCACTGTCTGAGCAGTGCTGGAACTAGCTCCACAGAAATTGGCCATTCTTAAATAACTTTACCACATTGGTCAGCTCAAGAGTTTAGAATTTCAGAACACCCAAAAATGTCTGGTCTGAATGCTTAGTTAGCTTGTAGGGACTTAGTCATACTTATCTCAAGTATAACAGGGATATTCCAGTTAACGAATTCAAATAGTTAAAGGTATCAAGACAATAATAACTGTAAGATCTCATTAAGTTTATTCACTCAGACTTAACAGTGGTAATTTCACAGGTGCAAAGTTTCATAGTTTCAGGCATATTTGTTTAGCTGACTATCCTGAGAAGCTACTCTTCCTCATCCCTGAAACTTGGCTACAGCGATGCACAATAAGTCAACAGGTCTTCGCTCTACCAAATGCTGTGATCTCTCACAGTGGCTGCTCAGGGAAAAAAATCAGTTCAATGAATGCATAAATAATACTTTCAGCCACTGCTCTCCCAACTTCCAACTATTTTCACTTGAGACAGTTCCTGAAATGAACGTGACGACAATATATTAAGTAGCCTTCATTTAACTATCTCCCATGAACTCATACAGACTGCTACGGAATTTTATTACGTTATTATAACCTCATAAACCAGGCGAGACCGACTAGAGACAAAAGAGACCAATGAGCTAATCTTACAGCAACCATGCAGAGTGTTTGCCTTGGAACAGAAACGTCGACGTAAATGTTGAAATTTGACCTAATCCTAGTCATTTTTCAGATTTTTAAAGATGTCTCTTTCCATAAAAGTCAGGAGACCTTTTTTGTACTACCTTGGTCCTTTATCCTCCAGACTGAAAACAGCAACAATATTGTTTCCCCATTACTGATCATGATTTATCAGGTGTGATAGTGAAAAACACACAAGAAACATCCACAGATAAACAAAACCTGACTCAACTCTCTGCACATCTCGGTAGTGAGAGTCAGCATAGCTTAGTTGCCAGATAAGCTATTAACATTTTGCAGATTTTTGCCTGCATACTAGGAAAAACCCCTGCTAAATCCACAATCTTTGAAAGCTACAAACTAGGACAATAAAAAACAAGGAGAGAAGTTACACCGTTCAATAATACTGGAACACAGGCTGAAAATATTTTTTGAGAGCTTTTTCAATAATTACATCTTTCTCACAAAAATAATGACTCCACCAGGAGACAGCACGTTAAGTCTTATCTTCCACATGGAGTAAAGAACATATTTTCCAACCATACGCTATATTCCTGGTTTACCTTGATTCTGCAATACTTCCCTCATCTTCCTGCTCTCTCTCCATAAAGTAGAATGGAAAATTCATTACAGTGGCTTAAAAGAATTTATTTAACTTGAGAAGAAGAATCTGGTGTGAAAGGAAGCACTAATGGCCAACTGCAGAATCCACTAGTGGTACTAAGTGGCAAGTGGCAATAATGTATGGGATTCCCAAACCCACTGCTTAAGATCTGCGCTTTTCCTCATTGTAGTCCAGGCTTTTTGCCTTAAGGAGAAATCAGAAAACGTATAAGGAATTTGTAAATAGGTTTTCTATGCTGTGATAGAGTGATGGGAAAATATCATAATTGTTCTTCAACTGTGCAAATAAGACCAAAGACATGTAAAAACACTGTTCTTGAATATACTAGCTGGACCTAGCATACACTATTCAATGAAGTAATATCTACGGTAAATGTACTACTCAAGTGAATTAAGTCATTGAAAAAATTCAATCATGGGGTTGGAGAGGAAGAAATCTATACAATGCCCTTGTTTCTGATCCATTAATGGTTTAGGTCATGGTTGACTTTACTTCTAAGGTTCAGTGTTTCTTCATTTATGAGGTCAACATAAAAGATTCAGAGCTGACCTAAATCAAGGTTTTTCTCATGCAGTACTTCGGTTGTGTATCTTCATATTGTCATTTCACAGCATGTGAAAATGTTGAATGCTGACCCTGTTTGCTTTTTACACATAATATTATCTTCAAAATGTTTTCTTTATTATATTTGGAGTACCTATGATTTAAGGTTCAATTACAACAACATTATCAGAGCAGCTTTCCTACAGCTATGGGATCTCCCTACATTTTTAATATAAGCTATTCATCAGCATTTTTATAATTAGGCAAAATATTCCAAGAAGTTAATAAGAGCAAAGAAGATATATTATCACACATCTCGATCTGACATTGCACAACAGAGCATCATTAAGAAAAGAGAACAAGATAGGAAAGAAAGATCAAAGCGACAATAGCAAGATGATGCTCAAAGGCAGCAATGATCATACAAATCTGTTCTCAATTGTCAATGGTTTTTCTTTAGCTTTCCTGCTATTGACTAACCAGCAGAACCAAGGTTTTTAGAAATGCATAATTGTGATAAATCAATTTAACTTTAAGCTTCAGGGTGCACTAGGCAGGACACAATGAGTCACTGCAGTAGAGCAACAGCAGAGAAAAAAAATTGTAAAGTGGAATCAGAGCTAGACTAAAACAAGGAAGAGAGAACAAGGATAAGAGTTTGAATTAATTCTAATGGTATAATTACTGAGCTAGACACGTAACTTGGTCTTGGTTACACTATAGTCTAGAAAGTTCTATACTAAGCTGCACTGTACCAGACGTATCTAGAAGAAAAATACAGCTTCTGGAAACACTTGAATTTATGGCCAGAGGGGAGAGCTTACACTACTGGAACAAAAGAAGCTAAAGATTAGCTTAATTAGAGAGTTGTAGTTATAAGTATTCTCGTGGGTTTAATACACTGGTCTGGGAACAAACCAAAAGTCCTCTGCAAAGTGGTAAAACTTTAATGCCCAACGTTGCAGAACATTAAAGACCCGACTGAAGTGGATGTGAACTGCCTCCTCCTTTAAGTCATTAGGACTTCAGTAAAAATTTAATAGTAAATCTCTGCAAGCATTATACACATTGTGCTCTCTCCGATTCACTACTTTAATTCATCTTGCTGCTCTCTTTGTAAAGATGCAGACAAAGTATAAATATTCACATCCGATCCAGAAACAGACCATGTAACTTTTCTTCTTAGTTAGGAAAGGATCAACCACGAAACAGTGCTACAGACAAGTTTTGAAAGCGATACACTTGACATGTGAGTGAAGACTAAAATAAAGAATCATGCGTTTAAATCCTGGAAATGAACTACTTGACTCGTACAGAAACACAAAAGGAGAAAAACACTTCAATATGTACCCTAAAAAATCTTAGTCCATGGTCTCTTCTCCCACAGGGAAGGTAAATACCATTATTAATCTTAACAGTTGCTAAACACTTCACAGGATTAGATCCTGGGAAGTTGCAAGTTCATACGTGGTGAGACAGTTGGAGATACATAGTTTTCCATAGAATAATGATGAATAATGTAAACAAGTCTGCTTATGTATCTTAACAGCTACCATTAAACTGTGATAAACTGGATAGCTAATAAATATCTGACTTTAGAAAATGCCTTTAGAAGGCATCTGTTGATCGAGAGGAAGATATCACCACGAAAATCTTGCAGATACATCTTGAGCTTTTCAGTGGAGCTCCCATTAATGCAGAGGCTTGAAATGGATATATAGGAAAAATATAGTGATCAGACTTCAGTGTTTTCATGCAAATCTGGATTTGATGGTGTTAAAATTTCAAATACAAAGTCCTTCCTCTAGCCTGACCTGAGAACCGGAAAAGAGTCTCATTCAAATCATAATTACAGTTATCCCCCCCTCTAAACAAAATCAGATTGAGTTGCTAAACTTAACTTTTATTGAAAATTCTCTTCTGTCTGGACTCAAGAACTTCAGATTTTCAAGATCCTCCTTCGTTCTCTGTCTCACAGTAATGACCAGTGTTCACACAGAACTCAAGTTCATGACTGGGGCAGGAAGTTTGACTGACTAATTTTAAAAGATATTTTGTTCAGGCTACTTTTTTTGGTTGGTTTGGATTCTGTCTGTTTGGTTTTTAAGTATAGCAAGAAACATTTTTAAAACTTGGCTAAAGTTTTAAAAAAACTTCGTTGCCCAGAGAAGGGCAACAAAGCTGGAGAGGAATCTGGAGCACAAGTCTTGTGAGGAGAGGCTGAGGGAGCTGGGGGTGTTCAGCCTGGAGAAAAGGAGGCTGAGGGGAGACCTTCTCGCTCTCTCCAACTCCCTGAAAGGAGGGTGCAGCCAGGGGGGGTCGGGCTCTTCTCCCAAGTCACAGGCCACAGGACAAGAGGAAATGGCCTCAGGTTGCATCAGGGGAGGTTCAGATTGGAGAGTAGGAAAAATTTTGACACGGAAAGCGTTATGAAGCCTTGGAATGGGAGCAGTTGAGGCACCATCCCTGGAGGATACAAAAGACGGGTTGACATAGTGCTCAGACACATGGTTTAGTGATGGTTTTTATCAGAGTTAGGTTGATGGTTGGACTAGATGATCTTGAAGGTCCCTTCCAACCTAGACAATTCTATGATTCCATGATTCTAAAGAAAACATTCTAGGTATTTTCCATGAAGTTATCCCATAGCTTTGGCAAATTTACCATTGAGCCTGTTAGAGCAGTAATCGGACCCAAGACTGACCCAAGAGCTTTGCATCACCTACACCACATCACAGAACCAGTTCTACGTGAGAAGACATGATTAAATGCATTCAGACTCCATGTACAATCTCGAGAATGAGCCACACTAACATCTGGAAACTAAATCACGCGAGAAGCAGCTTTGTGCCTGCTCCAAACACCCCAAATCGTTCTTGGCATCTTATCAAACATAATCACTTCTATTGAGAAACATATATAAGAGCTCAAATCTTTCTATTGCAGGGCAAATGATTTCTTAAAGCCTTCTATAGTAAGAGGTATTGTGTCTAATGAGGCGTCGCACATTAGAGTAGATCCCTGTAAAGAGGTGTTTGACAGAAATCAGGGGTTTGGAAACGAAAACTTGTAAGACATTTTCTGCCTTCCTTATGGAACCTCCCATCATTAGACCGGAGGTAGCGGCAACTCAGAAGTCTTTCAGAAATGAATTTACTCTCAGACATTTATTTTCATTCTGCAGTTTAAGACATTGATAAAAGAACCGCATACAACAAATGGCAAGATTATATTTTTGTTGATGCTTTACTTTTGTTTCTTCATTAGATAAAAAAAAATAAATAATAAATTCCCTCTTCTCTTTTGGATCTATTAAGATATTTCCCATTCCTGTTCCCCTACACTCAGTTTCATTGCTCAACAGATTGTTCTTCCTTTCCTGTCTCGTTCAATTTACATGATTTTCAGACTGCAATTACTGTTCCAAGCCTTTAACTGGTGGCTTACGAGATCAGCGTATCTTGTAATTGAAACAACTCTGTAGCAGGAAAGCTTTTTAGAATTTAAACCAAAAGCACAATGGGTTATACATGTATTAAAAGCAGGGTCTCTCATACTGGCATATTTTAGTCTGTATTACGAAAACAAGTTTGAGATCTGTGGGTGTTTTTCCGTTAGACCTTCCACTAGGCTTTTCAGAGCTAAGGATGCACAACTGTGTCTCCTCTGAGCCTGTGAGACATACGTCATCAGCCCTTGGTGTGACAGTCCCCTCTGCAAAATGAAAGGCCTTTTCTCATGGTTTATATCAGTATCAGAGTCTCTTGCATTTCTTTTCCTAGCTTAATATAATATACACATACATATAACATGCTTATTTAATAACTAACTAGCTTTGAACCCCTTGGCTCTATCACAAGGCCTTGCTGTCCGTTTTTAAGCTGTGAACACCTACTACTGTTAGTGGGGACAAATAACTTAAATCGGTTACATCGTGTACTGGGACTCAAGTGTTTCAGCTGGCGGTACTTCACCCACCTGCTCTCCTCCTCGTCTGTTATTTCCCTTAGGCATTAATTGGGTTTTTTCTAGGTTTTCATCTAGCCAGACAATATTAGGTGTGTACAAGCCTTTTATTTCATTTTCCCCAAATACATGCAAACCTTTTATTCCCTATACAATAAGTATTCAATTACTTTTCCAAGTCCTGCAAGCAATTTTGTTAAGGACCCATAGGAAGGAACAACAAACCATCTTTATGTGCCCTAGTATTGACGTACAACCAGTACTGTTGTCTTTACAACCAGTAACCTGAGCAATTAAATCTACCTGTACCCTAAGAAGACAGAAAAATAATAGTATGGGCCCTCACACAGGAACAGAACACCTGAGAAACTCGTGAGGTCTGGCAACGAGGTCACTTACGGTCCAGCCTGAAGTCCAACATTTGAATAATTCTGCAATGGGTGCAGGGTGGGTTTATATTTCTGAAATACAGGATCGTAGCATCCTCTCAGTAAAGCAAAAACAACTGGAAATGCAAAGTGTCTCAGAACTAGGTATTGTCAGAATCAAATATAGTTTTCATTTAAAATCAATTGACAAGAGCAACAGATTGAAAAGCTCTTTAAATCTTTTTGAGTCATCCTCCCATTCCTGGGGAGTTTAAAACCTAGTGACTCTTTCAGCTTTGTCATAATTTTATTTAGATTAATATCTACATTTGTTTTGTTCTTAGTAGCAGGAGTTATTCTGAGAACAAAAAAAAAAAACAAGGACAGCGACATCCACCCCGGGCATTTCTAATTTATTCCAAACAAGGAAAAATCCTGTCTTCCTGCTCATGGATGCAGAAATACCTACAGCCACGAAGTCCTGGAGAAACTGCCAGCTGCCTAGTTCAAACCACTTGTCCTGCCCGAGCACCAGTGAGAAGGAAGCAGTCAATGACAAGGTTATATTTATTAATCAAAGTCACACGAGGCCTCCTTTGGTCCAGTGGAAAAACAATGAAACCATGCGTGATTTAAAACAAACAAAAAAACAAAACACACAAAAAAAACCCCAAACCACCCAAAACCAGAAGATGTGCTCATACTGGAATGATTAAGTTCAGACTCAAAGAACGCTTAACATACTGTCACTTTTAGTATCAGTACTTTTTTCTGTCATGGGTGATATATTTTGTAAAATGCTGCTGCTATTAGTCATATGAATGTTATCATCTACATACCTCTCCTCTCCCTTTTTTAATAGTTGAGAAGAAACGGTGTTTCATTTCTCATTTGCTTGTGTGTGTGTCAAGGGCAACCAAACACAAGGCACAAGAGCGCAGCAGGATCCATGGGTATTTATGGTGGTACACGCTCAGTGATTTATCCTAATAAAATTACTGCAGCACACAATAGAATTAACAAGGTTGAGGGTAATTGAGCTGATATGTCATTGTGTACTAATTTTTAAAAGGTTTTTAAAGGAGTGAATGGCTTTTTCAAGAGGCTCATATTGAAATCTTCTACAAGAGAAGCCCATAACTGAGCACCCTCAAGGGGCTGAAGTCACTGCACTTGGGAGAGCTGGGGGTTTCCCCTCCCTTTAAAGGCAGGCAGGCTCAGCCAACAGGTTTAGTTTTCTCTTAATTCAGCCTTCCTGTCTGTAAAACAGGGGTGAAACCAGCTACCAGCTTGTTAGGAGGATTCTGTAACCAGCACACACTTGCTGGGCGGTATGAAGATGAAAAGCGTAATTACCTAACTCCTGTGCATTATGATGCTAAGAAGTATTTTAGGTGCCATTCAACTCTTGTGTTATCAAGTTCCACGTAACTGTCTTTTTCCTCCCTCCTTTCCTCCTCCTTTCTAGAACACACAGTTTTACATTCTACTTTGCCGATCTGATTTCTGAGCACTCGGCCAGGACGAGTGGTTTGTCCCTAACACCGGGCAGCAGGGACTAGTAAATATAAAGTCTGGCAGCTGTTGCAGGACCACACAGAAACTGGTTTAGCTCTTCTACACTAGTAAAGATTGGTACACTTGCTGGCTTTCCATAGAAAGTTCCCTTAATTCTGGATTTATACACCAGAAATAGTAAGATCTTAATCTATTTTTAGTTGGAAAGATGAGAAAGAATTTTACTTGCGTAGCATATTCCATTACTGATTTGAGAGCATCTATCAAATCCAAAGTATTGCTTCAATCTCTCTTTTAAAAATAGTATTAAAAAAGCCATACCATTCAGAATATCTTAATACCATTTGTGGAAGACCAATGTGCCTGGTGGCACATTAAGTGGAAGTGGCAACTGAGCCGAATATTATAGTGGAACCGTTTGTGCAACACTAAGAATGGTGGTAAAACTCAAGATGAGAAATGTATGTTCCTGCTTCACAGAAGACTGTCACACACTGCCACGTCCCACAGCTACATTTCAAATCCTACGTTCCAAACCCCCCAGAAAACCCCCGCTCTCTTAATTTCTCTGACAAGGTTAATTTTGATCAAACGTTATCACAGCCCGCATAAACCCCTTTGGTTCTATCCCTGGTCACTTCCTCACAATAACAATAATAAAAGCTTCCAATAACTCTAATGTGGGTTTGTGAATGTAAATAGAAAATAAACTAATTTGTTTCTTTTATAATGTTAATGTTACAACCACTGCCTTCAAATTCTGTACCAAATACCCAAAGACTGCCTAGAGAGTTCCATTATTTTATTATCGCAGCTTTGATTTCATCTTATTGCAAGAAAATCCAGTATACAAATACTTTAGAAATGAAAGACAATTAATTTAAGAAGAATACATGCCCGGAGAACAAACCACAACACAGGCTGCCGGAACAGACTAAATATGTTTGTCCTTTGGCTTTAAGGAGAGTAACTACACTTGTAATTTCCCGGTGATTTGATATTTAAACATGTTCAATCAAACAAGGGTTTATTCTCAAGGAGAACTGCTGCTTCGCTGAGGAAGTGAAGCAAACGATGAGTTTTTGTGGCCGCGGAGCAAGGGCAGCTCCAACCCTGGTGGCACAGGGCGAGGTGTGGGAGCCTTACGTGGCAGAATAATCCTGAGGTTTGATTTCACTCATAATTAAAGCCATCAGATTCTATTTGCAAACTGAAAGCAGCTTGTTAAAAGGCACGACACGTCCAAGGCTTTATGAAAACATTTTCTTGTCTTTGCAGCGAGGAGAAGTCAAGTTTATCTCAGATTCCTCCTCTGCTGAATGAAGCAAGTCATTAAACCGGCATTTGCATGGAAAGGCTTTTCACAGGCCCTTCTGTCAGGCCTTTCAAGCAGGAATGGAATGAATGGGGACCAGTTTACAAATGAGGCATTGTCCAGTGTACGTGGGAGCCAACCGCCCCCATTGTGAGTGCAGGTGGGAATGAAAAATGAATAGACAAGGAAGCTCACGGAGACGGAGAATCTCATTATTGATGGACTATGTGCATGTCCTTAATGAAGTTTACCCAATAAAAGATGGATTTTCCCCTGACCCTCCTCTTTAAAAATTAATTACATTGAAAAATACGCAACAGTGAAACACCTCAAAGATTATATATGCTTCTTCTTTCATCATTATGCTATTAATTAAGATCTAGAAAGATTCTTCCTTCAAATATCTCAAAGTACTCGAGTATCTCAAAAATCAATCTCTTACAGAAGCACACTCACGGCCTTTCATTCCTATGAGGAAAGTGAGGCATGAGTTACCAAACGCATGAAAGCAGAATGACTTAAAACCTGGTATTTTTAACTCCAGTCCTTTAACTAAGGAATTATCATTAATCTTCATTTTCTCTTCTCTAAAGTAGAATGCAACAAAATGCCCTAACACCAAAATTTTAAACAAACAAGAACAAAACCAGGAGCAATAGATGCTTCAATGACACTGCGTGAAAAATATCATCGCCCTGTCACAACCTTTTTCTCCGTAAATAGTCTCAGATAGTCTTACGCCATATTCCTCACAGCAGCTTCATCAGTTTTCTCTCCTGTTGTCTGGTGGCAGCTTTTCTCCACGGTTTCCTCCCTGAAAAGGCCCTTCTCCAAGTCTCATTTGAGAACACTTCTTTGCCATTCTGTTTTCTTCCTCCTGCGTTTGTTTTGCAATGGAACAGACTTAGGCAGTATTTTAGGAGTGTTATTTTTTTCACGCTTTTATTTTAATGCAGTAACAGCAGCACCCTACAACACCATAGAGGAGTCCAAGGATGTATTTCTGCCACACAATACATGTCAAGTCACCTGAGCTACTGCCATCTCAGCACACATAGGGCCATCATCACTGCATCAGCAGAGAGAGACAATATGCATCGCAAGGAGAGCCCAACACTTTACAGCCCTTTTATTTCCACTACAAGAACCAACAACTAGTCTTTGAAATCAAAGGTCTAACCTCAAACTGGAGGAAGGAAGGGAGCACAGTGAGTTTGTCTTGCCCACCAAGGGTGCCTAAAGAGCCGTGATTCAGACAGACCTCTGCACACCTTGCACATCTCTAAACTTTGTTGGAACAGGTCCAGAGGAGGCCCACGGAGATGCTGGGAGGGCTGGAGCCCCTCTGCTGTGAGGACAGGCTGAGAGAGTTGGGGGGGTTCAGCCTGGAGAAGAGAAGGCTCCGGGGAGACCTTAGAGCCCCTTCCAGTCCCTCAAGGGGCTCCAGGAGAGATGGGGAGGGACTCTTGATCAGGGAGGGGAGCCACAGGACAAGGGGGAACGGTTTTAAACTGAAAGAGGGGAGATTTAGGTTAAATCTCAGGAAGAAATTCCTTGCTGTGAGGGTGGTGAGAGCCTGGCCCAGGTTGCCCAGAGAAGCTGTGGCTGCCCCATCCCTGGAGGGGTTCAAGGCCAGGCTGGATGGGGCTTGGAGCAACCTGGTCTGGTGGGAGGTGTCCCTGCCCAGGGCAGGGAGGTGGGACTGGATGATCTTTAAGGTCCCTCCCAATCCAAACCATTCTATGATTCTATGAGTACAAATCTCATTTGCTGCTGATCATCATGCATTCCAGAGAAATTATGCAAATCTCATCTGAGACTAACAGGTGAACATGAGATTTTGAACATAAACAGGTCCAAAGTTAAAGCACTGACAGATACACTTGTAACTTAATTAAAAAGAAAGCTAGCTACCTTGACAATGTTTCTTATTTTCTTAATTTTACTGATTAAAATAATGAGATTACTTGTTACACTTAAGATACAAGTATTAGGTTGGACATTCAGCCTCTCTTGATTCTTTTTAAATATTGATACAACACTTTTAACCTTGTTCTGGAATTTCCCTAATCCTCCAAGATTTATGATGTACCAATGTTACACTTGTCCACACCAGTTTTTAAACAGCTGCAAGAAATTTTACCAAATATCTTGTTGGAATTCAAAGGTTAAAAACATTCTACTTCAACAAATACACTACCTACTAGGAAAGTGGAAAATAATTCATTGTCAGGTAAATATATAAATCAGTACTTTTCCAAAATAAAAATGTAAGACATACTCATCTTCCTGAATTATTAGTAATACCACTGGTTCCATGTTGTTAGATTTATATCTTCTTGTATTTCCTTTTGTCTCTAAGACACACATGCTTATTTATTAAGATATGTAATATATTTTAATACATATATTTCAAACACAATTTCTGTACATCATCCTTCTGTTTATTACCTTGAGATACCTCTTTGTGTCATTTTACATCATCTTTTCTAGCTCCTAAAAAAGTACTTAAAGACTAATTATTTTTTTAAGTTTCACTTTTTTTGCAAACTATTTGTTTTTGACCCATGGAGAATGACTTTTAAGATCATAATTATAAAACATTGGGAAAACAGGTCCCAAGCATCAGTTACTCTTCTCTCCAAATACCATCTCCTAGTTCAGGAATCTCACCTGGTTTCACTTGTTCCTAAACTGCACTGAAAACCTGACGTGGTTTCGATGGGTTTGGAGTTTTCTTTTCGCACACAAGTCATATTCCTGTTATATCCTATAATTTGTAGTAATGTCATGTTTTATTCTGTCACATTTATGCCCAATATAAAACTCCCTATGTCGTAGGTAAGGTTGTTGACCATGGAATTTGTTGGGTTGGGGTGGGCAGGGGACACCACACACCCCAGCAGCGTTGATCTCCAGCACATCCAATTCAAACGGAGACCATCCACGTTAAAGCATTTCTCACCCATCACTTTACAGATGGCAAAGAACTGAATATTCCATTTTCTTGTGTGATTTGGCAATTGAGAGGATAATAATAAATACTACATTTACGTTTTATATCCTGAACATGCAAGTATTCCAGATCATTTGCTCCCAGTTAGCAGGAATTTGGAAATAAGTAACATCATTTTACACCAGTGCAACTTCATTCCTCTTTTTACCCACTCAGTCATTCTTAATGAGGTCATAAATATTTATTTTAACATTTCAATTCCAGGGACTGAAATAGCCATATTTTAGTTACCACTTCATCAAGTTTAAATTTGGAAATGAGCAATTTCAATTAATCTTAAAAATAATAAGTAGAATAATTAAGCTCCTAATGGCAAGCTTGGCTATTACGTGATTTCTTTTCATATTCTGGCAGCCTGATCATTGCCTTTTCCCATTTTGACTCTGTCAAATATAATATGTAAATAAAATATGTTAAATAAAACATGTATCTACCCATTCCATACCTCCTCCAGCACTTCAGTCATGAGTTTAAAGAGATTCTGACATATCTAGAAGACTCATTCTCTGAAAACAATTTCCCTCTACGCTGGGCAAGAATCACAAATTGGAAAAGATCTCTTTTATTCACCCCAATATAAAACTTCAGGTGAGGATTTTCTGTCTCCTGGACATATATTCTGGTACAATAGGTGTGAAATTGGAAGACCATATACAACGCTGACCTCCTGGAGAGCAGCTCTGTGGAAAAAGACCTGGGAGTCCTGGTGGACAACAGGATGCCCATGAGCCAGCAACGTGCCCTTGTGGCCAAGAAGGCCAATGGCATCCTGGGGTGCATTAGGAAAAGTGTCACCAGCAGGTCGGGGGAGGTCATCCTGCCCCTCTGCTCTGCCCTGGGGAGGCCCCATCTGGAGCACTGGGTCCAGTTCTGGGCTCACCAGTTCAAGAAGGACAGGGAACTGCTGGAGAGGGTACAGCAGAGGGCTACAAAGATGATGAGGGGCCTGGAGCATCTCTCTTATAAGGAAAGGCTGAGGGACTTGGGTCTGTTTAGAGAAGACTGAGGGGGGATCTGATCAACACCTATAAATACTTCAAGGGAGGGTGTCAGGAGGATGGGGCCAGTCTTTTTTCAGTGGTGCCCAGGGACAGGACAAGAGGGAACGGGCACAAACTTGAACATAGGAAGTTCCACCCAAACATGAGGAGGAACTTCTTTGCTGTGAGGGTGGCAGAGCCCTGGAAGAGGCTGCCCAGGGAGGTGGTGGAGTCTCCTTCTCTGGAGACATTCAAACCCCACCTGGACATGTTCCTGTGGGACCTGCTGTGGGTGGACCTGCTCTGGCAGGGGATGGACTACATGTTCTCCAGAGATCCCTTCCAACCCCATATCATTCTGTGTAATACTATCATACAATATACCAATTACTAGAGTAACCCTCCCACCACTACCCCAACAAAATAACCAGAAATATGGCAGAAATTGCAAATAAATCAGAAGCCATGATCTTTACATTAAAATTGTACTGAGCACCGACCTGTACCTAAACAATCCTCTCAAACTTCTCTCCCAAACATCCTTCAACATGCTTCCCTGGAAATCTTGTTCATGCAATAGCTGCGTGGTTGTTAAGCTTTGCACTCAGCCCCCACAGTGTCAGAATTTTATTTTTTTTTCTTTAAACTGCTCAAAAGCAACCACTTCAGCCCACCAAGTTTCAGCCAACGCTGCTGGCATCAAGATGCAAATGGTACGGTTTTGTCTGGACTCTTCAAGGCCAGGAAGTCTTCAGCAAGGTCCAACTTCAAAGATTAAATACTTAACACTTTGTAAACCAGATACAGTATTTTAATATCCAAATCAAAACCTATGAAACAAATTGACTGAAAAAAATAAAAGCTAAGTTTCATGAAAACACATTACGACTTCTAAGCTCTTCAGTTCCAAGCTCATAACTGACACCATTTTGCTTCCCATTAAAATATCATTTATTCCAAACAGACAGAACTCATGGATTTTATCATGCTCTTCTAGCTCATGCACACCCTCCCCCCTTAAATCTGCAACCTCTGTCATCAGGAATTCAGTCCAAACTTTTGTTTTATATTACAGCTTAAATGAAAAGTTCTGTTTCATTAGTATGCAAGTAAAAAACCAAAATTATCTTAAAATCTTTAATATGCATATCATAAGCTCTTTAAAGTATGCCTCCCACCTTAGAATCACAGGCAGCAGCTCCAAAAAACCAGATTGAATTATTAAATCAAATGTTGAGCTCTCTTGTCAGATTAACAAGCAGTTAAATTAAACTGTAAAGATTCAAGGAGACCGTAGAGCTCCTCTGCAAGAGGAGTTAATAACAAGTAAATGGAAGCGACACCCAGAAACCCAAAAACTTGACAGTAGGTGACAGAAAATAGAAAGGACTTTGTTACCAAGTTTGCCATCTGCTTTTAGAGCATCATGTGCCATTTAGATAAAAAAATAGAGAAGAAATTTAAATGAGAAATTTATTAGACTGTTTGTTAACTAATACACCAGGCACTCATTATACTGGTACCGGTCCTGCCCTGAGCTGAAGATCCAGGTATGAGATGAGTGCAGCTGGGCAGCCCTCAAACCACAGCTCTCCAGCCTACAGGCCAAAAGCTCACGCCTACACCTCAGCGAAGCTATCACCTACACAGAAAAAGGCCACTCCGTCTCAAAATAAAAACAGGAGTGGGATGCAAGTTGTCTTTAAAATGGGTCCATGATTACCTTAAGCCAACTGAAGAGTAAGTTTTGTAGGTCAGTGCTTTGCTGCAGGTTAACCATGACCACCACCGAGACATCCAAATTCAGATTGCTGCAAATTCTTCAACGGATTACCCTGCTACTGGATTGGCAAAGTAGTCCAAATACTTGTGCAGCCACATCGATTAAAATTTAAAAAACCTCATACGTGCCCCCAAACTTACACAAAAGCAACAGTAGAAACAGCTGGAAGAGAAGGAAAAAAGGAGAGCCCACCCTTCACAGAATCAGAGAACGATATGGGGCTGGAAGGGACCTCTGGAGATCATCCAGTCCAACCCCCTGCCAGAGCAGGTCCCACAGGAACGTGTCCAGGTGGGGTTTGAATGTCTCCAGAGAAGACTCCACCACCTCCCTGGGCAGCCTCTTCCAGGGCTCGGCCACCCTCACAGCAAAGAAGTTCCTCCTCAGGTTCAGGTGGAACTTCTTATGTACAAGTTTGTGCCCATTTCCTCTTGTCCTGTCCCTGGGCACCACTGAAAAACACCGGCCCCATCCTCCTGACACCCACCCTTTAAGTATTAATGTGTTGATCAGATCCCCCCTCAGTATTCCCTCCTCCAGACTAAAAAGGCCCAAGTCCCTCAGCCTCTCCTTGTAAGAGAGATGGTCCATGCCCCTCATCATCTTTGTAGCCCTCTGCTGTCCCCTCTCCAGCAGTTCCCTGTCCTTCTGGAACTGGGGAGCCCAGGACTGAACATAGTGTTCCAGATGGGGCCTCCCCTGGGCAGAGCAGAGAGGAAGATAACATCCCAGAGCTGTGTGTCAGTCTGAACTCAGGTGTCACTGCTGTTGTTCAGCTCTTTAAACTGGCATAAAACCTGGCAAGTAGCAAAAAACCCATCACCACGTGCTTCTGCTCTACCAGCTCCTGCGCATCTTTCGGACTCTGGAACAAATCCCTCTGAGAGTTAACCGAGCAAAACAAACTGCTTTACCTGCCACGTCTCCTAATCTTGTTCAGCAAGTGGACACAGAGCTCCCCTCCCTTGCTGGCAGAGGGGCTCACAAGGATACATCCCCTTTCCACTCATTGACCCTCCTTCCTGCTCCTTTACCCTGTGAACACAGAAAGCAGAACCCTGGGACAGCACCGACATCCAGCTGTCCTGCTGGTTCCTATAGGACTCACTGCATTGGCTTTGCCAGATTTATGGACACAAAAAATAAATACACTATAATAATTTAAAAAAAAAAAAAAACAACAAAACCACAAGACCAACAAGCCTTCTTTTGTGACCTTCCTTCCTAAACATTTATAAAACATTCAAGGATCATGTTTGTCTTTTGAAAGGGATGTTTTTAATGTTAAAAAAAAAACCTGTGGTTTGATATAGTTCCCATGACCTCCCCATAATTAACCTTGGTTACATTTCTACTATACAGGATTTTATTATTGCTTTTGGGAGTGAAGCCTATTTGTTATTCAGGATAATAGAAGGCTACTTTAACAATTGAAAAAACAGCCGTCACTGTGTATAAAAACTTTCCATCACATTTTTTTTCATTTTTTTTAAACCCCATTTCAGAATTTGTCCTTGTCAGTATAGAAATGAGATAAGGATCAGAGGATGAAGGCAGAGCTACACACCAGTACTGCACATGAAAGCACAGACTAAGGTGAGTTCTCCCAAACAATTTTTATCATCTTTATTATTGAGTTAGACTTCAGAAAAAAAAAATATCCAGCCCTTTCTTTTGTTGTCGTTTTTTTTTTCTAATATATTTTGAACCAAAGATTCACATTCATCAGCAAATAGAACATACCTCTTTATACCCAAGTGACAAACTTCAAAACATTTTAATAGCCAAACTAATAATTGAAAAAAAAAAAAAATCCTTTTAAATATGAGCTATTTGCTCTGAAATTTGCTTTGATTTTTTTTTGTCAAGTGATTTAATGCAGCTGATCCTCTAGGCTCTTCAACACAGCATTTACCTACGCCACTTGATAGCACTGGAACCAGTCAATTGTCGAGCCAGTCATAGCGATTTCGTTCAGAATGAAGTTATCTGCAACATCAAACTCTTGTGTTTGAAGCTGGAAGCTTCTCCCTAATGGAAACGGCCACTTCATCAGCACTCACAGAGCACTCACAGACAACAGTGATGCTGGGATTTATTTGCATGTAGGAAAAGATGGCAAAGCAGTCAGAGGCTTTCGACTGGGTGAGGTTTTTTTCAAGTTTTTTAAACTTCAACAAGCAGCTTAAATTGAGCCATTTGTGACTCATCCTGAAATATCAAAACATCGGCATTATGCTCAAACTATTCTTTTTCAACTTAAATGACTATATTTAAAAGAGAAAGTTCCTGTTGCAAGAAAAGAGATGCAGATTGGAACATTTTAACACTTTGCTGTGATTCTCTGCAGCACTTACTGTTGACTAAGCTGAGGAGAAAACAAAGATGATGAGGGGCCTGGAGCATCTCTCTTACAAGGAGAGGCTGAGGGACTTGGGCCTTTTTAGTCTGGAGGAGGGAATACTGAGGGGGGATCTGATCAACACCTATAAATACTTCAAGGGTGGGTGCCAGGAGAACGGGGCCAGTCTTTTTTCAGTGGTGCCCAGGGACAGCTCAAGAGGGAATGGGCACAAACTTGAATATAAGAAGTTCCACCTGAACCTGAGGAGGAACTTCTTTGCTGTGAGGGTGGCAGAGCCCTGGAAGAGGCTGCCCAGGGAGGTGGTGGAGTCTCCTTCTCTGGAGACATTCAAACCCCACCTGGACACGTTCCTGTGGGACCTGCTCTGGGTGGACCTGCTCTGGCAGGGGGTTGGACTGGATGATCTCCCTTCCAGCCCCATATCGTTCTCTGATTCTGTGAGGTACAGAAGGGCCTGGGAAATGACTACGCTACACCACTTCGTCAAGTGGGAGAAGGTAAATTCGTCATTAAAGGGGCATCAGTTTCATTAGCACTACTGCTTTTCTGATTGTATTCCGCCCGGAGCAGAGCAATCCCTGTCCCTTTCCCATGCTGCAGCGCATTACCAAGGGCTGCGTGATGCTGTTAGACAGACGCAGGTGCCTTTCATTGGCACAAGCTTCCGTCTGAGGGAAACACCGATTTTGATGAACGGTAAATAAAACTACGTTCTGTGTTCTTAATTTAGCAAAGCAGCGTTCAGGAAGACCTGCCTTGCAAAATATAAGCAGAATACGATTTCAGAAGAACAGACACAAGCTCGTGCTTCATTTATGCAGAGGAAGAAGCAGGAAAGCACAGCAATCTGCAGAACCTTGGCAATATTCTCAACAGACGCAAACTACAGTGAGTCCAGCCTAAGTCAAAGCAATTATTTGCCCAATGAAGCAATGGAAGCTTATTCCAGCTGTTAATATGACTGATTGGAATGTCCCTTAAAATCAGTTAATAGTACTTCCAAAAAAAGGAAAAAAAACCCACAAAACCACAAAACAAAAAAACCCACCCACCAAAAAATAAACAACCTAGAGCACACTTAAAGGAGTGGGGGTTTATTTTTTTATTCATGGAGAAACAGATCCCAGAAGGATTAAATGATAAAATTCCACTGGCATAGGCAAAAATTCAGATCCACCAGCACGGCTTGAATCAAAATGAAAAAGCAGTGTATGAGGACTTGCAGCTCTGTGAGTACACGTGGGGCGGTCAGAGAGCTACAGGGTAGGGGCTGAACCTACTCCTGCCTTTTAGAAATCAACTGTTGATCCAAAAGCCCTTTTTCAGTAACTTTTTTGATTAATCCCTCCTGCGTACCTCCTGAAAAAAGCTTCCCGTATCTAACCAATTACTGTATCACAGAGACACAGCCCAAACAGGGAACACAGAGCCTGACAGAGAAAAATCCCTTCAAAGCCTTCCATACAAGACCAACGTGTGACTGACTCACTCCTGTACTGAAGCTGGACAGGACGGGCAATGGACGCAGCAGAGATTAAGCAGGTTGCCAAGGCAGGAGGCACATTATAACGAAACCTTTGAAAGAGAGTATTAATCCAGGTTTGGAACACTTGCTGTCTTGAGGCACTTGACACCTGGGAGCTGGTCCGTAAAAAGCGCATAAATTCCAGCTCTGGGGAAAGGAAACTCTTCTTTACTTCCCAGGGTGGAGGCTTCCATTTCTTAATGGCAGGGCACCAGACTTCGTCAGCATCACTTGTGTATTCTAGCTGCAACCACACAAGCATTTGTAAATATGGCATTTAAATGCTGCCAAAAAACCAACAAAAATTTTCCTTTTTTATGTGCTCTTCAAGTTATTTAGTAAATCTTACTGAAACTCTCATAGAGATAACGTTCAAGCCTCGTAAAGGGTAAAAGGAAAGTCTGACTGGTCTGCCTATATTTGCCATATCTCTAGGCAGTAGCCTACACTCTAATTTCCTACACACCTGCCCACACACCGGCAGTACGGCATCGCAACACACTCACAGGTTACATGTAATACTCAGCAAGGGCAAGAAATCCCCTGCATTCAGCAGCCTTGTCAGCGTGCAGGTCCCAAGGACTATTTATGACTGCAGAGGCCAAGAGCAGAAGGAGATAGAGTAGATCGTGCATTAAATCAGGTCAAAAGCAACAGACTTTATTAAATTACACACACACACACCACCACCTTTTCTTTCTCCTTACTCCTTACTACTTCTTTTTTATGAAAGCGTATTCTGGGAGAATACAGTGTGTTCACTTCATGGTACGTGCACCAATCGTATTTTATTTTTTTAAAGTTAGGCTAACTTTTATGAGTTTTTCAGATAAAGCAGCAGTCACCTTACAGAAAATACCTGGCCCTGGCGTGTCTCAAAAAAACCAAAACCCCACAAAAGCAAACCCTACATACATTCCTAGCCACCATTTGCTGGAAAAATGGCACCTGTTAAGCTCAGAAACGATGGGTAGATGCACTCCATTGCAATATCACGTGCAGATTATGGAAGATAATCTCCTATTACTGCAAATTGCTTGTCTGGAGGGTGACAACAACAGCAGCATCCACCTAGACTCCCACATTGAAATTCAGAGAATCTCTTGTCTTCACAGCTGGAACATCAGTACTTTGTTACTGTTTTTTAGCTTTTCCCTTCTTCCATAAATAATTTTATGGACATAAAAATAGGGATCTGAACATAGATTTGGCTGAGAACAAGCAGAATAATACAGGCAAAGCGCATATTATGTAATCTTAATCTCTTCACAATTCTTTTAATACATGTAAGTTGGAAAAAAAAATATCTGCTATTCCAACCCTGGCTAGACATGGTATTTTATTGTCAGATTGTAGTCCCAGCATAAAGTTTGTCCATATAGTTTTCCTTTCCTTGTACTTCCAACTGTCCTAGTTTTTGGTCCTTCTTAACAAGAGACCCAGCAAGTCCTCTCCATCCCAACTCTAGCATACAAACAGATTTTATTAAATGCAAAATGCAGCATATACCCCATCCCTACGTACTTACCTGCGCTCCACTCTTAGTAGCAGTTGCAAGCAAATCGTTTTGGTCAGAAGAGACAAGTCCAGCACTAAACCGCATCCCTCAGCCTTACATCTACACAGACATCTTTTAAATCCCTCCAGGGATGGTGACTCCACCGCTTCCCTGGGCATCCTGTTCCAATGCTTGACAACCCTTTCAGTGAAGAAATTTTTCTCAATATCCAATCCTAAACCTCCCCTGGCACAACTTGAGGCCATTTCCTCTTGTCCTATTGCCTGTTACTTAGGAGAAGAGACTGACTCCCACATGGATCCAGATGAAGAGTGATCAAACCATTTCCCCTCCCCATATTCACAAATAATCTCCCATTTTCCCAAGGAAGAAGAGGGAAGGAGAGGGGGAAGGTGACAATAACAGTCTATTAAATTAAAGCACAGCTTCTGTACAACACTTGGGACCACCACAAACATACAAGATTTCTCATTGATTCTCAGAAAAACTGAGGAGGACGCTGAACTGAACTTGCAGCAAGGAAGCAATGCATCACAGGAACAAGGTCATACTCTTTCTCATCCAAGCACAGGATTTTATTTCTGGACTGTAGGTTTTTTCAGCTTTCCTTTAATTATTTTTTTTCGGTTTTCTCCAACATTGTTCCCCATCCCAATAAATACATGAAGAAGAAATCCATTCTGCAAAGCTTCCCTCACTCAAACCTCTCCACAGGGCAGTCCCCTGCCCTTCTCCCCCTCTCCTGGACATTCATGGCATGAAGAGATTTACCCCTCTTCCATTTTTAGGTCCCTACTAGAGACTGATACAGCAGTGGCTTTCTATTTCATATTAACCATCTCAAAAAAGATAATAGTAAGATTTTTAACCTACCTGTTCCAATCACTTAACATTATCACCCTAAGAACCGCCATAGTAACTAACCAGCCCTCCAAATAGGTCAGCAATTTTAAAAAAGTGAGAAATCAGAGCATTTTTCTGTCATCACTCGAGAAACACAAGTGATGAGAAGTCAACAAGCAACCCGTTATGGTTCATAATACACTTCAAACAATACTGCATCAAGCATTATCGTTATGATCCATTCTTTCAAAAATTCAAAGGCCAAGAGGTTTTCATAACAAATAAAAAATACATTTAAAAAAAAAAAAAGGATGTTCTTACCATCACAGTCTCCACTAATGAATTTGTTGACAACAGCTTCTATTGGTTTTGCTGCTGTTAGTTCTGTAGTCAAGTGAGCCAGCTGGACTCTGTTCTGACTCATGCAGCCTCATATCTAATTAAGTTTCATTTATAGAATCAAACTCCTCCAGTGGTTATAACCTTGCAGAAGACAGAGGGTCATTGACTTGTAAAAACCTTTTTACCGGTATGTACGATCAAGAAAACTACCTACTCTCGCTGTCACTTTTCAAAGCAAATAGGCACTGCTGGGTCATTCAACACAGTCACTCTGCAATACAGAATTATTCCTTAATATTGTTATACAGCTCCCATTCTCTTTCCCAGGTATTTCTTTTGGCACCATAGTTGGCCCTTGCTTTATATAGTCAGCAGCTATTATGCCGATAATTGAAGAGTAACGGAAGCCAGTAATGGAAGAGGTAAAGGTGCACTCGTTTTCTGAAATGCTATGAAAAGGTCTTAGTTCTCAATTCACCAGAAATAAAAAGGCAACAATTTATGTATGTTTACACCATAATTTGTTTTTACAAATCAGCTTTCACTTACATTGCTGGAGTGAGTATTGGAAAACTACTTTTAAATTCTAACTGAAAACTTTCATTGTCCATTTGTGATCACAAGCAAGCTATAAATATATTTCTGGTGAAAAAAAGTCTGTTACTTTTTTCAAATAAGTGAGTGATAACATTAACATTACCCATAATATCACGCTTTTTGATAACTTTTTAATGTTCATTCCTGAATTTCTTAGCCAGAAAACAGTAGGAGAATAACTGATGGGGAAATATGCACATTATTTTATATAAAAAGAAATTAATCCAAGTATATCTGACAGTTTTTAAAATAAATTTTATCCAGATGTCTACAATCCCTGGTGTGATGTTATTTTCAATACTGCTCTGGAAAAGTAGATGCTGAAAAATTCCAGAGTTCTCAAATTTCCAGAATTATCAATATTTTTTAAAAAAAAGAAGAGATTCACCACAGCATTTAACTTAAAACCAGTTCCAAAATCTATGTTTCCTCAAAGAGATCATTAACTAAAGTCAACTATTCAAGAATTTGACTTTTACTAATAAGTTGCAACAGTGAAAACAGTTTGAGTTTTACCGTCTTCCAAAATAAGGTGCCTACACTAAAGCAGAACTGTTGTGAAGACAAATTAATCCACAAAGAATTTTATGTTTGCATACCTCTTGACACATCTCGCTAGATTCATCTTATCATCCTTTCCTAAATATAAATAAATGTCAAAACAAAAAACTTATGGATATTTGAAATAATTTCCATAAGGGATGAGTTGCTTTATGCTGTTTTTTTTTAACTCCCTCAAGAATATTAGCTGAACATCAAATATAATTTGTGGTAATAAAAGGACTTAATATCTCAAAATCATATACTTAACATATTAACCGAGTAATCCTTTTACATCCCAGGCTATACATAGACATTAAAGTCATCTGCTAATTAACCACAGATTAATGACAACACACAAATCTGAGAGAGCTGAAAGACCAACCAATAGAGTCACGTATTCCTTATCACCGTTTTGCAGTGACTTCTAAGTGACACAGACTCTCCCTGAGATACAGAACAGTCTAACCTAAAAGCTGTGTCTTACAACTGATGTAGGTACAAGGGAAAATACTGCATCCAAATATATTTAGAATTCAATCTTTTAAAGTTTCATATTTGTCATGACTTCATGCAAGGAGTACAAACTAAATCAGGAATCAGCAATTCATATTCTGGGACTTATGGATTTGGGGGTTTATTATTATTATTTTCATTATACATGATTTTCTGTGAAGGTAACGCGTTCCTCTTTGGTCTTAAAAAGTTCCTGCTGTTTGATGCAGACTAATTAGAGTACCCACTTTAATACTTCAAATAAGAAGCTACATCTTATGGTTTAGTTGATAAGAAACACCCAGAGGGACTAGAAATGTTCTTACAATTGCAACAGAGCTGTTTGTATGAGGACCAATTTACCTTGCAGTAAAGAGACCTCACGTCTCTACAGAACTCACTCCTTTCTCTTTCACTATTTTTCTGGTTTAGTTTTATTCCAGGGTCTTCATTCTCTACCAGGCAGGATATTAGAAAATTGTCTTTTTTGTCTGCTTATTTAAACTATGAACACTACTAGCAATTTATTTTTATTAAATTAAATACAATGCTGAAGAAACCTACTTATTTTAAACAAAACATATGCCACGACAGCCAATATTAAAAAACATACCGCAGTACAGGCGTTAGGGTGAGAGATGTGTCAAGTGGCCAATGTTAGTAATGGATCAGCTACAGAAACGAAGGAAAATGACCTAACTAGATGTTAATGACTACGAAGATCTGAATTTAATGACATAGCTGCTTTGAAGATAATTTAGCCATGGACTGATACAGTTTAAACTTTGAGAAATCAATTGTAACCAGTGGTGCCCCCCAGGGGTCAATACTTGGCCCAGGCTTGTTCAACGTATTTATCAATGACCTGGACGAGGGGACAGAGTGTATCCTCAGCAAGTTTGATGAAGATACCAAACTGGGAGGGCTGGCTGCCACTCCAGAGGGCTGTGCTGCCATCCAGAGAGACCTGAACAGGCTGGAGAGCTGGGCAGAGAAGAACCTAATGAAGTTCAACAAGTGTAGGGTCCTTCACCTGGGAAGGAAGAATGCCAGACACCAGTATAGGTTAGGGATGGACCTGCTGGAAAGCACTCCTGAGGAGAAGGATCTGGGGGTAGATAGTAAACTTTCCATGAGCCAGCAATGTGCCCTTGTAGCCAAGAGGGACAATAAGATCCTGAGCTGCATAGGGAAGAGTGTGGCCAGTAGGTCAACAGAGGTCATTCTCCCCCTCTGCACTGGTGGGGCCACAACTGGAATCCTGTGTCCAGTTCTGGGCTCCCCAGTTCAAGAGAGACAGGGAACTGCTGGAGAGAGTCCAGTGCAGGGCAACAGAGATGATGGAGGGATTGGAGCATCTCCCTGATGAGGAAAGGCTGAGAGAGCTGGGACTCTTTAGCCACTAAGGGGGACCTAATGCTGACAAGTATCTAAAGGGTGGGTTGAAGGAGGATGGAGCCGGACTCTTTTCAGTGGTTCCCAGTGACAGGATGAGGGGCAACGGGCACAAGCTGGAACATGGGAAATTCTATTCAAATATGAGGAAGAACTTCTTTGGGGTGAGGGTGCCAGAGCCCTGGAAGAGGCTGCCCAGGAAGGGTGTGGAGTCCCCTTCTCTGGAAATCTTCAAGCCCCACCTGGATGCTGTCCTGAGTGATGTGCTCTGGGCAACCCTGCTTTGGCGGGGAGTTGGACTAGATGTCCCTTCCAACTCTGACAATTCCGTGATTCCATGAAATCACTTCTAGGATAGAAGCACTGACATCAAGAATAGTCCAGAAATACTCTTGGCACACGGGGCTCTCAACCCAGGCTGCTGCGAGAGCTGCACACCATCCCTCCACACATCCAGGAACCAAGCAGGGTGAAGTGTCCAACAGCTGGAGCCTGGGAATTTGGCTTAGATGTGTTGGAAACTATGTGCTGAGAAGGCAGGAAGCATTACTCAAAGGCACTGCCAGAACAGGGTCTGTCAAAAGGACCCAGCCACGACAACCTCCAGCCCGTGATGACCCCCTCCAGGCCCCAACAACCTCCAGCCATGACTTCCTCAGCTCCTGACATTACAATAGCCAGAAAACACTGGTACTCGGTTTTAACCCAACATAACAAGAGTTTATTCCTACTTAATCAAGTGAACAAAGGAGCTGACAGGGTGAAGCTGAAGCAATTCCTCCAAAGCTGGTACAGGCCCATGAACAGAATTTCCAATAGCGAGACATTTCAAGAAAGGAGAACTTGTTGAAGTTGCCGGTCCTGTGGGGCTGAAAGTCAGATTTTACCCAGACACACTGCATAAGCCATTGCTCCATTTCAGAACCCATAGGCTGATATTGTTCGTGTTTTACATCATTTTGTATGGCAACAGATCAGTTCCCCACACAACAGCAGCAGTGATCACTTACATAAACTACTGGTGAGAGAGGGAATGGGAAGATGAACTACATAACTAAGTCATCATATATAAAAAAAATCATTCGATAAACTTTTTTAAGGAGGCAACAGTTAGATGCCCTAATGAAGGCATCTTGAGTACTTCTGACAGGTCCGAACTACAAGTCAATGTACCAAATGAGGAATCCCACGCTGGATCTGTTTCCACCATCAAGGGAGACAGAAGAATAAATAAGCAACTTTGACATCTGCCTCACAAAGAACCAGAAGCGCATCAGAAGATTTGTTTTGCCAGCACCAGCAGAGAACTATTGGTGCTTCTGAAGCAGAGAGACCCGTTGCACTCGAAGTAAAAGCATATTCAGCAAGACATAATTAATATTCACATGCCTTAAGCACAGGCAAACTGAAATAGCACAATCAGCAAAAGCAGGTAAGTACGGTGTGACGCTGTTACACCACTAATCACATAACCAGCAACAAGCATTTCTAACCCAGCTAAATATAAATAACAGGAATTGTGAAGGGGCAAAGAGAGAATTACGACGAAGCTGCAGAAATGGGATGGAGTGAGACATGCAAGTAATACAATGTGCAAGGTAGCAAAGGATGTGAAACAGATAGGAAAGGTGTTCTGCTGGACTATTTTGAGTTCACCATATAAACAGCTTGGTGAAATGAGCCAATGAGACCATACTCTTATTTTGGGAAGAGAAAGATAAGATACCAGTAACAAACAAGAAAGGATGGGAAGAAAGACAACGTGACTTCAGCTTCCATTTGTTCTTCCCCCTGCAAAAGAGCACCTAAGCAAGATTGCTTCCACCTTCAAATAAGACCATCGAGGACTTGCAGCTCTCAGTGCCTAGTGGCATCACCTCTCCTGGACTGTAGACTCACAGCTGAGTTAGGATAGAGTGTTATGGACTAACTGGACGAATATACAGTGATAACGACTAAGAGGTAGCCATTGGCAACGTGTACTGTCAATGAACTTCAATTAAGTAAAGGAAGTGGTCTTTCCAAGGTTGAATCTGATCTATTGGTTTTCCTAACCATTCCCACCACAACACTGCGATTCCTTGTGACATTTATATTCTCCACAGTAGAAGAAATGTTTCAAAGCAGAAATATTAACTCCTGAGAAAGTTTGAACTTCTTGACAAAAAACACAAACAACAACAAAAAAGCATCAAACTCAACAATAAAGAATCAAGCGAACAAAAAGAGTTAAGAAACAACTTATTCTGGATGGAAAAACATTCGTCTTTATTTGTGCTCCAAAATGCTGCAGCAGAAGGGAAAAATACACACTTTACCGCCTAACAGATGTTAAAGTCCACGGTCAGGTTGTGACAGACCCAGACTGAAAGTGTTGCTTTGTCTCAATCAGGGCACAGATTGCTTGGATTCTCTCAGATATCCCAAGCCAATAAACTACCCAACAGACTATGAAAACACAGACTTTGTATTCCCCTCAAAGCCGCGGACAAAGATGCAAGTAAATAAGTAAATAAATAGGTCTCCATTAAAACTTTTTGCTTAACCAAAAAGGTTAATAGATGAAGTTCATACAATTTCTTAATGAAAGTAGAAGCTGTAGGCACTGACCACTAAGGAAAGAGGTTCTTGGTGCTGTTGGGTAGAGAGAAAAAGCTTCAGACAAATTACGGGATGAATTTTCTTAAACAGAAGCTTTCCTCACCCAAAGCCTGTGTGGTATATCTAGTATATAAGGATCATGCTTAATACTTAGTGTATATTCTATAAATAGTTGTTATTCTATAAATAGTTATGTACTAAAAGAGAGATAATTAACAGCCAGGTCACTCAACTTTTCACTTTAATTTAGAAGTAGGTAGAATTCAACAATCTCTCATGACAACTCCACAAATTAAGTGACTTAAATGCTACAAACCCTTTCTTATCCTTTCCACATACAATGACAAGTTTCCAAATAGTTCTAAAGAGAATTAGTAGAACTAGAATTCCTTAGCAAAGGAATAAAGTGAGAATTACTACTGAAAGTGGAACAAGTATTCTTGTAAAGGATTAAACTACACTGAAACCTGCAAGAAAACCTAACCACCCTTTTTTTTTTTTTTGCTATTACTGAATTTTATGACCTGATCTGGCCTAACCCTGTTAGTAGGACTCCAGAGAAGAGCCCAAGCAGATTGTCAAACCACTACTCACACCAGTGAAGGAGCTGACCTGAATCCCAACACGAATATAACGAAGGCAGCGAAGCTCCATCCACAGACAAGGACAACTTAACTTATTACTCCACGTTAAACCGACTGGAAGACCAAGAGATCATTTATTTCTTTTTCCCCTTTTGGTAAATATTTTCCCAAGGCAAAACCCATATCTAACACAGTGAACAGATCAAGCCATGGGGCTGCCACGATCCACGCACACCTCTTGTCAGGTACAGTTGGGAGGGAAAAGCAAAGGCAGACATGGATGAAGAAAGAAACCTTGTGTGCTTCAATGAATATTCATTACATCCTCTAATTTATTATCATGTTTACAGCCAAAACTGCAGAGCAAATTACATTCTACATAAGGTCCCGAGGGGGTTTTCATTTCCACAGCTTGGACTGGTACCAAAATAAAGCACATTAGAGAGAAATTGCAAGGAGAGTCATTAATATTTAATGGACTACTAACAGCAGTACTCCTCATGACAAAAAGGCAGAGGAGGGGAGGGATGGGAAAGATCATGCAGAACCTGGCTCCACAAAATCCTTTTCATTAAGCAAACTGATTGGAAAAAAACAGGTGGCTTTCTTAAAAAAAAAAAAAAAAAAAAAAAAAAAAAAAAAAAAAAAAAAAAAAAAAAAAAAAAAAAAAAAAAAAAAAAAAAAAAAAAAAAAAAAAAAAAAAAAAAAAAAAAAAAAAAAAAAAAAAAAAAAAAAAAAAAAAAAAAAAAAAAAAAAAAAAAAAAAAAACACCCACAAACAAACAAGCAAAAAACCACTAAAAAAACCCAAAGTAAAAAAAAAAAGAAACAACAAAAGCAAAACTCACCATATAAAAACAAACCAAAAAACCCAAACAAAACCTCCACAAAACAAAATTGAAAGAACAGCTACCCAATAGCAAGCAGAAATAAGCAGCTAAAATTTAGGTCCCAGGAGATAACAGACAGCACAAAGGAGAAATAAAGTTATTACCAAAATAGAGCAGAATTTGAAACTCCCCATGAAGTATCAGATGGAGAAAACCCAAAATAACCAGTGGCTGGTGAGTGTGAACAAGTCAGTAAACATGACAACTCTGAAATTTCCATTTCCCAGCACAGGAAAAGCTGCAAACTGCTACTACAAGGGGATGGAATTAAAATGCAGGGGAAAAATAAGTGTCCAGCAGCCGTTGGAGCTTTTACAGCACTAACGCAAATGCCATAAACTTGTAACACTTGTCTAGTGCTCCACGTAGGGTGGCAGGAGCAGCACGGTCACAGCTCAGGGGCTGACAGATAAGGACACTCACACTGGTCTACATCCATTTTGGAAACTGAGAGCAGATACAAGTAGGTCATTTGCTTAAATCAGCATTTTGGACCCTCCCTGCTCATTGCAGTCGGTGAGGGAATCCTCTAACGCCTGGCAGAGTGACAGTCGGGCAAATACGGTTGGACCTTCAGATTGCAACTACAGCTCCAACGTAGCCTCCAGGAACTGAGCAAGGACTATTGACCACCACCTCCTGGACAACCTCCCTCTCCATAAAACAACCCTATGCCTTTGCCCCTACTCCATTATTTGTGCACTGGTATTTTAAACAACCTGAGCATTCTGACTGCCTGACGCTGCCCAGAGACTCGGCCATGCTGGTTTCATACCCGCTTAACTCAATCTCCCAACCCACGGTTGATTGAAATGACTTTGGAGATACCATTGCTAGTTTTCAGCTACAGCTTACCTCTTCCCATCTACCTTGTTGACCCGGTTTGAGGTAAAACCGGATCAATTTTGTGTTCTGTAACTTTACATTTTAGCTAGGCTTCATCTAACTCTCTGAAATTAACGGCATATTCTGGAGAAAACTGCTCATTCTCAGAGTGATAAGACCAATGTTTGTGCTAAATGCCAAGGAACGGTATGCAGAGAGGCCCTTGCTTATACCTATTGATATAACAACCAAGGTCAGCCAATTTTCGTTATTTGCCCCTTAGAGAGTCGGAAACGGAAAAACGTAGAGGGGTCANAGATACAAGTAGGTCATTTGCTTAAATCAGCATTTTGGACCCTCCCTGCTCATTGCAGTCGGTGAGGGAATCCTCTAACGCCTGGCAGAGTGACAGTCGGGCAAATACGGTTGGACCTTCAGATTGCAACTACAGCTCCAACGTAGCCTCCAGGAACTGAGCAAGGACTATTGACCACCACCTCCTGGACAACCTCCCTTTCCATAAAACAACCCTATGCCTTTGCCCCTACTCCATTATTTGTGCACTGGTATTTTAAACAACCTGAGCATTCTGACTGCCTGACGCTGCCCAGAGACTCGGCCATGCTGGTTTCATACCTGCTTAACTCAATCTCCCAACCCACGGTTGATTGAAATGACTTTGGAGATACCATTGCTAGTTTTCAGCTACAGCTTACCTCTTCCCATCTACCTTGTTGACCCGGTTTGAGGTAAAACCGGATCAATTTTGTGTTCTGTAACTTTACATTTTAGCTAGGCTTCTTCTAACTCTCTGAAATTAACGGCATATTGTGGAGAAAACTGCTCATTCTCAGAGTGATAAGACCAATGTTTGTGCTAAATGCCAAGGAACGGTATGCAGAGAGGCCCTTGCTTATACCTATTGCTATAACAACCAAGGTCAGCCAATTTTCGTTTGCCCCTTAGAGAGTCGGAAACGGAAAAACGTAGAGGGGTCACATCTGTGGGGAGGAACGGACAGGACAGGTGACCCAAACCTAACCAACAGCGGTATTCCATCCTATCTGCCCCATGCTCAGTATAAAAGCTGAGGGATCAAAGGGTCAACTCTCTTCCTGCAATGACCGACGTCCAAAGAGGACCCTGTCAGTTCTTCTGCCTTTGATCCCGATCCGTGTGTTCCTGACTCCAGAGTTGTAATCCAGTTCCCATCCGTCGCTGAGTCCAGTCTGAGTCCAGCAGGCACCCAGTGCCTGCTGGTGACGGGACTGTCATCCTGGGAGCTTGATACGGTTTTATATATATTGTATCTATTTCATTATTTTCTTCTCTTTTCTTTTAATATTAATTTTTCATTAAAGTAGTTTAGTTCATTCTAAACTTTTCAACCTCCTTATCCCTTCCTCTCCTCTTTCGGGGGGGGGAAGGGCCATCTGTCGGTTCGGTTGCGGTGATTTCGGCTGAAACCATGACACTTGTACCTCCCTGGGAAAAGAATGAGATTGGAGCTGTAGGCCACAGAATGCTATGGGGTTGGAAGGGACCTCTGGAGATCATCCAGTCCAACCCCCTGCCAGAGCAGGTCCACCCAGAGCAGGTCCCACAGGAATGTGTCCAGGTGGGATTTGAACGTCTCCAGAGAAGGAGACTCCACCACCTCCCTGGGCAGCCTCTTCCAGGGCTCAGCCACCCTCACAGCAAAGAAGTTCCTCCTCATCTTTAGGTGGAATTTCTTATGTTCAAGTTTGTGCCCGTTCCCTCTTGTGCTGTCCCTGGGCACCACTGAAAAAAGACTGGCCCCATCCTCCTGACACCCTCCCTTTAAGTATTTACAGGCATATTTATAGGTCCTTATCTGCCTGCTGGACATCCTTCTCACTCTCTCTGACACCTTCTGCTGGGGGAAGTTTCTGGAACAACTGAGGTTTCATCCTGCAATATGGCCATCTATCCCAGAAACTTTGTTTGAAAGCCTTCCCAAACTCCATCCTTTTTCTCAGGGAACTGCACAGATCTCAAAGAGTTAAAGAATGGGAAAAGACATCCTATTTGGAGACAGTCTAAATGGCAATTTCTTTCTTTCTTAAGCAAAAATATCTTCTAGCATGGCACAAAACAGAATTCACATCATGTTTCAGTCTCAACTTTTCAGTATCTTCTCTAGGATGTAGTTTTCCAGGCAGTTAGGAAGTTTTTACAGCTACCAGTGGAACCAACAAAGGTAGCTACAAAATAAACACACATAGGTCATTACAAATTCAGCAATGTAGATCCTTGACTTTTGTCTTTTTGTCATACATTTTCCTGGTCATACAATAAAACCATAAGTTGTATGAAAGAGCGTTAACCGCCAAGTCGGTTGTTCCATTAACCTTTCTATTGAATGCCCCAGAGCACCATTATGCTGTTTTGTACTTGAAGTATTCTTCCAGAAGGAATTTCATCTCACAAATGTATTTAAACTCTGACCTCTATTCAGTAAAAAATAAGAGAATAAATCCCAAAACAATGTTGGCAGGGGGTGGAGGGGGGCAGCATTCACATTACAGAAGTGCGTTTTGTTTGGAAAATAATTCCTTTTGAAAGAAAACAATATAAAGAGTGAAACAAAGGTTGTAACATCACTTGAAGTAATTCATTTTAGATTTACAAAAAATACTTGCTGGAGTCAGAAGTAAAAGTTCTATCAACTCCAATCACTGAGGTACTAACAGAGACAACATTATCAGGTCCTCAAATTGCTGGCTTTAGATTTTCATCACTGTGGCCTTGTACTGAATCCCAGGCTTTATTATCAACTTAGAGGCCATAAAGACCCTTTGCTGTGGCCACTGTTGGTATGAAACAGTCTCTTAATTGGGCCAGGCCTTTTTAACACCAGTCCCAGCAGTCAAAGAGTGAATCTTTGACCAGAGAAACCGAGACAGGCCAAAGTCTGAAGGGCTTCCAGCTCAGAAGGGGCAGTGAGAGAAAAAGCCCAGTTACAAATGCTAAGAAGGGAGTTTCTTTCCAGAAGAGCTGATGTGGGGAGGGGGGAGAGGATGGGACAGAGGAGACTGAACTCCCCAGGTTCCCTGGCCTTTACAGGCAATAGTGCTGCCTTTGGTCATTCTCAGGCAGAAAACTTTCCTACTTTGCAGAAGCTTTAAAAAACACGTAGTATGGTGACAATTCAAAGATACCAAAGCCTCAGACTTGGGACTCCCCTAAATCACGAGCTGGAGAACTCCCCTAAATCATGAGCTGGAGGTGCTCATGGAGATGCTCCGCTGGAATGAAACAGAGAGTAGCCCTGAGGAGAAGGACTTGGTTGGTCTTGGTGAAAAGCTCAACATGAGCCGGCAACATGCACTCACAGCCCAGAAAGCCCCCCACATCCTGGGCTGCATCCCCAGCAGCGTGGCCAGCAGGGCGAAAGGGGGGATTCTGCCCCTCTGCTCCGCTCTGGGGAGACCCCACCTGGAGCTCTGTGTCCAGCTCTGGAGTCCTCAGCACAGGAAGGACATGGACCTGTTGGGACAGCACCAGAGGAGGCCCATGAAGATGCTCTGAGAGCTGAAGCCCCTCTGCTGTGAGGACAGGCTGAGAGAGTTGGGGTTGTTCAGCCTGGAGAAGAGAAGGCTCCGGGGAGACCTTAGAGCCCCTTCCAGTCCCTCAAGGGGCTCCAGGAGAGATGGGGAGGGACTCTTGATCAGGGAGGGGAGCCACAGGACAAGGGGGAACGGTTTTAAGCTGAAAGAGGGGAGATTGAGATGAGATCTCAGGAAGAAATTCATTGCTGTGAGGGTGGTGAGAGCCTGGCCCAGGTTGCCCAGAGAAGCTGTGGCTGCCCCATCCCTGGAGGGGTTCAAGGCCAGGCTGGATGGGGCTTGGAGCAACCTGGTCTGGTGGGAGGTGTCCCTGCCCAGGGCAGGGGGTTGGAACAGAATGATCTTTAAGGTCCCTTCCAACCTGATCCGTTCTATAATTCTATGAAACAGCAGGCAGTGCTGGCATCAGCACTCAGCTTGTGCTTCCTGCACCCAGCCAAAAAATATGAATAATGAAGGAAAATGAGAAAACTCAAGACAGCAGATTAGAGCATTCATCGTAAACCTTGTAATTATCTTTCCATCTCACTAATAATTTTTGGTAAGAGGGAAGAGCTGGTGAGTAAGTACACCCAGCTCGTCAGACAGCCTCCCATACCGAGACACAAAGTAACTAACTTAAATCCTTGGGAAAGATCTTTGTGTAAAAAGGAAGTTGTGATGAAGATACACTGGACCTGGTAGAAGAGGTGTCAGGCGTAGTTAGCGGATCTGATTAGAATTGATCATTAGAGCAAGTTACAAGGAACATGACCGCTTTTGGAAATAAACTGGTTTCCCATTTAAAAAAAAATAATAAATCATCAATATGTCAAATTCCCAGATTATAATTGATCAGCACTAAGTTAATATATAGAAAAATAACACTTCAGAGTGAGTGTCTCAATTGTCATTCAATGCAGATATAGCGCACATGAGGAATGTTTGTTCCTGAATGATCAATATGTTCTTGGGAGGGCCAGACAAATCCAGGTCAAGGTTAAGAGTTGGAAGATGGGTATAGAATAGAGGTCTTTCCCAGCTCCACACTGAGCTGAGATTGAAGACAGCCTGATGTAGCCCGACTGCTGATGGAGAGAGGCACAAGCTGTGCCCAGGATTTCATATTGAATCACGGGCAGCCACACAGGGAAGGCTAACAATGTCCAACCCTGGCTAGGTACGTGTGGAGGACAAACTGTGATTAACAGCCAAAGTCAAACCTGACAGCAGCTATCACAGAGTGAATTACACAGAAACAGAACATAGTATTTCCAGGCATGTCCCTCAGTCAAGCCTCTCTCCTGAACAGTGATCAACACTAATCCCATTGCCACACTATCACATTAACGGAATCACAAGCTTTCCATTCCTTCGCACCATCTAAACGTACCAAGCTGATGGCTCCTGGCCATTTGGAACATCAAAACCATAGGGACCGAGTTCAGGCTTTCCTAAACGTTGTCAAAGGTCCTCAACATTAAATCTGTTGGAAAAATGTTAACTAAAACCTATCCCTCAGCACACGCAGCTGAGAATCCAGGCAGTCTCCTCCACAGATGGCAGCAACGGACGCCCTGAGCTGCTTCATCCTTTAGTATCGACGTGACAATCCCCATTATAATCACTATTTTTACACCACACACGCTTAAGCAAGCAAAGTGATTACAGCCACGTCACTCAATTGGCAAAATCCAAAGCAGAATTTATGCAAACAAGTGTTGTCTAAGAGAGATCTCACTCCAAATGGAAGGTTTGCTGTTTTGCCTGGTCATACGCCAAAAGATACTGCAAGACATTCGTAAAAAATACAAAAAATGTTCTGCAGCTGATATCATCTACTGAGAACTTGAACAAAAGGTACCCAATTTCCAGACGCAAAATATCCATAGCTCACAGACACTTGTTTTACTGCTTTTCTTCCCTCTTTTGTTTTGTTTTTAACCGTAGGATAACCCTTTCAGTAATATTTAAGCACACTACAGAACCAGCATTTACTAGGAGGAGATTATTGGTCAAAAGTTTCTGCTGGTAAAAGCAGTACTAAAAGCATCAGAGAAGAGCACTTATTATTTCCATTCTACCCATCTAGAAATAGACTCAGTATTTCAGAAGATTATTTTTATCAAAATCATTTTGAAATAGACTTTGAGAGTGGAATTTTTTTATCTTTGTTCAACTTTTCTGATTTGTTTTGGCTTTTGAAATCACCCAGGAAAAACTGAATTTAAAAATTATTTTCATGATGTATTTTAGAAAGAAATGGAAGGGTGAGGGGGGGAAAAGGGGGCGATGCCAAAAAATTAATGGGCTGCATACTAGGCACTTACACTCTCATCTTTAAGAAACCAGTTGCTTACCAGTTGCAAGAGAGTGGTTGGCCCGCTTATAAAAGTCAATTTAGAATCCAACTCATTTAACTTCATTAGGCCAGACAACTAAATTTTCCAAGGTACTTTCAGAAATCAATTTCTGGAAATATCTACTGCCAAAAATATGATTCACCATACACTAAAATTAGGTATGTAAAAAAAAATACCTAGGTAGCATAAATCATTTGAGAGAAGTAATCTCCTATTCCTATAGAGTCAATGTAGGGAAAAGGAAGGAATGGCTTAGGTCAGATGCTAAACTTTGAGCTAGCTGCATTTAGATGGCATAAATCATATCCCAGACAGTAATGATTTCAGTACCGATTGGCAGTTTCCCTCTCCGGGTCTGCTGGATTGTACCAACCATGTTATACTACCATATCACACCTCTCTGGAGGGTTAAACCACTTCAGTCATAATCAAGGTGGAGCAGATTTGAAATGAACTGAACTGGAGTAAACAGCTTGAATACCTGGCACTTATTTCAAAGATTTATTCCTTACTGCACTAAGAAGAAAGACAAAATGACATGAACACATCTTCTCCCGCAAGTACTTTAGAAGCCCCCCCTGTGATGCAGTAGCAGCTGGGCTGAATACACACTTAAATCAGCGCAGCTACAGCATCCCATCGTCACCGGGAACGAGAACCTCTTTGTCACAGCAATTTATCAGCTTCCAGCAGACCCCTCCTGCCCAGGACAGCGAAGCCCAGAGCCCAAACTGCCGCAAGTGCCCAAGCACCTGCCTCAGCCGGGCTTCTCCAGGGCGAGCTCGGCCTGAGTGGCAGGTTGCCAAATGGATGCTGACAGCTTGCCAGAGGGGCGGGCGCCTGCTTGCTCACTTACATCCAGGCTCTCTTCCCGCATCCGCAAAACCCGCAGCTAAAGCCTAGTATCTCCAGCTGCTCCTACCTCAAACTCCTCTCTCGCTAGCGCTCCGGCACCCAGAGGGCATCTACCACGTCTGAACAACACATTTAATCAGAGAAAACTCAGTTCGAGTTACTGCAAACAGAAAAGCGTTCAAAACTTGTTGACTTCCACCAGATATTGGTGGACCTTGTGACAAAATGGAAAAAGAAGGAGAGCTAGGAGTTATGGAAGTCCTCTACCCATGTCCCAGACAGTCTCATCTCCTTGGTGTGAGAGCCCCTGGGAGCTTATATCATCTTTGCTATTATTTTGAGCCTGAAATAATCAGGTACTCTTAAAACCCTACAAAACGCTAGACAGCCTTCAAATGCAATCCTGAAAGTGCTGTATGCTGTCCAAAACTAAGTTCCCCTCCTTAGTTTCCCTTAATTTAGTATAAGGGAACTTCTACTGCTTTATCACTGTTACTGTGCTCTGGATTTCCCAGCCATTCACTATATTGCCCAGAACAGAAATATATACATATATTATATTACAGTTTCCATATGCACCCCCATATTTTCTCCCCAACAGCATAACATGGGAAAGAAGTAGAAGATCCTATTGTACAGATGAAAAGGAATGAGCACAATCACGATCTGCCATTCCAATTTGTGTTATTGGTATTTCTCAAGTTTAAAATCCTTAAAGATTCAACAATGACTGGCAGGATGATTTTTTTTGTACCAGGAACGTTTAGTTAATTCAACCCATTAGGAATGTTGAACCCTCTCACTTCCCGTGCTTCAGGAAAGCGAGTTTGCTGCTGATGCAGGTGACTAAGGCTCAGAGCTCCACAGCCCGTGCTCTGGGATTTTTTTTCTGCCTTTAACAACGCAGAAGGGAATTTCCATCAGGTTGCACTGATAAGGCCAAAGGGCTTGTTTGGAGAGACGTTTCTCAGCTGCTCAATCATGAATCATATTTGTGAGGACAGAAAAGCATATCAAAATCTAGCGTGAGCGTGAATGGCCTTCAAGGACCCAATGAGACTTCCACCACAGGTTGTACTGTGTTTCTCAGCTCAGGAGGTACAGAGAGGTACAAGAATTATTAGGATTTTACTGTTGTGCAACAAAAGTGTCAGAGAAAGTTAATATTACTTACATAAGCATGCACATCCTTCCTGGAAGGTTTAAAATACATGTAACTAGAGATGTTGCCCCATGGCATAAGTCATTTGTTTCAGTAGGGCTGAAAAGTGTGCTGCGACTCTATGTGTGTTCTTTATATAAAGATACACCAGTTGGTGCTTGAAAACTATACAAATGCAGTCCCAATACAACAAGAACTGTGTCTGGGGAGATTTTTTTTCTAGCAAGGTACAGGATAACAAGAAAAGGAAGTGGGTTCCAGCCAGAAACTCCCCAAACTTTTTTTTTTTTTTAAATATTTAAACTGGTATACAAACAAATTTCACTCACACACTAAATATGACTACTTCCAAGAAGAAAACTTTAAAATACTGAGGACAGACAAGTATTCAAGATTACAAGGAAATTTAAAAAAAAATTCATAGATAGGTACCATATGGAAACTACACGGAAAAAGTCAAGGTGAAAGAATGACGTTACTCAAGATCAAAATTCAGTCATACATTAACTTCTAAAATAAAAAGCAGTACCACATACAATAAAGAACTCTTTATTGTAATTTAAAAAAAAAAAAAAGAAAGCAAATAGTTTCAGATCAAATTAGTTTGTTCTCAATATGAAATGAAACACATCAAATAGAATAATCATAGAATAGAATCATCTGGGTTGGAAGGAACCTTTACGATCCATTGAGTTCCAGAGTTTAACCTTTAAAAAGTTTAACATCTTCCAGTGTTTCTAAGGAGGGCTAAAAAAAAAAATCACAATATTTCATACAAAAAAGGAACACTGAAATAAGATATTGTGGAAGGTCTTGTTTAAAGTAACTATTTAAGCAAACCAACAGAAACCTTTATGTACTAAAATGAGATGTTCAACAGCAGAAATCTTTTTGTCATGTTTGCTCTACTTTCTGAAGTAGAAACCACATGCACTTAAGAATACTTTGAAGACGTTGGTCCAGCATTTCCTCAGGAGGACAAATGCTTTAGTACCATTCCCCTCATAACAGAGGTTCCCTGGAAATCACAGAATGATATGGGGTTGGAAGGGACCTCAAGACCATCTACTCCAACCCCCTGCCAGAGCAGGACCACCCAAAGCAGATCCCACAGGAACATGTCCAGGTGGGGTTCGAATGTCTCCAGAGAAGGAGACTCCACCACCTCCCTGGGCAGCCTCTTCCAGGGCGCTTGCCACCCTCACAGCAAAGAAGTTCCTCCTCATCTTTAGATGGAACTTCTTATGTTCAAGTTTGTGCCCATTGCCCCTTGTCCTGAACAATTCATTCAATGTTCCACTTCAATTTAGACCACAATTTCACAGTCTCTGCTTGCGCTGCCTCCAAGCCTCACCCACAGGCACATTATCCCCTTCACTTCCCCACATTCCCTTTTTACTTGTTACGAGCCTCTCTCATGTGCAGAAGAGTAATTTTAGCACCTTGCCACCTCCCATCCACATTAATTTCCCAATATCTCTTTGAATCATCAATTCTCCCTCACCTAAGATAAAGTGACAAAAATAATCTCATCTGCAAGCCCCCTTCCCTGCTGCATAATACCTTCTGCTTCCCCGTCCCCCGTGAGTTTAATAAAGTTTATTTGCCAGAGTAACACCACATTGCTCAACCCTCTGCACCATTCTGGGGATAAGGTCTTGTCTGTAAAATACCTTACACAGTATTTTACTCTAACTTTACCAGTTCCTGCTTAGCTTGTGAGAATTTAGGGAAATACTGCAGAATAGCGTGGCTGCTGAGGTAGAAGTATTCTTTAAAAAAAAAAAAAAAAAAAGATTATTCCATTTGATTCCCTCCCCCTAAAGGTTTTTGATTCCCAAGCAGTCTCACTTCCACGGGATTACTGCACAGATGCAGAGTAGCTGCTTCCTTACCCTTGCTAGCTCAGCTGGTTTTATGACTTTTTCTGGTGCTGATATCCTAACAGACTACAGCCACCATCAGGGATTATCCATCTGCAAATTATATGTAAACCCAGCTCTATTTTCACTCAAAGATTAGAAGCAGATGGGCTTGGGGGATTATTCTACCCATTAACCAGAGTATTAGAGAACGCAAACAATTACCATCTTAAATTCACCTGTGTAAGCTAGGCTGATATTAAACCACAGCAAAGAACCTTAATAGCACTGTATCATTGTTAAAAAGATTCAAAACACATATTTAGAGAGGGAACACAATTGCCAGGATTTTTCCTTCTAAGTTACAGCCATATATCTAATTAAGAGGGAAGTAGTCAATTAAAATTGCAAAAAACAAAAACAAACCACTAAAAAACAACAGGAAAATTGTAGTGGGACAAGGGAAACATACACTGCAATTCAGCAATCAGGAATTTACGGTAAAAAGAAAACAGAAGTGAAAAATCAGATCATCGCCACTTTAAAAATAAACAAGCGAATAAATCCAAAGCATTACACAGCTCGGAGAAAAACACCTTCCATCCACACATTACAAAACCAGATGTGAAGTGATCATTAGGTGGAGCACTCCGAGCCAGACAGAGACACCATTAAGGTTGCCTGTTCAGATCTAACTCGCTCCGAGCAATCATTGCATTTGTTGCTCCAGGAGGCAGTAACCTACAGCTTTGGCACCAGAAGCTGTGCCTGCACTGGCAAGTAGGAGCTACAGCCTAGGATTTGGGATGGTGACCCCTGCCAAAGATGTACTTCTGACTGGTGCCAGTCTGACCCCATGAACCAAGCATTCATTCAAGGCTGGGGACACGTTCATCTTGGGCGGGCTCATCTAAAAGCCAGGTTTTGCGCTCCACGAGCCATCGATGATATAAGCCAAAGCAAGGCAAATGATAATGGATGGAGCATCAACATTAAAAGCAGACTCCTGGTGGAAATCAGCTCCCTGGTGTAACCACATCCCTTGCAGTAAATCTGTACACCAGGTCTGGCTTAGGCATAACTGGGCTGGAAGGGAGAGCATCACGAAACAGATGGTTTCCAGAGGTACTGGCTCCCAAACACAAGTTACTGGAAGTATCTCACACTCCTCATCCACTGTGGAACATCAAATTACACAGGTGTGGTCTGGTTTAGGAATAAATGAATAAATAAATCTGACGCAGCAGTGCCGATACATGCCGTTACCATGTCCATTATGAAACTGCTTTTAGAAGGTTAGTTCCCCATGGAAAAACCTCATCAAGGCAACAATATGACCAGGAAACTTTTTACTAGCTTTTTTTTTTTTTTTTTCTAGAAAGCTATGTCCCAATTTTCCATTCTGGACTTCTTCATTACACACCTTAAAGTCCACTATGCTGTTTTCCAGGTAGCACCTGCACTACTCGGTGTAAACAGCCCTACGGCTTATCAGTGAATGCCACACATTAGTTTTCCAAATTTTTCCCCTCATTACATCTCAAAAGCCGGAATTTTACACTTATACAAAGCCGACCTTCAGAGTTACTGGGGCCACTAACATCATCTCTGATTCTATAAACATACAGTCTCCTTTTCCTCTCCTCTTTCTCCCATGCTTCTCCCACTGTTTCTTATTTTTCCTCATTCAGAAAGCAGTATCACACATGCTATGAGGCTCTTGAAATTCAAATGAAAAGTATAAGGAAAAAGAATCAATGAAAGGATCCTCAAAGCCATCAAAAAAAGAAGGGAGGAAGTTCTCAACATTTCTGTTGTTGATTATATTCAAAGAGACAAATGAGAAGTTATCTAGGTCAAAGAAAAAGGTTATATTGAGGAAGCGACAGAAAAGGTGGAGAACAACATGAGCAATAACCGAATTTGTTTTCTCTGGTTGCCCTGTTATTTACGGGTAGAAAGAACACAGCAGTTGCAATGCAATGACTAGAATAATGCCTGGCAATAATGATATTAAATCTGTGTTGTTCTAATTATTCTCAGTGTGTAATCTGGTTGTCTCCTCAGTCTTGCTGTCTAAAAGCAGCTGGGCTTCCTCCGTTCCAGCAGAGTACAGCATGAAGACAGAAGTCACCTTTCATTTCTCCCTTTCCCATCCACTGGGTCACCGAACAGGAGGATACCTTTGGAGGAAGGACGTCACAAGGCAAGTATTTTGCCTCTTGAGAGTCTAAAAACCAGTTCTGAAGCATTACTTGCAGCACCGTGTTACGATGAACACAGCGATGGGACAAAGGAAAAGCTCATCAAGGAAATGAGACAGCTTGACTAGTGAACAGAGGAGACTGAAGCCACTAAGGCAAGCGAACTGACACATTAATGGATTTAACAAAATATTCCGCGGCAGAGCACTCCTACAGATTCAAAACAGTTCAATACACAGAAAACAAAACACAGGATATGAGGATGCCTGTCTCTAATAGCTTCCAAGCTTTGATCACATCTTCCTCTCCCAGAAATATATAAACATTTTTGTGATGGATTCTCTTCTACTAAATGTGTTATACTTCCATCAATACTCAAGTTTTTCTTCAGTCTGGGTTTAATGGTACATCCATCCCACTCCTTTTCATAAAAACCCTATTAACTAGTACCTTTGATCTCTCAGCTTTCCAAAATTCAATTAATACCAGTGATGATCAACTGAAAGAGTGATAAGTAGAGACACACAGATACAGGAAGGAAAGCTTAAGAAAAATTATAATGCATTCTATTTTGAAGAGTGAATTGAAACAAAGCTGAACCAGTGATACAACTCTGACTATGGCCTGGTGGCAGCAAAAGTTCATGAAACCACAAGGAGAAAGCACAGCAACCCATTCCTTGCTCCACCTTTTTCATAAGCAAAACCACCTGGGGGTGCGGGGGGCGGACAGCAATTCCTTCAGTGATGTTTTTGATGGGAATAGAACTCAGGAAACAAAACAAAAAACAAAAAACAAAAACCATGGAGGAAAAAAAGATTCAGTGGAAGGTGATGGAAAAAGAGCTGCCTATGACTACTGTTGGCACACGACTCAATGCTGTGCTCAGCATGTCGTTGAGGGTGCAAGATACATCTGATTTTAACAAAGAAAGCATAAGGAATCCCAGTTAGCTATATCATGAATAGAAAGGGATTTGGGGAAAATACTAAGGAAGTATACAAAGGTCCATATAATGCCTTACTCCAAAAAGATGGCTTGCACATATCACAGTATAAATCACTACCCCCAAGCCTGTATGAAGGCTGCATTTATTTCACCATTACAACTTTCCCTTAAAGAGGTACACAAGAATTTCCAATTCATACAGTAGTTTGCATTACTTGCCACCCCCGGCAAAAAATTTAAAATAAAATCTATAGAAACTTTAAAAAATAGAAGATGTTAAAGGTTCTGAGCTGAGCACCTCAGCTGGAGTTGCATGCTTTCAGTAATTTCACTCTGTGAAGTTAATTTCTCCATTAATACAAATATTTACCGTGAAATGCATCTTTTTACTATATTCCACATATATTCCATGCATCTACTACCAATAAAACCTTGTTTCATCACTTGACTCCACAATGTGACATGGTTCTGCCGAAAGAACATTTGAGCTATGCCCTCTCCCTGAAGACACAAGGAACAAACGTTCAGTAATCTATTCACAATCATGAGCAGGTAGACACAGAATAGGAAGCATCCACACAGCGTCCCATGCTTGCCCAATGCAATAGTTTGTTCAAGACAACAACCACTGTTACACCAGTACGGATCCATTTCTCTTCCATTTTGATACAATTATTTAAGTGCCTTAAGTATTTCCCAGAATCATAGAATCATCATAGAATGGTTCGGGTTGGAAGGGACCTTAAAGATCATCCAGTTCCAACCCCCTGCCCTGGGCAGGGACACCTCCCACCAGACCAGGTTGCTCCAAGCCCCATCCAGCCTGGCCTTGAACCCCTCCAGGGATGGGGCAGCCACAGTTTCTCTGGGCAACCCGAGCCAGGCTCTCACCACCCTCACAGCAAAGAAGTTCTTCCAAATATCTAATCTAAATCTCCCCTCTTTCAGTTTAAATCTATTGCCCCTCATCCTATGGCTCCACTCCCTGACCAAGAGTCCCTCCCCATCTCTCCTGTAGGCCCCTGAAGGCTTCACCTTCAGCATCCAGGCTGCTGCAGAGGCCCACACGGATGTTTATCATCTGAGGCACCTTTTAAAAAGCAGGCAGTTTTAATTTCTATAATGCAGTGATGGCATTTCAAGAGACAAGACAGTAAACGTATCCTCTTCACACAAGTAGGATGCATTTACGAAATAACTGCATTGTCCCCCAGCACTGGTGAGGTCCCACCTCAAGTGCTGTGTCCAGTTTGAGGCCCCTCACCACAAAAAAAAGACATTCAGGGGCTGGAGTGGGTCCAGAGAAGGGCAACGGAGCTTGTGAGGGGTCTGGAGCACAAGTCTTGTGAGGAGCGGCTGAGGGAGCTGGGGGTGTTCAGCCTGGAGAAAAGGAGGCTGAGGGGAGACCTTCTCGCTCTCTCCAACTCCCTGAAAGTAGCCAGGGGGGGTCGGTCTCTTCTCCCAAGTCACAGGTGATGGGACAAGAGGAAATGGCCTCAAGTTGAGCAGCAAAGGTTTAGGATAAATATTGGGAAAAAATGTTTCCACTGCAAAGGTTCTTAAGCCTTGGAATGGGCTGCCCAGGGCAGTGGTTGAGGCACCATCCCTGGGCGTATTTAAAAGACGGGTTGACATAGTGCTTAGTGACATAGTTTAGTGATGGTTTGGGGTTTTTTTATCAGAGTTAGGTTGATGGTTGGACTAGATGATCTTAAAGGTCCTTTCCAACCTCGACAATTCTATATATCACCTCGTGGCTTCCCAACTGAAGAGTGCAATTGGGGTCTTTAAGGTCTAAACGGGAAGGAAAGCTACTTCTCAGGACTTGTAACAAGTACACCATCATCCTGACACAAACGTTGCAAATGGATTCCACTAAGAAATTTTCTGGCCAGGGTCATGGATTAATTGTAGTTTCATCCTACTTTTGTGTACATCCTTGCACTTTCTTTTTGGGTTAGGTACCAGGATAACAGAAAAAGTGCAGAAGAATTCTGATTCTATAATGGCTATTTTCTAACATTAATCTCTCAACTAAATGATCGTTACCATTACTAAAGAGACCCACGCTGGTTTTCATCAAAATCGATACAGAAAATGACAGCATGCCAGACAAATGCTTGTTCAATAAGTTAAAAAAAAATGCCTTTTTAGAGTTCATCTTACACTTTGGTTCAGAGTTAAGCCAAGTATGATTAAGTAAAAATACAGAGAGGGAACATGGAACTGCATATGTGCCAGTGAATCTTAAGTTTGATGTCACAGTTCCATGAAGGTTAAAGAAACGTTTTAAAAAACCCAGATAACTACATTCCTATGTGATCTTCGCTTCTTAAGCTGTGGCACTGCCTTCACGTAACCCACTTAGGGGCTGTAATTTAAAATAATTTATTAAATGTAAAAAGTATTTGCCTTCATCTGTGTTAATCTCTCTGCTAATTTTTTATTCATGCAATCATATGCAGAATGTATTCAACTGCTGACTACAATGAGCAAGAAAAATAATATTGCAAAATCTCAAATTACTGTATATATTACTGCATCTTTCACAATGATCGGTACGGAGCGTTTCCTGAGACAGTTCTCTTTATTAAAGCATTCAGTGGAAAGAACATGTGTATTTCTAGCACGTTCAGGTAGAATAAACAGAAATATTGGGTGGATAAAGTGCCTGCAGAGAGCACTCTAATTGTGATAACCCCTGACATAAATACTTCAGCTAAAATATCTTTTAGAAGTCAGCACAGATAAGTGTCAAATATTATATTATGTTCATGCCCAGAAACACTTCAATGTAGGCTCATGTACTACTGCGTTATGCAAATGTGCAGCAATAATAAATAGTAAAGCTTGCTTGCTTTTCTATGGGCCCAAGAACTGAAGTGTTTTGAAGCCACATTTTCTAAACCTGTTACTAGGCAGCTACATAGAATTTCTATTTTTAGATTCCTCAAGGCTGTACATGTCAATTGCCTAATAATGGTCTTCTCCACAGAAAACAAAGCAACATGTAGAAAAATCTCATCTTCCTATTCCATCAGACCTCCTTTAGTACTCTCATCTTTTGTGTTCCCTCTGAATTTCCCAGGCTTGCCAAGCTATGAGTAAAATAAAGCGAAAATCTCTTCTCAATAGTCATAGGTAACAGTAAACACTTGACAATTATGGTAGGAAAAGTAATACAGCCGGAAAGAATGAGAAAGGGTTATAGCTGTCCCACACAGATATTCCTTTCTATATGAAGCTGTTTTGTTTTGCACTGCACATTCATCTCCTTTCCGAGGTGAGGGTTTTCCTTTGGTTGGCACCTACGTGCGTGGTTTAAACCTACTTTCATATTACTGAATTACTGAGACTGGCAATACCCACGTATAAAAGCACCAAAGACAAACTGCCATCCTTTATTTGTCATAGATCTGTCTTCATCATTGGACACCAAAAAAAAAAGAAGTATCAAAAAGTGACACGCAAATCTCAACACATCCTAAAAAATATGCAAGGTGTGAGTGACCAAAAAATATTTCCAAAGAATTTAACAATTAGCATATCTCTATTAAGATTATTACCTCAGCTTTACAAAATTTCTTTGGGCAAGGAATATTCTCCCATAAGCAGAGAAAAATAATTGAGGGAGAAGGGAGATCAAAGACATGGGTTATTCTAATGAAAGTGATGGTATTCTCGCAAACATAATCCTTTCTGATGACTTTTTCTTAAGACTGTCTAGTGTTTTCCCTCTATGGAGTTTGTAGCTGGTGTTAAAAATGAAATAAGACTACACAAAGCCTGTTCCTACGCAAAGATCTACCGTCACCATCAGCAGTCTGACCAGAGAAGTGTACTGTACTGCTCCAGCCCAGCACTGAACTAATTAACTCAGTCCCTGGGAGCCTTTCCAGGACAATGCGTAGATAAACCAGAGAAATTCAAAGAATTCGAGATTTTCAACATTTTCAGCACAACTAGCTTTTCTCCAAAAAGAAAGAGGGAAAAAATCCCAAGATACAAAAGAATACTGTCTCTGAAAGAATCCCACAGACCCAGATGTATGCAAACAGCTGTTAACACCCACTCTGCTCCTAAGTGAAACCAACTCTGCCACTGGCAAAAAAACCACCCATGGTATTAAATAAGCGGCTGAAAGCCTACTGCTACCACCGGGAAACAAATAACTATTCTCCCATTGCATATTCAAGAAAACGTTATCACAGGTTTATACTGCTGACACACTCCATTCGCAGCCATTTCCACACCTATAATTCCCACAGCTGAGACCCAGGGAATTCCTCGGTGCACAGGTACCAAGTGCCCTGGGGACGCCAGTCCCGGCACACAGTGAGTACACGCTCCTGGCGGGCGCTAAATTCATTACAGGGAATAACGGAGCACAGTGTTGCTTTAATTCTGTTACCTTAGGCCACTCGTATCATAGACCATAGTTGTGTCACCAATGCCTGAAACAGAATTGAAGCTATGATTTATGCATATTTTAAGACTGCAAAAGTAACGCGTTTCAGGAGTCTGTCTTTTCACTTTATAATCTTTTAGAGAAGGCTGCAGTCCTAAGATATCCCAGTAGGTTCTCTTTACTATGTTTTGCATGTTTTCTTCACTGTTTTATGCACAAGATGGTCCTTTCTGTCACGTCATGACACAACAGTTTAAAAATACAGACCAGCCAAGTGACATTAGCGAAAAATCAGATATTTGACACAGGCAATCACCACCAAACTACCGACCTGCAAGACATGGCTATTGACTCCAGGACTCCCAACTGGAGCACTGTGTCTAGCTCTGGAGTCCTCAGCACAGGAAGGACATGGACCTGTTGAAGCAGAGCCAGAGAATGCCACGAAAATTATCAGAGGGCTGAAGCCCCTCTGCTGTGAGGACAGGCTGAGAGAGTTGGGGGAAGGCTGAGAGCCTGGAGAAGAGAAGGCTCTGGGGAGACCTTAGAGCCCCTTCCAGTCCCTAAAGGGGCTCCAGGAGAGATGGGGAGGGACTCTGGATCAGGGAGGGGAGCCATAGGATGAGGGGGAAGGGTTTTAAACTGAAAGAGGGGAGATTTAGATGAGATCTGAGGAAGAACTTCTTTGCTGTGAGGACGGTGAGACCCTGGCCCAGGTTGCCCAGAGAAGCTGTGGCTGCCCCATCCCTGGAGGGGTTCAAGGCCAGGCTGGATGGTGCTTTGAGGAACCTGGTCTGGTGGGAGGTGTCCCTGCCCAGGGCAGGTGGGTTGGAACTAGATGATCTTTAAGGTCCCTTCCAACCCGAACCATTCAAATCCACCCCTCGGTCCTGAGCCCATCTATATGTCACGTCTCTTCCTTGATGGCCTGAGGAGTCATGGGCCCATAGAGCTATGAATAATTCACCCTTATGTTGCCAGTCCAGATCCACCTGAGCCACTTCAATCTTAGCAGCCCGATCCACTTGCTGGTTATTCTGATGTTCCTCAGTGGCCCGGCTCTTGGGAACATGGGCATCTACATGATGTACTTTCACAACCAGATTCTCTACCTGGGCAGCAATATCTTGCCACAATTTATCAGCCCAGACAGGTTGGGCTCTACTCTGCCAATTGTGCTGCTTCCACTGCTGTAACCACCCCCACAAGACATTTGCCACCATCCATGAATGGGTGCAGAGATAAAGTACAGGCCATTTTTCCCGCTCGGCAATGTCCAAAGCCAGCTGAATTGCTTTCACCTCCGCAAACTGGCTCGATTCACCTTGTCCTTCAGTGGCTTCTGTAACTTGTCTTGTAGGACTCCACATGGCAGCCTTCCACTTTCTATGCTTTCCCACAATCCGGCAGGACCCACCAGTGAACAGGGCATCTCTCTTCTCATTTTCTGGTAGTTCATTATATGGTGGAGCCTCTTCTGCACGCACCACCTCCTCCTCCAGTGACATTCCAAAATCCTTGCCTTCTGGCCAGTCCATAATCACCTCTAGAACTCCTGGGCAACCGGGGTTCCCCATTCAAGTTCGCTGTGTGACCAGTGCAATCCACTTACTCCATGTAGCATCCCTTGCATGATGTGTGGCAGGGACCCTTTCTTTGAACACCCAACCCAGCACCAGCAGCCAAGGTGCCAAGAGGAGCTGCGCTTCTGTACCAACCACTTCCGAAGTAGCTCAAACCCCTTCATATGCTGCCAGTATCTCCTTTTCTGTCGGAATATAGCGGGCTTCGGATCCTCTGTATCCCCAACTCCAAAACCCTAGGGGTCGACCGCGTGTCTCCCCTGGGGCTTTCTGCCAGAGGCTCCAGGAAGGGCTGTTCTCCCCGGCTGCGGTGTAGAGCACGTTTTTAACATCTTGTCCTGCCCGGACTGGCCCCAGAGCTACTGCATGGACTATTTCCTTTCATTTGGTCAAAAGCTTGTCGTTGCTCAGGACCCCATTTAAAATCGTTCTTCTTCCGGGTTACTTGATACAGAGGGCTCACAATCAGACTGTAATCCGGGATATGCATCCTCCAAAACCCCACAATGCCTAGGAAAGCTTGGGCTTCCTTTTTACTAGTCGGTGGAGACATAGCTGCTATTTTATTGATCACGTCCATTGGGATCTGACGGCATCCATCTTGCCATTTTACTCCTAAAAACTGGACGTCCTGTGCAGGTCCCTTGACCTTACTTTGTCTTATGGCAAAACCAGCTTTCAGAAGGATTTGAATTATTTTATTCCCTTTCTCAAAAACAACTTCTGCTGCGTTGCTCCATATGATGATATCGTCAATGTACTGCAGATGTTCTGGAGCTTCATCCTGTTCCAGTGCAGTCTGGATCAGTCCATGGGCAATGGTGGGGCTGTGTTTCCACCCATGGGGCAATCGATTCCAGGTGTATTGGACACCTCTCCAAGCGAAAGTGAGCTGTGCTCTGCACTCTGCTGCCAGAGGGATTGAGAAAAATGCATTGGCGATATCAATTGTGGCGTACCACTTGGCTGCCTTGGACTCCAGTTCGTACTGAAGTTCTAACATGTCCGGCACGGCAGCACTCAGTGGTGGCGTGACTTCATTAAGGCCACGATAGTCCACAGTTAGCCTCCACTCTCCATTAGATTTCCGCACCGGCCATATGGGACTGTTAAAGGGTGAGTGAGTCTTGCTGATCACTCCTTGAATCTCTAGTTGATGGATCAGCTCATGGATGGGGATCAGAGAGTCTCGGTTGGTTCGATATTGCCGCCGATGAACCGTTGTGGTAGCGATCAGCACCTGTTGTTCTTTGACCTTCAACAACCGTACAACAGAAGGGTCCTCTGAGACACCAGGCAATGTAGACAACTGTTTAACTTCTTCTGTCTCCAAGGCAGCTATGCCAAAAGCCCACCGGTACCCTTTTGGGTCCTTAAAATACCCTCCCATGAGATAATCTATACCAAGGATGCATGGAGTGTCTGGGCCAGTCCCAATGGGATGCTTTTGCCACTCATTCCCAGTCAGGCTCATTTCAGCTTCCAGTACAGTCAACTCTTGGGATCCCCCTGTCACTCCAGAAATACAAATGGGTTCTGTCCCTCTATAGCTTGATGGTATTATGGTACACCGTGCACCTGTGTCCACTAAAGCTCTATACTCCTGTGGTTCTGATGTGCCAGGCCGTTGAATCCACACTGTCCAATAAATCCAGTTGTCCCTCTCCCCCACCTGGCTGGAAGCAGGGCCCCTCTAATACTGGTCATAGTATCCGTTACTCACTTCTTGCAGAAATGATTTGGAGGTTCCTTCAAGGGGATCAGAAGTAGGCTCAGGCCTTCCATACTGTCTGGGGAACTGCACATTGGAAACTGGGGCAGCACTTTTCCTGGAGGGATCCCCTTTTGTGGTTGTTCTTCCTTGCAATTCCTGTACCCGTGCCCGTAGGACTGAAGTAGGTTGTCCATCCCACTTCCTCATGTCCTCTCCGTGGTCACGCAGGCAGAACCACAGGGTGCTTCGTTCTGTATACCCCTTGTATTCTCTATCTTGAGTGGAGAAGTGTCTGCTCCTAACAGCTGAGATACTGGCTCGTACAGGTGGGGAGAACATATTCTCTTCAAGATGCTGGACCTTCCGGGACAGTTTCTCCACAGCTGAGATGAGGGGAAAAGAGAGATTTTCTTCATATTGCCGAAGTCAGGCAGCCCCCTCACCCACCATTGGTCCCTCTTCGCCTCTCCATTCCATCACTGCCAGTTGTTGGCATATGATAGAATATGATGTAGGGGCACTCCCTACAAACTTCCGCCACATGGACCTTGTGCATTGGATCTCATCAGGATCTGTAGGTAACTGTGCATTGTCCAGCTCAAAATAAATCATCTCCTGCATGGCTAATTCTCTCAGGTACTGGATACCTCTTTCCATGGTGGTCCACTTGCTCAAATGACATACATCTTCACTGAAAGGGTACCTTTCCCACGCCTGACAGGAGCCGCCTCCAAGGGCTGAGGACCTACGTCTTCTTCCCAATTGCCTTGTCAATGCCCCCCTTTCTAGACAGAGATCCCAGCTGCCTGGCTTCCCTACCCTCCAATGCCAAGCTACTGGCTCCGTTATCCCAGCACCGGAGCAGCCAGGTGACAATGTGCTCGCCTGGAAATCGACTGAAATCTTTCTGCATGTCCCGCAGCTCACTCAGGGACAGGGATCGAGTGATTATTTCTGGTTCTGCCTCCTCCTCTAGTTCTTGTGATGACCCTGGATCATCGTCATCCTTCACTGAGCGAACTGATTTCTTGGTGTATCTCGTCTTCTGGATAGGGGCAACTGATACAGGCACAGGTTGGTTTTCTGGTTCAGTTGCAGTGCCTGTCACCGGGGTTGGAGTAGCCACAGTGTCTGCTGCAGGGGTTGGAGCAGCCGTAGTGTCTGTCACAGAGGTTGGAGTAGCCACAGTGTCTGTCGCAGAGGTTGGAGTAGCCACAGTGTCTGTCGCAGGGGTGGCAGTAGCCAAACTGCCTGTTGGCCTGGTTTCCATCTCTTTCCCTTGAGGATGCTGCGCAACATTGAGCAATGCTTGGTAGATACTGGCCAAGGCCCAGCACAATGCAGTGAGTTGTGCCTCTCTGGAATAGCCACAGCATTTTCCTTTGAAATATTCTATCACTTTATCAGGGTCCTGTAATTGTTCGGTGGTGAAATCCCAGACCATTGGAGGTGAAAAACTCTCTAGATACCTGCCCATGTTCTCCCACATGCCATGCCACCCATAACTCTCCAGCCTCGGGGCAGATCTCTGGGTGGTAGTCTTAAATAGTTGCTTAACCCTAAACAAGGGCTGAAACACATTCAGGAGACCTAGCAATAGGACCAAGCTGGTTTGCATGTCCCAAGAGTATTCAAAATTCTCAAAAACCGGCATACCCAGCACGAAAGAGAAAAGGGAGGTGAAAGAGCTGGGGAAAGCGTCCCCCCCTGCTTCCCTCATAGAATCAGTGTGTTTATTAATGAATTCCCCAAGATATGGGCAGGAAAACAGTTCCGAATAAATGCCCCAACATAACCATCTGAACAGTGATGCTATCATATCATAAGTTGATATCACACAGGGCAGCAAAATTATAATCCTGATCCCTCTTCCTGGAGGTGAGAAACATCTTCACGGGAAGTACATAAAGCATGTAAGAGTTCACATAACACAGCCATGAAAACAAATGAAGCAACATTGTGCCCAGCAACTAATACAATAAATACAGATAACAAATTCCTTTTAGCACCCTCTGGTCAGATCTGTCCTTATCTCAACCCTCCAAGTGCCCCAGGTTGGGCGCCAAAAAGGACTGTCATGGTTTGGTCTCAGACGGAAACAAAGGACCAGGTGGGGAGAATTAACCCTATCCCCACCAGAACGAAATACATGCCTGTATATATTTGAAATTACATATATTTGAAATGACAAAGTTGGTATACCACAGCTTGCTCATAGTGCTATAATCACCACAAAATCAGTGCACTTTTCTTTAACGAAACATACTTTCTTCAATCAAATCCTGTTGCAGCTTCTTGTGTTTTACTATCAGAGTTATTTCATCTTCTTGTAGCGCTCTTAGTGATTGCTTTAAAAGCGCACCAAAACAAACATAGCCACAACACACAGAATGGGAAAAAAAAAAACATACGTATAAATCTCTTGATTTTCTCTAGCTCTCCAATTGCGAGAATTGGCTTAGTCTCATTTATTTGGGGGCGAGGGGGAGGGGGACATACTTTTTTCCCCACCCATTTCCTTGATTTTTTTTCTGTTGTTGTTAGGAAAAAGTTCAGAGAGCAAAAAACAGGAGAAAGCTTTTCTGTTTCAACAGGAAATAAAATTAATTTCTCCATAAAAATTGGTTGAAAATGCTTTTTTTTTTTCCTGCTCTCATTAAATAAGCACGTTACCTCTACTTGTCCAAAAGCAGAACTCAGTACATCCAGGTGACATAGTCTGTATTTTTATTATCCTTTTCTTCATCTTGTAACATCTTATGATCCCTTACGAGCTCAGTGTTCTTGTTCATCTTTATTCTTCCCTATTTAAGAGGCTTGTCACAATTCCCCCAAACAGCCTTGACGATGTATCCCCAAAGTCAATGGAAGCTTTTCCACTAAGACCAGAGAAAAAGCTAGCTTTTTTTATTGCTTTCCAACTTTTTCTCCCTAGCTCCCTCTCTGTTCTTTCATCTCAGAAATGAAGGAAAATAACAAACAAAACCCCAAGCAAATATTGTATATATCCTCAGCTGAAACAGCAACAGCATATTCCTAGTATATTCTCTTATTAAAAGACTACTGCAAGTGGCATTTTTATTAAATCATTTGGACCCCAGCTGAGCACTAAGCAGGTATTTTCAGCGAGGCAATAACAACGAAGCCCAAGTCTATGTGAGAACAGAGCATTTCATTTAGAACCTGCTCTTTCTGAAGTTCATTACCTTCCACTTCTCTATATCAGATTAGCTTTGTAAAAAGTTCATAAAGCTCTTTAAAAGCCACTTTGAACTTAAAAAAAAAAAAAAGACTCAAACCTAGCAATTTTAGTGTTCTTAAAATCTTTGCCACTTCAGATACCTTCTGTCACCTTTGTCCTTTCTTCCATTTCCCTCAATCAGAATAATCTTAAAGGAAAAATACAGAAAATAAAAGGAAAAATACAGGTTTGTTCTCCTGGTTTCATCTTTTTTTTTTTACTGAAAACAAAAGTTTCAGTTTTCTTTTTTTTTTTTTTTCCTATTCGCAAACATTTAGAATTGAGAAAAATAATTAGAAATAACGACTCCTAATAAGCATATTCAACAGCACGCCTCACTGAGACAAGAGGCTGCCAGGAGCCTTTTTTTGTGTATGGAAAACTGACCCATTCCAAACATTATTCTGTCTCTCAACCAGCCTCTAATCAACAACCTTATCCTTCAATGTGCGAGTAATTTACTTCCCCTAATAAACCTTTATAGAAAGTATACTGTAAAGAAGTTTAGTCCAGAGTATAATCCCCAATTCTCTTTTTTTTAACTGTATTGACTCGGATAGAAACATTAGAATGGACTTGCTGAAATATTTTTCTTGACACAGACCACACTGGATGATTAGAATCATGTTGAATTAATGTAACAGCTACTTTACCTTGCCCAAAGGTTTACAAAACATGATAGTAGCCAGCAAATGTAACAGTGCTCTCTGAGTAACAAAGAAATTGTGCTTTGTTTTTTTTGTTTCACTAAAAGAAACTTCTGCAATCTTTGCTGATCTTAAGTGCCCAACTTCAGCTGTACACAAAAGTCATATTTTAATATTTCAAGATAAGGAATCACATCACCACCAACAAAAAGAAGATTAAGGAACAGAAAACAGTAAGATCTGAAATTTTTACAAGGGTAAGAATAGAAGATAGTATGAAATTGCCTATACAAGCTTTATCAATACTTTCCTCGCTAACACCTCTGAGGCTTTGTAAATCCACGGACTAAAGCAACCGTGCATAACACAGATCTAAAGCAATCCATTCAACACTAAAGCAATCTGTGCATAACACAGATCATGTGAAGCCCTGGCAAAAAAACCAAGCTGGTGTGTGATGGACAAGGCTGATGCCCCAGCAGTTCCTGCTCCAAGCTTTGGTTTGAGCAAGAAGCTACAAATTCTTCATCAGACTGAAGGAACAGACAACCGTCTAACAAAGCAATGCCTCCGCTACTTCTGATTAGGATGTAAAATGCCACAAGCACAGATGCTGTTTTGAGGTTCATGTAGTTTATCTAACTCAATTGAAACTTCTATGCACTTCTGCACTTTGAATTTTAAATGCAGCGAAGCAGGATCCTATGGAGTAAGACAGCATCAAGCCAACATTAAGCTCACTTAGGTCTTGATCAGAAGAAAGCCCTGCAAAGATGCACTCAGATGTACGCACACTCACAGCACTCAAGGGGGATTAAATTGACCATACACAAAAGTAAATTCCATTCTGAAAGTGTCAAAAGGGAGACAGCAGAAATGAAGCTTTTTCTATTATTTTTGTGATGTCTAAAAGCAGGAAAAGAAAATTTCAATATGTACTCTGACCTTCTGCAATTTCAGACACAATTACATTTGAGAGACATTAGATAAACTTTGGTAAGCAATTCTGATTGTTGGAGAAAGGAAAACACAAAGGTACGGTCATCTCAGCAAGAGCCACCTGTGAGATTCATGGCACAACGTTCAGGTTGGGGTCCTTGCATTACCTAATCCAGGCCAGGAGATTTCAATCATCTGCCAAACCACTCTGTGGGAGGCAAAAGAGGGACTTCAACCTCCCACACTCTATGGCAATACCCTAATCTCACACCAAGAGCAGGAGAAAGGCACAAACAGTTCACGGTGAGCTTTGGCTTTGTTCGAAATTGCTGCGTCTTCGGTTTTTCTGTTGGTCAGCTCTACGCAACACCAGAGTTCAGTTGTCTACACAAAAGCACAGATTTGATCCTTTGTTAAGGTACCAACGCTAATGTACGCAGGGAAGTAACACGCTGCATATGGGGGCGTGTACTGGAACAAGCACAAGAAAATTATAGTACGTTGTAAATGAAAAAGAAAAATTGCCTTTAGGGTGACAGGCTATCCTTCAAGAGGAAAAGCAAAATAATTTATGCCTGCAGAGGTACTGTAAGGCTCATATTTTAGCAGCCAAAATTCCTCTAGATAATATAGCTGAGGCCCTGCTGGAACGATCTATTAATCCTTTGAATATTTCGCTACTGTTTATTGAGCCAAAAGAAGGAGACACAGAACTTCAATGCCATTTTCTCACTCAAGGTTTTTTCGCTCAAAAATTTGAGGGGCTTTACTGATCAAATCCAGCATTTAAAGACTGGAAGAACAGATGGCTGACAGATAGTGAATCATTTTTACACCAACCAAAACTTCCCTGTTTGATACAAACTATGCAGAAGAATGATGCTCCTTTTAAAGTATCCCACTGGGCAGATAAGAGTGAAATATCAGAGACAATTAAACAAATGTGTTCTCTATTAGCATCCAAACAGTTGTTATGTCTACATCACCACTAGCCATAATGGCTGAGCTGGAAAGTATATATTGTCAAATACGAAAGGCAGATTTCCATCTCCAACCTGGACAGAAAAACACAGGCAAGCAGTAACTGATGGAAATGGACAATAATATCTCTTCTGCCTTGAAAAAACACACTTGTTTAGACACGTTGATACCCTTATAGGTGGAAAAGCTAAAGGAGGCCACACATCTTGCCCAAAAACAAGGCAAGTCTCTATCCTCAAGTTAAGAAATGATGGTTTTGCTCCAGTTCTTCCCTCAGTTGAAGGTCTGCAGAATGTTACGGGATTCCCATTAGGCACAGAAGTTGCAGTGCTGCGTTTTCATCAGCTTTCATGAGCTGTGAGAAACCACAGAAGTTCTGGAGCTTAAGACTAAAAATATTGTGCAAGATAACTGCTGTTAATATTCCTCTTCCAAAAAGTTATCACTATGTCTTTCTTCAAAACTTCACCAAGACTTCACAGCGCCATCCGTCCTGTCTTTGTGCAGAAGAATAAACATTCAGAACAACATAAGATTCTTTTTCTGCACAAGACGTCATCAACTTTCATATCCATAGCTATCCCAAAAAAAAAAGAGACACCCATAAAATCTCATCTCTATATTGGTCTCTGTTCATTGCTTTTGCAAGGGTTTAGAAAAAGCCAGTCACTCACAAATGGCTTATTTTGCTGAAAGTAATCCAGCGTTTTCTTAAAACACGTTGAGCTCCCTAACTACTGCCTTCCAAAGTCTCTAAATACTGAGGGGCCTTTCTACCAGGACACTGATGTGACACAGCCCCTGGGAAACTGACTGTTCTTCAGCAGGTTGAATCCAGATCTATCTTCATCATAAGATGTGCAGGTGGATGCAAATTTTAGAAGCCATCAAGTGAGCCATTTCTGAATACTTTCCGATTTTCCAGAAAGTCCCACTGCAGTAGCTACATAGGAAGCTCTGCGTTAACAGCACAATTCATAAAAAAGGTAACTCGAGATTTAAAAGCAATTACTCTCAGAACACCCTCTCTCTGTGGTGAGGGTTCTAGAGAACAAGTCATCCGAGGAGAGGCTGAGGGAACTGGGCATGTTTAGTTTGGAGAAGAGGAGGCTGAGGGGAGACCTCCTTGCCCTCTACAACTCCCTGAAAGGAGGGTGTCGAGAGGTGGGGGTTGGCCTCTTCTCCCAAGGGAATAATGACAGGAGCAGAGGAAATGGTCTGAAGTTGGGGCAGGGGAGGTTTAGATTAGATAGTAGGAAGAATTACTTGACTGAGAGAGTGGTCAGGCACTGGAACGGCCTGCCCAGGGAGGTGGTGGAGTCACCATCCCTGGAGGGATTTAAGAAACATGTAGATGTGGCACTTTTTTGTGTGTGTGTATGGTTGGACTCTGTGATCTCAGAGGTCCTTTCCAACCATGAAGATTCTGTGATTGTGTCGAGGAAGACCTGCTGACGGTTGTTCTGAGTATTTACCTCATTCTTGAAGTGAGGATGCATTGACTACAGCCCTGGAGGATTGGAAAGCAGTTTTCTTTGAGATGAGAAATTCACTTCATGATTATTCTGCTTTACTGAGTGTCTGGCTTTATAGCAACTCTGCAGTGTCCAGTGTACTAGATGGAGTTTTAAAAATAAACTGATATATATATATTTAAAGTTCTACAAGCTTTGCAGTATTCAAACACAACAAAAAACAAAAAAACACACCAAAAACACCCTTATACTTCTTCCTAAAATTGAAAATCAGTTAGGCCTTAAAAAGAGCAATTTATCCACAATGCAACAGCAGCAGAATATTTTTAAATAGAGGCTATTTTACATCAATTTCACATTCACTCTTCTTGTTTCTGGTTGTTAAAGGACTAAATATCATACAACTGTTTGCATTTCACAGAGGAAGCAATTAAAGGCTGTAACTAGCCATTGGGAAGCAGCAGAAGAGGGAGATATAGCAAGTGACCAGTCCATCTTACTTCCCACATGGTCATACAAATTTACTATGACAAAGTCAAGGAAACAAGTTGGAATGATTCACTGAGATTCCTTTCCTGGAAGGCAAATGTCTCCATGCTATTGTTGCTTCAGCAAAACATGGGAGGGAAGCAAAGACAAATAAATGTATAATAACCATTCGGGCAAAATATGCCAGACAGTGACAAATAACTGATTAAATACAAATTGGACAGCTTCAGTTGTTGGCAGGAACTTGAAGGAATTTTTGTTTTTAAACAAGGAACCAGTGGCAGTATTGAGGGAATACAAGATTTAATGAGCATGGAAGCGGGGGTTTAGGCTGTGTCCGTTGGTGTTTGGTTTTGTCACACTCACCACTTCCCTTGACCCCCAGTGTATTTATTTGATCTGTGAAAGAAGATCGAACAGGGCATTGCCAAAAGGGAAATTACGGCTGGCTGAGCTCTTAACCTATTGTAAAAACCTCTCCTTCGAAGCCAAGCTATGAATACACACACAGCACTTCTGCAGCAGTGATAAAAGATTCCTGGTGCATCATGAAGATGAAAAATGTTTCTCAGTCAAGAGGGAAATTGCCAGAGGTGTCAGAAGACATGTTGCAGTGACGTAAACAGTGACACAGACATTAATTTCAATAATCTGACAGGGGAACGGTGCATACCTGAGCTGCCTCATTCTTTATGATCTTCCTTCTTTCACAACAAGATTTTGTCCTTTGGGCACTTCAAAAACTGTATCTCCGTCTTTTCCTAAGCTCCTGTCCTCGTCCCCCCCCCAAAAAAAGGAACCTAGACATTTCAGTCCAGCAGGGAGCTTTTCATTAATTATACTTAATAGAGTGATGATCTGGAAAGGTCATACCAGCCTTTCAGCATGCCCTCGCTCCCAGCTAAGTGCTTTTCAGCTACAATTGATTACCTTGTCTTTCGGGTTTGCATGATTCTGTCAAGCAGGAGCATATGTGGCATCAACGATGTTATTGAGATTGCGATGAGCCACATCCCAACCTGGTGCAGCCTCCACCCTACGCTCTCTGGAGCTAAATTGCAATAGAGACTGAAGCTTCAAGTGACAGCCTGAAAAGGAAGATATCATGCTGGGCAGAAATAGCATGAAATTCCCATGATCTGATACATAACGCAAAGAGTACCCCTCAATGAGGGCCAACTGCTCTCTCAAGTTCTTCCTGTTAAGTGCTTTAAAGCCTCTTCGCTGTACGTTGCGTTACATCCATTTAAAATAAATAAATAAATAAGTAAATAAATACACTGAGTTACTAAAAAGAGGTAGTCAGAGTTTCTTGGAAGCATTCTTCACTGATCTGCTTCAAAAGGAAAGATTCCCACCTGAAAGACACTCACATGCTGATTTGTGAAGCCACTGGCGTGCTTTAGCATTCGTGCTCGCCTCTTACACTGTTACTCAAGAACAGTGACATCTGCTTTCAAACGACTGCAGCTATCCCAAAGCATTTGCAGTTTCTCAGACCCACATCCACTAGAAAATGCTTCTCAGTATATCCTACTCGTACATTATTACCTGTGACAACAGCTCCAAAACGGGTACCACACCAAAAATTTCCCTGTTAGCTATTTGCCCATGACAGCTGCCTATTTGCCCATGACATTTCCTCATATTAAAGACCCAGTAAACTACTGACTTTGGAAAATAGGGTGCGGGGGTGTCTGTACATAGGGACAGTCGAAGGCGTAGTTCCCCTGCACTGGCAGTTCAGCAGGGGACACAGACAGATGGTCACCTTGTGCTGAGGCAGCTCAGAAAAATGCTTTTTCAAGTAAAAATATAAACGGGTCGTGTCACTTTTAAAGTCTGCAATATTCCACTGGCACCAGTTCAACTGTCTCTTAGTTAAGGGGGTTTTGTACAACAAATAAATTTGCAAAAGTGCTAGGTCAAAAAAAAACAAACCCAGTCAGCTCCTTCTGCCCCCGTTTCTCTCAACACTACAACACACTCTTGGAACTTTCAACTTCAGGGAAATGCAAATTCTTCAACGATGAATTATGCAAGAGGATGGAAATACATGTGGGTATAGATAGGACAGAAAAATCTCTTGCAGCGCATTCAGGATGACAAGGTACAGAGACAGTGCTCTTCACTCTTCCGCAACTGAAGAGAGAATAGTTAAATTATACCTGTAGTGAGATTTTATATCCAGCCTTAAGCAACTCCACTTACAGCACCAACACTGCAGAAAGGGACACGTGATGCTGAGCCCTTGGTTACAGGATGATGGAAAGCAACCTGGATTCATGGATACAAATCCCACTTAAGGTTACATTTGTCCTCCACTGCAGACTCTGCTGGTGTGCAATGTCCTACTTCAGGCTTGGTAAAACCTGCCTGTTCGATACCCAACATAAATCAAGTCACAGGCCTATACACCAGATTGCAAACCTGTTCTTTGCTCTGCATAGTGTAAAGTTACCAGCGAGGGGTGGGAGGTATTGAAATAGCAGCATGGATTTCAGACCAAAATGATAGTCAAACACCTACAGAACCTCACTAAATTCCATGAAAGCATCAGGATAAGGCAAGAACTGGAAAAGAGACAAGGTACTTCAGCTGAAGAGGGGAAAACCACAGAGGAGATGTAGTAGCTGGCAATATCGCACAGCAACACTGGTATTAGTCATTCACATCCTCATCTTTATTGTGAATATTCCAGCACAAGCACTTTCCCCCAGGAGGTACCCAGGTTGAGAGTAACAAAGAAGTTTTACCATGGGTTGCACTAATATTACAAAAATTAGCATAAAAAGTGAGCGCTCACAGATTCTGTCAGAGTACAGAGGAAAACTTTCCAGGTTTGCACTATTACAAACGTGACCTGAAGGCAAAAGGAAAACAAACAAGCCGTGGGAAGCAACTTATTTGCTCCCACTGTTCTTCAGTTACACCAGTTCCCTCAAGATGAAGACATTTCTTTACAGTTACACAAGAAAATTGAGGAGGGCAAGGGAGAAGCCCCGCTGAGGACTTACTGCAAGTACACACAAAACAGCAGACACAAGTCTAAAGCGGTAAAGGCAGGATGTCAAAAAGAGAAAAAATGAAAGAAGTCAGAAAACAGTATCAAGAAAAGCTCGCCATGCCCCACCAGCCGCCGGTGAACATCCACTGTGGTGGGGCTGCTGGAGCTGCTGTGTCTGCCACCTTCTTTGCTGGGGATAAAGAGGGGAAGAAAGAGGTGTTTGTTCCCCGGCTCCCCAGCCCCCCGTCACCACTACGGACTCCAGAGCTCTTCTTGGGCTCCCAGCAGCATCTTGCCACTTACCAGCCCTGGAGAGAGGAGAAGAGAGGAGAGGAGCATGCATCCCCCACTGCAGACAGCTCCGTTCTGCTTTTGCAAGCAGAATAGTGAGGCAGAAAAGGGGTTTGTCTCAGCTAATTAGCACAATCAGGAGCCACCGAGAAACCGGCTCTTTCATCTTCCCGAGGCTCTCCTTCCCTTTGCCTTCAAAGAGCGCTTTCTCAGCGAGCTGATTGCTGGATCACATCAGGTGATGCAGTTTTAATGCACACCTTGCCAAGAGATACAAAGTAGTATAAATAGAGAATCCCATTCCTAAAATAGATATTATTTTTTTTTTGTCTATATCCCGTGTAATATATTAAGCTCCCTTCACACACTACATTTTCTTACCTGTGTGTCTGAACAATCTTTGGCCCCCATCTGACATATGAAAGCACAGAATCTTGCAGAGAGAAATCATCTTTCTCCTCTGTTTGTACAGCATATAGCACAACAGGATTACCTTCTTGAGAGCCTAAGAACTCTCAAGAATAAAATAACATGATATACGAAACCGACAACTCAACAGCAACAGAGCAAAATTGAGGATTCAGGAGAGGAAAAAGCAACACTTTAAATTATAGCTTTTAAATTCAAACCAAAAAGTCTAGGGGAAACATTTCTATGACCTAGGATTCACAACAGAAAAAAATCACAGCTGGATAATAATCAGAAATAAATTAAAAAACAAAAATGATAAGTGACACGCAAAGTAGACAAGAACAGGATGAGAAAATATTTTTGCTCTGTAGTTGGGTACCGAGGTCTGTAAGCACTTTACAACTAACCAAGACTTCTCCAGACAGCCAAAGACAGGCAAACAGGACATTCCCTGACCCGGTTTTTGTCTTTGAGGTTGTGGTGTGTGAGACAAAAACCTACTCACAAGGCAGAGAGTAACAGGCAGAAATTTCCGTTTCTAGTCCCAAGCCAAGACCACTGGACAGCACTGCTCCCCACAGCCTAGAGAAAGGTGTGAATTTTCAACACTCACTTGATTCATCTTATAGAGCGTCTTGCTGGTGGAACTGCCGAGGAAGGGAAGATGAGGTCCAGAGAAGGAAGGGTGCAGAGGAGGTCACAAGGATCAGAGGGCTGGAGCCCCTCTGCTGTGAGGACAGGCTGAGAGAGTTGGGGGTGCTCAGCCTGGGGAAGAGAAGGCTCCAGGGAGGCCTTAGAGCCCCTTCCAGTCCCTCAAGGGGCTCTAGAAGAAATGGGGAGGGACTGTTTGCAAGGGCATGCAGCGATAAGAAGAGGGGCAATGGTTTTAAATAGAGCAGGGTAGGTTTAGATTAGACAGTAAGAAGAAGTTCTTTACAATGAGGGTGGTGAGACACTGGAACAGGTTGCCCAGAGAGGTTGTGGAGGCCCCATCCCTGGAGACATTTAAGGTCAGGGTTGATGAGGCCCTGAGTAACCTCATCTAGTTAAAGATGTCCCTGCTTATACAGGGGCGTTGGACTAGATGGCCTTTAACTCAACATATTATGATTCTACGATCTTACAATCAAGATGCAGCTACATTATGGAGACTTCGTAAGTCTTAGAAAGTAAGCATCGCAAGCAATGCCATGCATATGGCAGATTAAACCAGACAGAGCGCTCAGAGAAGTAGACAAGGAGATTGCGTAGCTCCAGATGCCTCTGCAAGGCTTGAGGTTTTCAAGAACTGGCACAATTCCCACCAGGTCCTAGTCCCACTGTTGAGACTCTGACTCAAGCCATGGGAGAGCACTTCTATGTTCTCCTGCCCAGTAGTGTCCTAGGTCAACAGCTCTGCTGTGGTTCTTTGTCTACAGAGCAAAGAAGTAAGGGACTGGGTGGGGGGACACATCTGCAGCTGAAAGCAGAGCAAAGCAGCAAAAGCAGCCTAAGAAGGTATAAGCTGAATCTGAAATGGTAAGTATATAAAGACAGCTGAGAGCGTGCTCACGCACAGCATTCTTTGATTCATTCCCCCCCTTTCAAGCAACTTCTTTAGCTGTTCTCCTCTGATAAAAGCATTGCCATCCGCTTTTTATCTGGTATCCCTACCTTTCGGGTATGGAAACTTACCCCTCCTCACATAAAGCACCATCAAATCCATTACGTGCTGTTTATGAAAACATACTCAGTTCCTGGAGGGAAAATGACACGGTTATAAGGAAAAAGACTTTAGATAGCAAACCACAAGATACTAGGAAGAAATGAAACCCTAAATACAAGTTCTTCACATGACTGTCTTTAGCAGCTGTCTCCTTCCTCAATCAGGTTCCTGAAGAAATCCCTGTGGTCTCCCCAGAACCCGCCCTGAGCAAAACCGAACACCCAGGTTTCCCGGCAATAGTCTGGCAGAATATGTAAAACTGCACTGGGCCTGGCAACATTAATCTCCGATAGGATTTGCCATGCTCTAATTAAAGGACCGTAATCTGTGAAATCATTAGGCACATACTGATGGGAATAAGGATGAGTGTGCTGGCGCATGGATGATGGCACTGACAGCGTTAATATTATATTTATAATATTCAAGCTGTACAGGCAACTTCTCAGTGAGAGCTCACTAGCTTAATGTAAAGGACAAATTTGCTTAGGGAGTCTGTGCAGTCTTCATCATTGGAGGTCTTTAAAAAGAAATTAGACATCTGCCAAAAGTGACATGAGTGTAGCTGATCCTTCTGTGGACTGAAGTACGGGAAGACACCATTCTGACATCCTTCCAAACCCATAGCTGTATGAGGCTGTCCTTTCATCTGCCTACTTTTTAGCTCAAAGTGGGTTGGTCCCTCCCTCCACAAGCTCCATTTCACCAGAAACCATCCCCAAAATGAATATAATCCCTGATAATATGAGACATCACTAAATAGACAAGTAGACAAGAATCAGTAAAAAAAACACCCCACAGCTTTGTATATCTAAGGGTGGTGAATAATCCCCCTCCTCCAAATTGGTTACCTTTAATTCAGAGACAGAAAGCCAACAGTGGTATTCGGGGGCAGTTCAGATGATTTCGCCAAAAGAGGGGTTGTAAAGTAGGAACTAAGGCTCATGGGAAGCTCCCAAGCTAACAGAAAGGTGGATGATCTTCTTGTTAATTATTTATCAGCACCTCAGGAGCTGAAAGAAAAGCGACACCTGGCTGGCTAAGATTTCGACCCAGAGAGACGGGGACTAGGATCTCCCAACTACATCAGCGTCTCATGATCACAAGTGATACTTTGTCCAAAACTGCAGATATCAAAAGCAAAGAAGGGAGTAAAGCTGAAATATAACTTCATCTAAACAATGCCAGAGGGAACAAATGCCTGAATTTTTAAAAGTTCCAATTCATATGTCCAAATAAAGGTCAGATTATGAAGAGTCGACTACTATTTGCACGTGTCTTTTGAAACTAATACAGCTATTAATGCCACAATATGAATTAATAAGTGTGGAGAACTTTTCAAAGTGACTTTTGCTTGATTATGCAAAAAGGGCACACAAGGTCTAAGAAAATCCAGCTTTGAGATTTCTTGATAATTGTTCTCTAGTCTGAAAGGCTCAAATGTGTCTCACAGTTTCAAGCTCAGTACAGCTGTGCAGTTAGCTAGGAATATCAATCGGCTAAACAGCATTTCATACTTCTTAGCAATGATGTATATAAATGCCCAAAAAGCAAATTACACAGGCTATGGTGCTTCTGAATTCATGTATTAAAACTCATTTGCAATCACCTTCCTCCAAACTTAAAGGGAAATTTAAGAAAAGTAGCCATTTCTCCCCTTGCCACAAACTGAAAGGATGACCAATGCCAAGATACTTCTACAAATGTTCTCTCAAAAACATAGGGAAAAGAGCTTTGCATGTGCAGTAGCTCTTTAGCTGCATCTGTTTTCTGGCTTTAATATCAACATACAAGTGAAATACACAGGTAAGTTGTGTCCTCCCATTCTCTGTCGGGTCCATTCAATACTGCCAGTCAGCTGGCCAAACCTGTGCTTTCTTTTCCTAACACAAGGCCCAATTACCGCTTAGGCTACTATGCGGCAATCTTCTTATCAATTATCAAAATCACTAGAACCTGGGCTCAAGTACTTACTTGATTACACATCTGCCCAAGCGCTGTCTGCATAATAAAGTAAAAGATACTCAGTCTAACAGAGGAATCTCTTATTTCTCAAACATCCCATGCTTGGCTAACTAAGAATCATTAGAAAACGCACGACAACCCTGTTACGCCCAGGAAGCTGCCTTCACTTCAATTTTTATTTGCAGAATAGCCATCACTAGAAACTGCCCTGATGAAAGAGATCCTAGACAAAAACGAAAGGTCTATAAGATTCAGTAATGCAACTTGTGGGTCAGGTCGCTTGTATTGCAAATAGGGCATATTTGGAACTCCAAAACTCAAATGAGTTGATTATCCCAAGGCTCCAGGAACTTCTCATTCACCCTTAGCAGCTTCCAGCACCATCAGTAGGTGACCCCGCTGCCTCATCTTGTTAGAATAACCACACTTGTGCTTTTTTCTTACCACAGAAGAAAGGCTTTATACTTACCGAATTCCCATAGGGTATATCGTAAAGGGAAACCAAGCCTGAAAGTCTTCAGCAAAAGAAGGCCAACAGTATCCTGGCCTGTATCAGGAACAGCGTGATGAGTAGGACCTGAGAGGTGATCGTCCCCCTGTACTGGGCACTGGTGAGGCCCCACCTTGAGTACTGTGTCCAGTTTTGGGCCCCTCACCACAAAAAAGACATTGAGGGGCTGGAGCGGGTCCAGAGAAGGGCAACAGAGCTGGTGAGGGGTCTGGAGAGTAAGTCTTATGAGAAGAGGCTGAGGGAGCTGGGGTTGTTCAGTCTGAAGAAGAGGCGGCTGAGGGGAGACCTTATCACGCTCTATAACTACCTGAAGGGGGGGTGTAGAGAGGCAGGGGTCGGTCTCACCTCCCAAGTCACAGGAGACAGGACAAGGGGAAATGGCCTCAAGTTGCACCAGGGGAGGTTTAGATTGGATATCAGGAAAAATTTCTTCACAGAAAGGGTTATCCAGCATTGGAATAGGCTGCCCAGGGAAGTGGTTGAGGCACCATCCCTGAAGGTGTTCAAAAGACGGGTTGACATGGTCCTCAGGAATACGGTTTAGTGGTGTGTTTTTTTGGTTTGTGGGGTTTTTGTTTTTTTTGTTTTTTTTTGTCAGAGTTAGGTTGATGGTTGGACTAGATGATCTTTAAGGTCCCTTCCAACCTAGACGATTCTATGATTCTATACCTCAATCACTAAGGTCACGTCTCTTATCTGTTGCTTGTTATTATGAACCTAAACACTCACAAATTGTACAACAGACATGAAGAAGCAGTTATTTACTGCCCCTCAACCAAGGGACCTACAGACAGCCTCTAACGCATTTAATTAGTCAATACCTGTAAGCACTTCGAAGATAAAAAGCAAAGTAATGTGCCAAGTATTACTACTATGTAACCACCAGCTCAAAAGCACGTTGCCAAAGTACAGCAATAAGCCTGTCCTTTTAAACCTGTTCATAATAATTATGGCTGTTAACGACAGATATTGTTCAGCTGAATGAACACAGTGAGACTTCAGCAAACAGCTCTCATCAATCTGACATTCTTACAAACGTCCCTTGCTAAATGTCAAGTGAGATTTCTAGAGGGAGAGAAAAATGCCTTTCTTCCCAGAAAAAGTATGAAGTTTATGCAGATAAGAAAAGAAAGTGAGAGAGAAGTGGAAGCAAATAACTGTTTCCAAAAAAACCTCTAAAATTACTGCCAACTATGTAAATTTTTAATAAGGGCTCAATTCTCAGCAGGTGAAAGCTCAATTACAGTGCTGCAAACTGCATCTTTTGGACCCTGATATTACTTTCCTTACAGCTAAAGAAAAAACTGAGAAGATATTCTGATTTTTTTTTTCCAATTCATGTCTCTGTTCTAGTCCTTTACAGACTTATATGGAAGCAGACTGCCATATGATAACCTACTTTTTAATTCTTAAACACCCTAAAGGTCCTAGATAAATACCTTAACTTGGAGCACAGAGGTAAGTCATGACATGCTTCATTACAAGTTTATTTTATATCCACAATTTAAATACGCAGAAGGGTTTTTCTGAAGGGGTATTTATCCAGTTAATAGAAATACTCAGTGTTGCACTAGACTTCTAGCTCATAGAATGCCGCATATGTCCAAGACGTTTACCCTCATGAAAAGATACCGAATGGGTGAGCATTAGCTTAGTAGCAAGGAGTTCTTAAAGTGCTACCCCAATGTAAACACACCAGAACTGCCAACCTCAATACCATTTTCTGTCTGGAAAGTGAAAATTTACTAATTTTCTCAGGAGGATGCTGAAAGAAGCATTTTTAAATGGTTATAAAGTGCTTTAAAAAGATAAACGTCTAGCATGCCTTACACTGAGCACCCATCTTCCCCCTTTCCCATCTGTACCTTAGAATTAGGATCAATTCCATCGTGCTAATGCATCTCATTACCAGTAATGTATGAATTACAGCCCTCCATACATATGGTTTTGATTTGTGCCATGGCCTTTCATATAAAGCCACATACATCATATATCAGCTGCCATTTAAGCAGCTGCCCCAAGGAGTAATGTGTTTTCAGGAAAGCAAAGGCTGGTGGTTCTCAAAGATATTTTGATAGTTTCAAAGAAATCCAGAAAAAAATTAGTTCCATTTCCATAGGGCTTTTCAAGATAGTCCTGAGAGAGTTCAAGGACTATTTTCTTTCTCCTAAGCTTACAAAACTTCACAGACACTTCAGTTTTACAGATAGAGATTATTATTTTTTTTAAATGGGGGACAAGAAAGAGAAGACATTGTATTTCCAGGTTGAGTCTAAAATTTAAACATGCTTATAGTAAAATAGGTAGAATAGTGGGGGTTTTTTTCCTACTGCTGGGTTCATGACTATTAACAACTTAGGAAATCCGTAAGTCCATCTCTAAATCAAGCCATTGAATTTCGAACTGCAAGAGTAGTTCTACATGGCAGGCAAGAATAATAAGATATCATACTTCAAGAGTCAGGTTGATTAGCGCAAAAATGAAGATAGCAGTCATTCAAATTCACTCACATACTCTGCTATACCACTAGTGAAGTACACTACAGATACTTCACCGCTTTCCAAATCATCAGAGACTATACATCAATGGATTCCTGATAGAGACTCAGGTTTCATTTTTATTGCCCTAACTTCTATTTGGGCCAGTTTTAAATTGAGGCAATTAAAGACGATTTCAATATTTTACAGCTGTGGAATCCACACAAAGTTTAGCCCTGTACCGTAGCACTTCGGCGAAGAGTTTTCATTTAGGATAGAACGAAGATTTCGGGTCTTCCAACTTTAAGACCTTATGACTTAAGAACCACCGTAAAACTTGACACGGGTAGAAGTAATGCAATTATACACAACAAAGTCTATGTGAATCACGCAACTAGACTTGTATTCGTCTCAATGGGATTTTGCCCTGCTTCCTATGAATAACCCCAATAGCTATTCTAGCATAAGCAGCCAAGGAGTCAGGCTCTCCCTCAAGGTGAAATATTAATTGTGCATCCAGAATCTAAACAAGATACCGATTTGAAAAGCACCTTGTAAATCTAAAGTACCATTTACTTTCTGACACTCCACACTAACCAAATCCATCCTTGCCAAAAAAAACCCCCACCCTGTGGTAAAGCAGGGAAAGTGATCCCAACATTAATACACTGCAAACAGAAGCCTCCTGACTCATTCTCTAAAGATTAAGGTCCCCTTTTTTGAGCAATCTGTGTCTGAAATAAACCTAGATTATTGTTCTGATGTTCAATTCCTTCCCTACTCAGTAGACTGATACAGCAAAGTCAAGATACTTTCATCAACATCTCTTCCTAACAGAGTATTTAATTCAAACGTTAGCTAGCTTTTTAGGTCAAAAGTGGGTAACAACGGAATTAAGTTTATGTATTAGAGAAGTTATTGTTATGAGAAAAGGGGAGGAGGGGAAGTGGGAAAGGTAATGAATGCATTTTACCTGATTTTTATTAGCTTGATCTACTTGTCTGTAAGCACATTAAGCCAGGCCAAATACGCGCAGCTAATGAAGTAATTAGTTGTTAGAACCACCTCTCTCAGGCTCGCTGGGAGGAACTGGGTCTTAGGGCGGCGAGCGAGGCAGGGCCGGGCGGGTCCGCGCAGGAGCCCCAGCGCTGCGCGGCTGCGGGAAGCGCCGGGCGAGGAGCGCAGCCCCACGGTAGCCCCACAGCAGCCCCTAGTGCCCGGCGGCGAGCACGGCACCGGCGCCAGAGGCATTCCCCCCCCACCCCCCAGCCTCGGGGGCTTCTCACCCACCCCCTCCCCTCTCAAGTGGCAATTCGGGGAGAGAAATGAGGGCAAACCGGCGTCCCCCCAGCCCCGCCGGTGACTCAGTGCTCCCAAGGTTTATACTGCACCGGGATACAGGGAATATGGAAATCACACTTCTTTCCGAGCTACGGAAGATCTGGGCACATACCAGATCTGGAGATCATCCAGTCCAACCCCCTGCCAGAGCAGGGCCACCCAGAGCAGGTCCCACAGGAACGTGTCCAGGTGGGGTTTGAATGTCTCCAGAGAGACACCCTCAAAGCAAAGAAGTTCCTCCTCAGGTTGAGATGGAGCTTCCTATGCCCATTTCCTCTTGTCCTGTCCCTGGGCACCACTGAAAAAAGACTGGCCCATCCTCCTGACACCCACCCTTGAAGTATTTATAGATGATGATCAGATCACCCCTCAGCCTTCTCTTCTCCAGACTAAAAAGACCCAAGTGCCTCAGCCTCTCCTCACAAGAGAGATGCTCCAGGCCCCTCAACATCTTTGTAGCCCTCTGCTGGACACTCTCCAGCAGTTCCCTGTCCTTCTGGAACTAGGGAACCCAGAGCTGGACCCAGTGCTCCAGATGGGGCCTCCCCAGGGCAGAGCAGAGGGGCAGGATGACCTCCATCCACCTGCTGGTCACACTCTTCCTGATGCCCCCCAGGATGCCATTGGTCTTCTTGGCCACAAGGGCCCATTGCTGGCTCATGGGCATCCTGTTGTCCATCAGGACTTGCAGGTTTTTCTCCTCAGAGCTGCTCTCCAGCAGGTCACCCCCAACCTGTCCTGATGCAGGGGGTTATTCCTCCCCAGGCGCAGCACCCTACACTTGCCTTTGTTGAAGTTCATCAGGTTCCTCTCTGCCCAACTCTCCAGCCTGTCCAGGTCACCAATAAAACCTGATTTTTAAACTGTCTGCTTTCAATCATGGTAAAACTCAATAAGGAATCCAGAAAAACAACACAAAACAAAACAGCAAAGGGACAAGCTTGAAGGATTTAAAGTAGAGATAGGGCTCACAAAAATGCTGGCTTTTAGTGCTCAGCTCCAGCTACAATCTTTCAAAAAGACTGGCCAGAGGAAACCCCCCTCAGATCTGCTCCTATGGGAGAGGAGGCAAAGGGCTACCCTAGGCACAACCTGCAACTACTTCTTGGAGACAAGGCAGAGGGAAGGGGAAACACCTGTTCCAGCTCTTTAGTTAAACTTGACCTTCTTCCCACAGCCTGCAGGAAAAGGAAAAAAGGAAAGGTCATCTAAAAAGAAATAATAATCATCTCCTAGCTGATTAACCTCAGAAATACAAGAAGTTTTAACGTTTTGAATAGAAAATCTGCCTCTGCTGTAGCAGAAGTGAGTATGACAGAAGCACTTGAACATTCTGAAGAAAGAGATGAGTGTGTGTATGTGCACACACAAGCCCACATTATCTCTAGCTGGAGACAGGAGAACAGAAATTCACTTTTAAATAAATATTGTGCTACTCCCTGACCAACGCCTGGCAAAGTTAGTGCTGTTCAGGGTTGAGAGAACAATGAAGAAAGCGGAGACAAGAGCGCAGCTCAAGTTATTTCATAGAGCAAAGAAGCCAGAGGTATTTTGATACAGATACGACCTTGTTCTGACAGCGCCGGAGCGACAAAATGAGACCAAAGGGTTATCAATTGCATTATTTAAACTGCAGGTAGATTTCTGTGGAGGATGGTAAGGGCTACCTTGAAGGATTCAGTACTTCTTTGTCTTATTCTGATTTGGAAAGATATTTTTTTTTAATTTAAAAACTTTCTAGAGGAAGAGTAAATATACACACCACTGAACGTATGCGCTCTGTTTCACTTCTGTCTCTCATGTTTGAGAACTGAAAACTTTAACCCCCTCCACTTTTCTCACCTCTTACCATGTTGGAAGTTCTCAATGCACTAATTTCCAAAAACTGAAGTCAAAGCTTTCACCTTTCTTTCCCCATTTCACACACTCATAAACAACCTCTCCTGATTATACTGTTGTCATGCTCATTTTACCTAATGTAGATGAAGCCTTAAATATAGAAGTAATTTTAACAACAAGTTCATTTCATGTTTTAAATGTACCCTCTGTATCACAGCAGAAGCACTGAGGTAAAAAGTAATGCTGCTCTTCTGTACTTCAACTCTAGGTAAAGTCCTAAATATAAATATATTTGCTCTGTAGGAATACACACCGAAGGGTAAGGGGGAGGGTGTAAATCTACTTTTTAATCCTAGTTTTCAATTTTAGGATCCTCCCCTCAAGTTCAATAGAAAATTACATCCCAACATTAAATGCTATGGGATAGTTCAACAAGTCCTACAGGAAAGTGCTATATTAATGTTTTATTATATTCCATAAATTTAAGAGTAATCAGCATGTAGGTCCTACTGCTTTTCACTGGAAGCCTATAATCTTCATATCCGTTAAATGCCATATGGAACTTCTTCAGGGGGCAGAGGTTCCTCTAAATCTGCGACTATAGATTCACGCACCATAGCCTTACCATCTCGCTACAGGGGTTATTTTACCAAACACTGCAAGTGGATCCTGTGCTGGGACCAGCTGACTGGACTGCTGCAGGGTCTCCGAGCCCCAAAGCTGCTGAAAGGTCTGACTGTCCTGAATTTTACCCGTCAGTGTCCTTTGAGAGTGGCATCACTCCTCCAGTTTCCCTACGCAGCTACAGAGCAATTACAGCAGCCCAACACCTGTGTGGGGTACTGTAATATTCATCTCTGCTATTCCAACTGATCCCATAGTTCTGCTTTTGTTGTTTCTGCCCTTGAGAGAAACACAATCAACCTTGCAATTGCAGTGCCTGATTTGTAACGTGATGGATTAACACAGGCTGCAGCACAGACCATGGCTGGAACTTCACACCCACTGCGGACCAGGGGCTATGCAAAACCATGCGAAGCCAGACGTCACCTCCAGTACAGCCAGTCAGAACTTCATGGTTGATTGAATGACTCAACTCTCGCCTAATGTTCCTCCAATTATTCTTGGACTAGCTGGTGTGCAAGAGAATGAGTCAGAAGTTGCTTGCGTGTTTCATCTCCATTCTTACCAGCACAGGGCAAGCAAGCAAACCAAGAAAAAGAATTAACAATGACAATGTTTAGAAACAAAACCACAACTAACCTTTCTAATAATCTAGTTCCTCCTTCCACCCAAAAATGACATGAAGGCTGCCCACTGTCTTGACATGTTGACTTGCTTTTGCCCTCTCATCCAACATGAGTGGCAGCTCATAGAATGGTTCGAGTTGGAAGGGACCTTAAAGACCATCCAGTTCCAACCCCCCTGCCCTGGGCAGGGACACCTCCCACCAGACCAGGTTGCTCCAAACCCCATCCAGCCTGGCCTTGAACCCCTCCAGGGATGGGGCAGCCACAGCTTCTCTGGGGAACCTGGGCCAGGCTCTCACCACCCTCACAGCAAACAATTTCTTCCTGAGATCTCACCTAAATCTCCCCTCTTTCAGTTTAAAATCATTCCCCCTCATCTTATGGCTCCTGTCCCTGATCAAGGGTCCTCCCCATCTCTCCTTGAGCCCCTTGAGGGCCTGGAAGGGACTCTAAGGTCTCCCCGGAGCCTTCTTTTCTCCAGGCTGAACCCCCCCAACTCTCTCATCCTGTCCTCACAGCAGAGGGGCTCCAGCCCTCAGAACTTCTCCATGGCTTCCTCTGGACCCATTCCAACACGTCCATGTCCTTCCTGTGCTGAGGACTCCAGAGCTGGACACAGCGCTCCAAGTGGGTTCTCCCCAGAGCGGAGCAGAGGGATAGATCCCTCTGCCCTTCTCGCCACACTGCTGGGGATGCACCATTTCTAGCCAGGGCTCAAGTGCAGGTCATTCAGATGTGGACATCTCCAATGGGATCCATTTCTCCGTCATCTCTGTTCTGTACTACTGCAGTATAGCTTTAAGCCTATTTGACCACTGGAGGTAATGCAGAAGGCAGAAGCAAGGGAATACTAGCATTCTGATCCCTACTCCTGCCTCTGGAGGAGCAGCTTAAGAGAATAATTTTGGCTTTAAAAGTCACAGGTAGTGAAAGATCACATACCTGAACCACAGCTTTGACCCTTACTGCATTGCATTGATTATGCAACCTATTTTGTTCCAGTTCCGCCAAGTTAAATAGTATGATCTCAGTAGGGAGGTATTGCTTTGTTTCATGAAATGACTGAATTTTAAGAGCCATTCAACAATAAATTCAAAAAAATGATTACTGCTTGCCAAATGCCAGCGAGTAGAGATTGAAAGCCCAAGCAACTAAAAGCATTTCTTTGTCTTATGAAACTCAGGGCATTGTATGTATAATGAAATGCCATTAAAAATATTTGTTACTGTAATACAGAGAAAGCTAGTTAATCAGAAAGAACAGAAGCGTCAGGAGTACACGAGGGGGTGACAGCAAATCTTCTCATTTCTGTCCTGATGGGGTAGCAGCCACGCACTGGGGGAACAATTTACCAGCTTAATGCTATAGCTCTATAACAGTTTGAGCAGTCTATATAGTATATAAAACTATACATTCTTTACCCTACAGGAAAACAGGTCACAGAGAAAGCAGAAGCAAGTAAGATCACAAAGTATCTGCATATGGTTACGGTGGATCAAATACAAGGCTGTTCTGACCACAGCCACCTGAACATCATAGTGTCAACAGGCACAGAAAGACTCTGCTCCCTCCACAAGGGCCTGAGCAGAGATTTAAAGGCAGTGCATATTGCCTGTTCCACTGGGGCTTAGCGCATCTGATGAGTAGGGCAAGGAGAATATCGATTAGGTATATTATTTTCTTTTGTTGGGAGACAAAATCTACGTAAACAATAGAATTCGACACTGATTCCCAATTTGGGGCAAAAACAAGGGAAAAAAACCATTAGATTCATTTCCTGTCACCCACACATTAACTCCTCAAGATGAACCTTAAGTCATAAAAATAAGAACTGCACCGAAAAAAAAAAAAAAATAATGAACACATTAGAGCTCAAGTAGCAGATCTTAAGATACGGTATTAAAAAAATCCCAAATCCCATAATTTTAAACTAATAGTCTTGCCCAAAACATTTTTAGTTTAGCTATGATAGCTTTTTGATTTTTTTTCAACTGTATTAGCTTTTTAAGAGGTGTTACCTCTTAACGCAATAGTTTCCAGAAAAAGTAGGAACATATCCATCATTTGTTTTAGAAACTGAAACAATTGAAAGCATTTCCCTTCCTTTGCAGTATTAAAAATTCAAACAGAGTATTACACTAACAGAGGGCAATTTCCAGTCCCATTACTAACAATGGTGTAAAGCCTGTGTAACCTTAAATTCTTAATGTTTTCCAGTGTCTGTGTTCTCCTACTAAAATCAAATGCAACATCAGTTTTTGTGGAAAACATCCTCCAGTGACCTTTCCTCCGTTGCTTCTTGTAGTGCTTACTGCTAGGCTTAAATAATTAAACATGCCTTCGCCTGAAGTGATTGCAGAAATGCACCTACATTTGAAAAGTACTATTTAGACAATAATTTGTAGAACAACAACTGGAGGCCAAATGCTTATTCTCATAAACTGACATCCTTATTGGAACTACCTACTCATTTCCATCGCCTGAGGGCCTGGACAAGATCATGAAAGCAGCCTTCTACTAACACCAACTACAGTTAAACAATATGTAAAGAACGGACGAGACCACTACTATCAGCAACATTCAGAAGGAAAAGAATTTAAGTGTTAAAAGCTCAGGCATGGTTTTTAGATTAAAAAAAAAAAAAAAAGACAGTGCTCTTATTGTACAACAGACACTTAACCTGGACAAAATAACTGTTGGAAATAATTACTTATATTTAGAAATATGTGGTATTTTCTCAAATGCCCATAGATTTAGAAAAATGACTATCCAAAATACACTTTCTCCTCCCTCAATATCACACAAAACTCACTTCCACTGGCAAAGTAAATGTTTATGAATATCAGAGCAGTAGCTTTATCCATTTCTACTTCCTCTGCACCCTCAAGATCATCACTTTGCTCCTGAAGTTTCCCTCCCCATATCCAAAAGCATAAAGAGAAGGGTGGTGGTGGGGAAGCATATTTCCTGCTGACAACACTGGAAAGACTTCAAACAGAGACAAGGAGGTAGGTTTATGTCACAGAGAGATAAGAGATGATGTAGTAAGGCATTTGACACTGTCTCCCACAGCATTCTCCTGCAGAAACCCGCTGCCCATGGCTTGGAAAGGAGCACTCTTCCCTGGGTGGAAAACCAGCCACAGGTCAGGTCCCAAGAGTAGTGGTGAATGGAGTCAAATCCAGTTGGTGGCCAGTCACAGTGGTGTTCCCCAAGGCTCGGTATTGGGGCCGATTCTCTTTAATATCTTTATCAATGATGTGGACGAGGGAATCAAGGGCACCGTCAGTAAGTTTGCAGATGACACCAAGTTGGGTGGGAGTGTTGATCAGGTCAAGGATAGGAAGGCTCTGCAGAGAGATCTGGACAGGTTGGATTGATGGGTGAAGGCCAATGGTGTGAGCTTCAATAAGGCCAAGTGCCAGGTCCTGCACTTGGGTCACACCAACCCCATGTCCGCTCCAGGCCTGGGGAAGAGTAGCTGGAGCTGCCCTGAGGAAAAGGACTTGGGGAAGTTTGTCAACAGCCAGCTGAACATGAGCCAGCAGTGTGCCCAGGTGGCCAAGAAGGCCACCAGCATCCTGCCCAGGGAAGTGATGGTCCCCCTGTACTGACACTGGTGAGGCCCCACCTCGAGCGCTGTGTCCAGTTTTAGGCCCCTCACTACTAAAAAGACATTGAGGGGCTGGAGGGGGTCCAGAGAAGGGCAACGGAGCTGGTAAGGGGTCTGGAGCACAAGTCTTGTGAGGAGAGGCTGAGGGAGCTGGGGGTGTTCAGCCTGGAGAAAAGGAGGCTGAGGGGAGACCTTCTCGCTCTCTCCAAATCCCTGACAGAAGGGTGTAGCCAGGGGGGGTCGGTCTCTTCTCCCAAGTCACAGGTGACGGGACAAGAGGAAATGGCCTCAAGTTGTGCCAGGGGAGGTTTAGGATGGATATTAGAAATTTTTTTTACACTGAATAGGTTGCCAAGCCTTGGAATGGGCTGCCCAGGGAAGCAGTGGAGTCCCCATCCCTGGAGGTATTTAAAAGCCAGGCAGACGTGGCACTGAGAGACATGGGTTAGTGATGGCTTTGGCAGAGTTAGGTTGATGGTTCGAGCTTAAAGGTCCCTTCCAACCTGGAGCATTCTATGATGAAATAAGTTGGGCTCCCTAACTGCTAGACCTCAAAAGCTTCCATCGACATCCAGATGGAATAATCATTGAAATGCTCATGATTCACAGCAAAGCTTTGATTTCAAGTGGGAAATGACATTACATCAAAGTAAGCATTTTGGACAGACCTTTTTCGAAGTTTCTCCTGTCTTTCTGTAACCACGTCTAGTAGAACATACACATCCCATATGTTAAATTAAATGTTTCATAAATAGTCTTAAAGCTAATACTCTTGGAAAGTTTCACACAAGTCTTCACAAGAAGGAACTAATGGGATCAAGGAAACTCTACCCTCTCTTTCTAAACTTCTATTCTGACACTTCCCATACAGGAAAACAGCATAATTAACACCACTGGCCTGGCAGCAAGTATTGCCCTTGAGAGGAAAGAAGTTCAGATGTAGGTAGAAATGCAGAGATGCATTTCTCTAAAGATAGGATAAATCTAAAACAGCAATCCCTGATTTTTGGCAATGCATGGATTAGGAAGGGGTATCCCAAGCCTGCATACTAGAGAATGAAGTCAATATGTCTGGAGACAGGTGTGGAACTTCTCTATTCATCTAAATGAAATGAAAGATCTTTCATCTCCGCCTACTTCAGAAAAAGAATATAATAAGAAGAATTAAGGCAGATTAAGAAACTCTTTTAGGCAGCTTAAGACCCTTAAGCACACATTCCCAAGCCAAGTATTTATATTATAAGAAGCCTCCTAGTTACCTCTCTCAACTGTCACTGTTTTCAGTATTGCATAAAGCTGCTTAAACTATAAAGCTGATTGTCAAGGGAATCCCAGTTTGAAGGGCTCTTTTGTGGTTCAAAAGGGTTGTGACTTCTGTAAAAAGAGGGCGTGGGGTTACTGCAGCCAGCCCTGAATATCAATGACAAAGGAGGAAAAGGAAAGATAACAAGCCAGGCTATCCTGTCTCTCCCTCACTACTCAGCTAAATTGCATGGTTGTTGCAGGGCAGGACAGAGCCAAGAAGGACTAGGGCAATCCTTGCTCCCCTGAGGCCTCTTTGTTCTCCAGTAAATAGTACAGATTCTGTGCTGCAGGTCACAAAAAAACAAGAGGTGCCTCTGAGCAGCGCCGCTACAAACAGCCCACACCACTGCCAGCATCCACTGGAATTTTAGAGGCAAAAATCCCATGTGGATCAGGCACGGTATGAAACACGAAGCAGAGAAACAAAATGCATGGTATTTACTGCCTTGCTAAATTAACCCAGCCATCCATTATCTTAGCCAAATTCCTTTGCGTATTCTAGAGCTGGTGTTATAAAGCCATTCATGGTTTTTTTCAGTCACTAAAAACCTTCAAAGCTTACAAAGTTTTGACTTTTTTTTTTTTTTTCACTGGAAGACAAGTGGGTGATTACAGAGAAATTGCCACACTCAAATATTCTCAGGTCTAGCTCATGAACTCCAGACATCATAATACTCGATTTTCCAGAACTGAATTAAAATATCTACCCATTCAGTTAAATTACTTCATACTTCCATTGTGACACAAACTCTGAACGCATCAGTCATTTTATTTGAATGTTATCTCTGGATACTTGGGCTCTTGTGTACCTACATATTAGATTACCTCTTCTGCTTGCCTCAGTTTGCTTCAGACCTCCTGAATTCAGCTGATCCTAACATTAACTGCTGTGAACCCACCACTCTCATCATTCTCCCCAACAGTCCCATCTAATCTCAAGTTTAGCACATCCCCATATAAACTTCTAACCATACAAAGCATCTTCTTTTCCTGGGCCTGCATCCTTCCTCAGCTCACACACTCCTTTTGCCCAAATGTGATCTAAAACTGTGTCTCTCATCTCATCTTTTTTTTTTTTTCAGAACTAGATTGCACTTCCACCCGAGAGGAATGATTGCATAGTTGAACAGATAAAGAACATGACTTTAATATTTACAACCCCATTGCAATACAATAATTGAAGAGTCTGTGGTGAGGCAGTATTCCCAGGAAGATATGTTCTTACCTGGTATTTATTCGTACTCAATATATATTCCTTTGCTTAAGGAACTGTAGCTCAAATTACCTATCAAAGTCCAAGGCTTAAGTTTTCAAAGCTTTTTCAGGAGAGATCCAAATCCCTTGTGGAGTTTTGATAATGCCACTCCTGTTATTAGCCTTGCTCTATCTACCCTAGTTCAAAATAAAAATGCAGATTTGGGACCTGACTAAGTGACATTTGTGAAGCACACGCTTAAGAATGCTTAAAAGAAAATTTTACAACCTGTTTTTCCCCACCCAAACTGCTATATACACTTTCACTGCATGCAAAAGTATCATTTTCTTCCACATGCAGTCAGTACAATGCAATCCCCGCTTGTACCCTTACAAGAATTTGAAACTACTTTTGTCTTTGGGGTAATCTCTGCACTATTTTTCCTTCCCAACTTTGAGTTCACCCATTTCACCCTTTTCTTTCCAGCTTTTACTGTTGAATCTTCTGCTTTCCAGAAGGCAGCTATTCCTGCTGTTTTTAAGTAAATTGTAGGTAGATCATTTAGTTTCAAAGTGCCTCATTTTCTTCCTGAAATAACTGAGGGCATAGTGAAGATTTATAGGTTTACATAAAATGCAGAGTTATTATAGTGAGTAGCTCCAGAGAAAAGCCTATAAATAAAAAAAAAAAAAAAAAAAAAAAAAAAAAAAAAAAAAAAAAAAAAAAAAAAAAAAAAAAAAAAAAAGTTGAAACAAACACAGCTTCAGTGTGAGAGCCTCTTTGGAAAGGCCTAATCTCAGAACATTCCACTTCTCTTTGTCCCTTCAACTAGAAACTGCACAATGCTTTCAACAACGTTTAACTGATGAGCGGTAAGAGGGGAAGGAAGTAAAATCACACAGACAAGAAGTGCCATCCCTAGCTTTACCTAACAATATCAAAATGATGTCCATATTGGTTTATTAAGCTGTTGAGCCACCACATGTGTAGTGAGGAAGCATTGCTTTTCTTTCCCATTTCCCAATTTCCTTCTGGGACACCAGAAAAGACAGTAAAGGTTATATACTAGTAGAGAAATTTCAAAAAAGAAAGCCAAGGTTATGTGGAAAAGATGCCTACTGCTCGATAGCCCTGTGTTGCGCTGCTAAGATTTTCTCCTATGACTACACAATAGAAAGGGGAGGACTCTGTTGCTCCCACAAGGAGTTATATCAAATTAACCAAACATTTGCAAAAAAGTTCCTGGCTACTCACCTTGCTTGTGCGTATCCTTACCTCATACCAATTCAGTTATTTCAGAGGAGCTAAACAGAGAAGGACATAACCCTGTTCTTACTCTTGTAAACAGGATGAACAACAGGACTGGAACTGACAGTCTCTAATTGCAGGTACGTGCTGGTCTTCATGAGCACTTGACATAAATTTAACCTACCAAAACAACATCTTAAATTATCAAAGAGGTTAGAATAATGGGCCTCATGGAAGATCTCCCTGCCATGGGTTGCAAGCTTAAAGCTATGTCAAAAATACAGCAATAAAAGCCCCTTATACTTGTAGTTCTGAGGCTCATTTAAGCAAGCTTTTGGTTTACGTTGATGTTTCCGCTAGCCTGTGCCACGCAGGAAGGGCAAACAGGATACCTACCATCGATGGCCAGGCCAGTAAAGAAACTTTGGTGAGTTACAAAGTAATTGTTGTCCCTACAAAGTTTCTTCATTACACACCGGGAAGCGACCTAGATTCCTCGCTACGATTCTGCCTCTGCACTGTATGTTCTGAGAAAGAGAGTCTCCAGTTTCTGAAGAAATCTGTGCCCACCACCCTCCTCCAGGATCAATAGGATTCTGCTTTACATAACCGCTCTAAGTTTGGCAGCAGGAGCTCTTACACGGCAGCATTTTGCAGATTCTGAGAATACAGAAACGTTATGTTTCCTCCTCAGCAGTATGAAATAACTGTAGAAGACCCAGCATAGCACTTGGCCATTGGAATCTTAACTCAGAGAACGTCACCATCATTATCTCACCAACCTGAACAGTAACAGCCTCTAGAAGCAAATGCCTGCCATTTGCTCTCTTTTGGACCACTCCTGAAAGCTACAATGTCTAAGTCAACGTTTTCTCATGTTTTCTCACGATCTTTTGCATTAATTTCATAAAAACATAAGGAATTCTTACTACTAAAGGATGCCTCCTTGGCTCCCTCAATCCATGGAAGGCCATATAACAGGTAGCACCACAAAGGCTGTTCTTCCCTAAACGATCAGGGTAACCGCCCTTTTGAAAAGCTAAGAAATTCAACAATTTCCCAAACAAACTTCATTTTCACACTTCCAACTGGGAGTACTGAAAGCAGAAAATTAATTGGTTTTAAACTCAAAACTCTTAAGTGGCAGATTATCTAATGTGTGTGTTTGTCAGCCCAGGAACTAGAATTTTGAGTTCCGAGTCTCCTTCATTCCTAAACCTTCTCCTTTGACACAGAACGGTAAGAAATAGGAAAGAGAGCAATGTGGGGAGGGGAAAAAAAGCCAACACAACAAAAACTCAAAGCCACCACCCCGTAATTTATTGCACTCAAATTTTGAACTGAAAGGATGTATTTGTAACTTTTTTTTTTTTTTTAAGTGGCTAAAAGCAGTACATTTTAGTTACTATTAATACTCTTAAAGTAAGAGATTTAAGAACACTAACTCTACCTGCAGGAATGGTACCATTTATCATTAGAGAAGTCCACATCCACAAGCAGTGTGTGTTTACTGATAAACTACTCTTTTCTGGCTCCTTATTTCAAAGCCAGCCCTGGTGTCATCACATTAGTGTAAGACAATATTGCAGACCAACACGATGAGTCAGCAATCAAACCGACATGTTCTGCCATCCCACAGAGCTTGTTCTTTTGGTTCAAGTCCTGGAACTGCTGGTACATCTACTCTCTCCCATCCTCCCCCTTGCTTGCACGGCACTGCAGAGCTCCAAGATTGACTTACCAGTTGTCAGACTAAGCTTGTTTCAGAAGGAAGGAGGAATTCATCTGTAAAGTACCCTGGGTCTTGGAAACACAGAAACATGTGCTGGATAAGCTTAGTGCCTGGTTGGCTGACTTCGGTGAGAAAAGGAAGCTGCTCAGTTAACCGGAACTAAGTGAAAGAGAAATTTTGGTTTTCTTTGTTTTTCACTTATTCTTAAAACAATACGTAGATAATTCAGCTCATGAGAATCTCATTGGACCCATATTCCTGCTGAGAGACTTGACATACGATACAGTCACTGCAAGACCCTTGCAGGCCTTCCCTTCGTATTTCAGCAAGATGTACAATGCACAGTGGATGGAGCTCCTGCAAGAACCCAAACACTACAGAGAAGAAAGCATTTTCTACATTAAGTGAGACTGAAGGCCTATGAAATGCAAGTAAAACGGAACGGCCACTAAAATGAGACACTTGACATTCTTTCCACAGTTCTTTTTACCTGCATGTTTAAAAAAAAAAAAAAAAACAAGAAAAAGACCCAACACACATGGTCCAACTGGTGATAAAGCCTGTGTCCACATAAACTGAGTATTATCCATTTCCATTCTTGCCATAAGAATAGCAATGCGATTAGAAACCAAAACTGATCCCATGAGAACGTTATGTTGTATACAATATTGTGTATATCATAAGATGCACAAACAAAAATTAAAAAATAGCAGATAAGGCAACGTAATTAGGAGGTCAGAATTGAAATGCAATAAAAATTCTACTAAACCAACAAAACTAGTTAGGTGGAGTTGGGAAGGGGAAGAAGCATGAGGTTTCCTCTCCAGTGTATCTGTTAAAATGTAAAATAACCACCATTTGCTTTAGTCTGCTGTATATAAGATAATACTACATGCAAAAAAATCCACGGCAGTCTCACTTCTGTAGGGTTGATGATCAACAGAGACAGATGACTAATAACATCTGGACACTGTATGAAGAGAGCAGTAACATCTTTTCTTTCCCAGCATACAGGTGACTACCCTCCCACTGGGTTTAGGATAGAATTTAGTAGCGTTGCATGCCCTGCACATCAGAATACACAGAAATACTAGTGGAGCAAATGTGCAGTCTTTTTCCCCAGAACACGAAAGTTGTTTCATCTCCGGGCAGAACATTTCCCCCCTGCTTACATCCAGTCGATGTCTCTGCTTTGATGGTCTCATTACATACTTCAATTCTAAAAAGCAGGGTAAGGCTCTAAAAATCACGTACCTTTTGGGGTTTTTTTAAGCCCTTATTCCACTGAGCCTGTTCCCCATAGCTAAAAGAGAGCACAGCTCATTGCCTGGTGAAATAGGGGCATGTGCTACATGCAATGGGGTTTGCAGAAAGTACAGTGAGGGAAAACTGCAAACTGCAGCCTACCAAGGAAGAGATTTGTTTGTCATAATCATATGGAGTAAAGGCACACTCAGCACAGAGCATCGCTTCCAGAAAACAAGGGGAAACACACCTATAACCAGTTCTCTTTTCTTCCTTAATCCCTCTTTAAAGCTATTATGCAAAACCAGTGGGAAATAGAGGGACTGACTGACAGGATGCAATAACAAAGTGATTTGATTACTCTGAAACAGAGCCTTTTCATTAAGTTTTTAGCTTTACAACACAGGATCTATTACAAAAGGGTCATTACACTTCTTTGTAACAAATGGACCGAAGGTCCATCCTATTTGATACGTCCTTGTATGTATAAATCTTATATAAGACCCCTTTTCTTTACATGCATTAGATATGTATCCATACAAATACAAGCTCCTCAACATCTGATTATTCAGTAGAACTCTATTTTGATCCATCTCTCTTTACACTGAATAACTAGCTATGCAGTCTTTCAAATAGATACCATACCCTTCAATATTAGTCATCCACATTCATATAATTGAGAAGGAGTGAGTACCTAGCAATTCCATTTGGAGAACCAAGCATCTTTGAAATGTATTTACAGATGGTTTTCTCACCTCCTTGGGAATGCTAAGTACTATCAGTGCAGCAATAAAAGCCTCAACTGCAAGAGCTCTGATTCTATTGCAATGCAATGGTATTTTATTTCTATTATTTAATGGAAAGATGGGAAAGGCTACAAGAGTCATACTGTTCCTGCAGAAACTGCATTGGGGAGGGTGCTGGGGGGGGGGGGGGGGGGGGGGGGGGGGGGGGGGGGGGGGG
>QJSC01002239.1:0-216263 GCA_003697955.1 Calidris pygmaea | reverse complement strand
TAACAGCGGCAGAAGCAGCTTTTTACTTACATATTCATCGTTCCAGAGCTGACTGAAACGCAGAGGAAAAAAAAAAAAACTAGGCAAGATTTACGAAAATATGGAGACTTCTAGTGAAGATACTGTATTAGCTTTTTTTTTTTTTTTTTTGCCCATTCTAGATACTTTCCAAATATTTTCAGCTGGTTTAATTTAAATAAATAAATAAATCTCTCTCCAGAAATTCTACTAGCTTTGCAATGAAAGGGGCTTTCTAGTGTTATTTTCCAGCACTATACATCATTATTTTGCAAGCATTTTTAGTGTGCAAATGGCAGGGGGAGAAGAAAAAAAAGAGAAAAAAAAAAAAAAGAGAGAATGACGTAAAAAGGGGATACAAATTACAAGCACAGACTTTACAAACACCACAGTCCTTATGCACCCAGTACTCATGTTTTACCTTTTTTCCACAGCTCAAAAAAGCAAGCAGGAGACAGACAAGGAAAACAGAAGGGGTAGATGAACCCCTGGACTTACCTTTTGTATGGTCCTTCTGTAAACTTCTCAGAAAGAAATTTAAATTCCGCCAGCTGGATTTGATTCTTTTCGCTTTTCTCTTTCTCGAGTCACACCGAAGCAAAATAATTAGTTTTCAGAGGTTCCATTTACTGCTTTTCCATCCCCAGCAAAATGCATCCAGGAGACTATGCCAAAAGTAAGCCCAGAACTCAAAGGCAATTGGAAAAGAGAGCGTAGGGGGTTTGCTGAAGGACCAGATTGTGAAATTCAGCAGCTCGAGCACAGAAATATCCTGCTGTACAATATACCTGGCTTCTTGCTCACCAAAAAACTGTAGTGCAAACTGTCAGTAGTAGCCTCCAATAGCTGCTGTGTGTGCTGCAGATGGTACGTCTCACTGTTACCTTCCCAGATGGGTAGAGGATTCAGAGAGCAGTAAAACCAGGGGGTCGCCTCCAAACCAGGTGGATTGCCAGCCACTCAGTCACTCAGTCCAATTAATCAAGACAAGAACAGCTCAGTCACCAGAGGTATCTCCTTCCAGGGTGCACAGGATTATGGCAAGGTTATTAATCTTGCTTTGCTGCATCCCCCCACCCCCCACCCCCCACCCCACCCCCTGCATTCAGCAGCCTGCACCGAGATGATTGCCAGCTCTGTCTCTGTCCCTGTTCTACTGCATTTTGCTCAGCCCTCTGTTGCTGCAAGTGAAACACAGAGGAGGGAGGAATACTAATAAGGTGGTTAGCTACAGTTTCTTTAAGGCATTCTACATACTGGCTGCGCGGACGTGCGTGTGTGTGTGTGTGTGTGCGTGTGCATTTTCCACCCGGCGAGCTGGATTTCTTTGCAGCTGAAATAGGACCTGTTTCTACATCAAAGTCTGAATTAATCTGGATTATCAGTTAATGAATATCAGAGCCAGCAATTGTGTTTTACTTAGGATCAGGGGAGGGTACTAAATGGGCTAGAAGATTAAGACGGCGGTAGCGGTTACGGGGCGGGGGAGAGAGTGGGGGGCTGGGTGTAGAAACCGCACTACACCCAGAGGAACACATTAGGTAAGAGAATTTGTTCCAAAGAGACTCATTTTAGCGCTGTTTTAGGAGTCATATCCTGTACCAGTCAGGATTTTTAAATCAGCACTATATTATCCATCTCTAGATTAGACAGCAATATGCAGAGTCAAGTAAATATTTTTAGAAAAGAAAGGATTTCTGGCAGGAAAAGAAAAATTTAAGAAGTCAGTGGAGGAAGACATCCAGCACTGAAATTTATGAAGGTGCTTGAAATTCCTTCCTTCAGTGAGAATTGTTCTACAAAAACCTTTCACTTGTGAGATGAGTTTGAAGTTCTCAGCCCAATAGCCAAAGCAGATTTTCCATGTGCTGTTTAAGTAGCAGACCTGCGTTGCGGCATGGACCTGGGTATTCTCTTGTGGCAAGTACAAGTTCTAGCTGTAATTTACTTCCGTGAGATGTGAGAACAGTCATATTGCCTTTGCTTTCCCCCAGGTAATTCGGACCCTCTGCATCCGAGCACTGCTGTCTCTCTTGGCATCCATAATTCCAACTTTTCGCAGCAGATGACACTTTGAGACTCCTTCAGGAACCTGCAAGCAAAAATAAACCATTCTTCAGAGTCAGCTTGGGGATTATACAGTAAGTTATAACTATGTGGGACTAGTAAGGAACCAGTTCATAGGTCCGAGTAACCAAATATACTTGACAGAGCTGCCTATTGAATGAGCTGCATGAAATGAGTTTGACGCTTCATATCACCAGAAGAGCTACCACAGCAAGTTCTAGCAACTAATCCGTGATTGCCCAAGCCCAGAGATGGAAATGCCTGTGTAGTTTCAGACAGCCCATCCATAGGCTCGCTGGCGAGGAAACCTGGATACACCGACCGTGGCATTATTACTGTTTCTTTAGCACACAGGACTGCAGCCTAAAACAGCACTGTCCATAAGCTTTGTCGCCACAATATTTAATACTAACTCGGAGTAAAAGCCTTCTACTGGTGAGTAAACCCCTCAGTTTTGCCAGCCGGTGAACTCACAAAACCACACAGCACAAAAAGGCTGGATCTCCATGGTATCTGGAAAGAGAAATATAGGGCACTGTAGGGAACTGTTTCAGAAGATGGAAGACCAGCCCTGTTCCACCAATCACACATAGTCACTTGGGCTTTTGTTCGCTTTTTCAGCTTAACTTGCATTATAATTTAAATCTAAAATTATTTATTTATATGAAAGTCCACAGAACTAGCAGGAGACACTGTAAATTCTGGGGTTTTTTTCTTTGCTGAAGTTATTTCTTTTCTCTTCTCCACAGCCCATCTTATTCCCAACACTGCATGACACCTTGTGTTGCTGTTTTCTTGACTTATGGAACTTACACAGAATTCTCATTCATCCACAAACGTAACCAAGTCTATCCACGTAGGAATATGAGCAGCCATAGTAGCTTGGACTGAAAATCCACATAGCCAAGGTTTTGTCCGTGTTGGTCGCTGTCACAGACAACCATCAGATCAAGGGAAGCAAATAGTGGCATTTCCCAAGCACACTGCCCCAGCCTTTAATTATCTGTGCCATAAGGAGTTGCAAGGTCAGAGACAGGGACGCTCTGCCCACTTGGCTACACCACTCACAGGTTCACAGTCTTCTGTCGTACCCTGCTTGGACTCATTCCTTCATGCTGAGAAGCCCTGATGTATTTAACTGTCCTTCATATTGACTTTGCTCTATTCACTTCAACACTCTTGTCACAAACCCTTTCCACCTTGTGCAGTGAACAAAATGCCAAAGGAGCACCACATGCTTATAGCACTGCGTCGAAACTTTAAGTTTTGACAACACATCATCCCAGAACACGTATTAACAAAGTTAAAAATTCATGTTCTACTTTCTAAGACAGTGGCATGAGTAATTTGGCTACTCTCAGAATATTAACTTTATAGTGACATAAAATTTATAATTCTAACTAGTCAGCTAAGTTTTCATAAGACAGACCTCATGTCTAGACCAAAGTCCACTGTGGACAGCCTTTTCTACCAAGTTGTTTTTCTAGGTGCAGTCAGAGTCTCCTTAGTACTTTAAAAAAAAAGAGGCAGCACCAAAGCTAATTAAACTAATTCACACATCTACTTTTTACAATCCATGGGACTGGAACAACAACAAAAGGAATTAAACTCACTTGCATTCCAATGTCCATTTCTATGTCACAGATGAGGGGAAAAAGATTAAGTGTTGTACAAGAATAAATCGTTGTTAAGAGTGTCTTCCAAGTACTGCTCATCATAATCCCGAAGGTGCAAAGACCTCCATCCTACCTCATCTGTCCTTACATATGTGTTAAAAACCACACCACCTGCTAATTACTTTCACATTAATCAAAAGGAATGAAAAGGAAAAAAATCCTCTTCAGAGCACTGGTTTCATTTGGTTTTCTCTTCTTTCCCCAGGAGGCAGCACATGTGGCACTTGGGACAAACCATCCCTGCTCTGACCACTGCAAGCTTACAAGCATCTTTGTCCATATTCCCATGAGATGCTTAAAGGCAGTTTGACAAAACACTATAAACTGGCCAGATAATTCACTGGTACCAATTTCTTTCCAATTTCTTCTTTCCATACCTTCCTGCCCCTCTCCCCCCCATTAAAAAAACCCAAACCTTACTTCAGCAGTGTCACTCTGGCCTTCCCCTAAGCCAGCTGAATTCCATGACTTGTCAGATAATACCACACCTCTGAAAACAACTTCTGAAATTCAGTACAAGTTAAGCACATGAGCTTATTGCTCAGCAAAGCCCTCGGCAGCGGAAACACTGACCCGGCACACAAAGACCCTCCAAAGTTCCTCAAAGATTTTTGCAACACTTCACTTCATTGTTTGTTTTGTGGGTTTTTTCCTAACCTGCTTTGATTTAGCCAACCCCAAATCCGTGTACTATTTGTCAGCCCAGCCCCTCTTTCTTACTTTTCATTTTCAGCAACTTTATCAAGGAAAAGTCATATTTAAGTCTACAGTTCCCACACTGAGAAAGCTATTAGCAAGACTGTAGCAGGGGTGACAGATGACCCAAGAGGCTCATATAGACAGGCTGAGGTTGTCCTCAAGGATGACCAGGCACCTCTGGCTGATGAAGTTGGACGTGTTACTACTACCAGCCGCCTGCACTGCCCAGCAGCAATCATCAAATACCCACCAGTTTCCCAGCCACCGCTTTCCTCAGCCCCATATGTTCGCAAAGTTTATATTCAAGACAAATGATAAACAGATTTCTACTCTGCTGAGCATTTTGTATAATGTATAGGGTCAGGGTCTATCCATTCCTGTTGCAATAGGCATATGAATAATAGTAATAATTATTTCAGCCTACACCTCTCCTCTCCAGGGAGAAAGTACCACGGTATAACAACAGCAAAGAGATTCTTCATGTTCTTTACATCTTAAAACCCACAGTCATAGTCTAGTGAGCAACACAAGTAAGTTCCTCAGAATCTGAGAAACAGACTATGTATTATATTTAGATATTAACTGCCCTAAAATAAAGTTAGGCATTTCATATAGTGGCAGTCATTTATTTTTATTTTTTTTTTAACCAACATATTAGGCAAATTGAGCAGTTTTCATGGTAGATATTTTTAGTTCCAGTAGAGACTTACCATCAGATTCCAACCTTCTGCCTAAAAATGTATTCTAATTCAGTGCCTCAAGCCTGTGATTTCAAATTAATCCTGCAATGCTGAAATACAAATCATAATCACCTTGATATTTTGCGATTCAGCTGCTATTATTTGAAGATAGGTTTTTTCAACCCTTATATCTGTTTTAGGCATAAGACCTAATTTGATCAAAAGTCTGAAGTTTTAAAAAAAAAAGTATATCTTTCATTACATTTTCCCTTTGGGGAAAAAAAAAAAAAGCTTTAAAGGCACATATTAAATTTAAAAAATTAAAAAAAAAAATTCACAAAGACTCCAAAAATTCGATAGGTATCTGTTACCTTACCTAATCCACCCAAGGAAATGATAATTTTTTCCTCTCTGGTCAAGAGACAAGAGAAAATACGTTAAGGATAGTGATGTTGCCTGTGTTTGCCCTGCCTTCCCTCTCACAGAGGCATCCACTCACAGCCACTGCTGCGAGCAGAATACTTCCATATGCAGAGATCACACCGCCATTCTTTTTACTTTTGCTTGCCTCTACCCATGACAGTTATTCTCTCTTTCCCTCTCTGTAGAGAGACAGGTTGCAAGAATTGAAGGGTGTGATGTGTCTCTTATCAAAACCAGAATTAGTCAAATCGTTTGTCTGGATTTTACTCCCATATCATTGAACACTTGCTGAAAACAGCTGGATTGTCAAAGCACGCAGTCAGCCTTAAATACTGCATCACTGTTTAAGAAACAAGATAAAAGTTACTAAAGTAAAAGTAAATACCTTGGATTGATCTATCCTATACTGAAGAAGCATTAATAGCAAAAAGATTGGGGTATTACACTGTTACATTTCAATTCCCCAGAAGATTTTTCTTTTCTAAGCAGTGAGGAGATTTGTTTTTTTTTTTTTTTCAGTTGATCATAAAACTCTTCGTGACCTTTAATTTAACATACATTCAGGTAAAAAAAAAATTAAAACCAAAAGAAAAATTGGAAGCTGTATCGTAAACCAGTATTTTGAGTCTCAAATGCTTTAATTCTACAGGAGCTTTGACCATCCTCTCTGTACCCCCTGTGTCCATCAGCAGTTTATTATTTGCACTGACTCAAGTTTTACTGACTGCAATTAAGAATGCCTGAGGGACAGTTTCATCAATATTCCTGCTCTTGAGAGACTGCCAACCCCAGTTCCAGGTTCCCTTTCAAGTCTCACTTGTGTGCACAGGAATACAGCAAACCAGTAGCGGGATGGGCATCGCTAATGAGGAAAAATACCAGGATGAGGATAACATTAGAATTATTTTATCAAAAAGTGCCCAATTCTGGGCTCCCAGTTCAAGAAGGACAGGGAACTGCTGGAGAGGGTACACCAGAGGGCTACAAAGATGATGAGGGGCCTGGAGCATCTCTCTTATAAGGAAAGGCTGAGGGACTTGGGTCTTCTTAGTCTGGAGAAGAGAAGGCTGAGGGGGGATCTGATCAACACCTATAAATACTTCAAGGGTGGGTGTCAGGAGGATGGGGCCAGTCTTTTTTCAGTGGTGCCCAGGGACAGGACAAGAGGGAACAGGCACAAACTTGAACATAAGAAGTTCCACCTAAACATGAGGAGGAACTTCTTTGCTGTGAGGGTGGCAGAGCCCTGGAAGAGGCTGCCCAGGGAGGTGGTGGAGTCTCCTTCTCTGGAGACATTCAAACCCCACCTGGACACGTTCCTGTGGGACCTGCTCTGGGTGGACCTGCTCTGGCAGGGGGTTGGACTGGATGATCTCCAGAGGTCCCTTCCAACCCCATATCATTCTGTGATTCTATGATTATCTGCACACTGCAGGCCAACTCTAGCTGACTACCAAGATGATCAGGAGAGTCGAAAATGTCTTCTCATATGTTTAAAACTGTGCAGTATTTTGGAAAGTTGCTTTAGAACATTTACCAAGTTGGAAGCAGACACACCAACCATTAAAATTTGATTATGTTCAAAATCAATCTACATCAAAACAGCCAAGAATCAAAACAAGAGGAACTATTAAAAATTCCTAATTTCAGGATTCACAAGGACAAAAAAACCTGAGCCTTTCTGAGTTTTATCTCTATTCAGCAGAGTTCTGTGACAGCACTCCTGCTCCTTCACAGTTGAAATATGGTATTTTAATACTTTCTAGCTCAACCCAAGCAAGGCCTGAAATAAGGCATTTCACCTTACAATGGGGACAAAGGCTTGTGAGAGCCTAAGAGATCTGCAGCTACTGCACAAGTTGCAAAATAAAAGCTACTTTAGCCTCAAAACAGAGAGATGGCTATACTAATACCTCTGTTGGGATAGAAATCCATCTAACCTTGCCCACAACTGCCCTTGCAAGACTTTAAGCGCTACTGTGCTCAATGAGGAAGGAAGTTGGCACATCAATGGGGAAAACCTAAAGGAAAAAAAAATCTAGTTACATGTTTAGGCTGATCTAGTAATTAGATTTGATTGCTACCTTGGCAGTTACCTCATTAAATTCACATCTATTATGTCCATCTTTCTCAACCAAGTTAACCTCTCAGCTACTGCTCTGATGTACCTTCACCAGCTTGCAGTTTCATTTTAAAGTCTGAGCAGTAGGGTCCTCCATCACCTTTCATGGGACGCCGCTCCAGAGCCTAACAGATCTCAGGGTTAATGCTGTAAAGAGCCACTGCCTGAGCACTGAGTTCTATTACCTCAAAAATGCATAGGCTAAGAGGCTGTTATAGACTTAGATGACATATTTTCCTATTAAACATTTTTTGTCAGCCATTACATCCATGTCCCTCACGTGCAGTGAAGCTTTTTTTTAGACAAGAATTTCCTTTACTCCTCTTACTAACACCTACATATCACCATGGGCAACAGACTGCAAAAGATTAGCTTTTCTTGTACTAAATTTTAAGCTTAGAGATGATAGAAAAGAGCAGATCGCTTTGGAATTCAAGTTAAGGCTCTTTGGGGGGCTTTTGTTGTTTTGGCTTTTTTTTTTCTCCTCACTCAGACCACTGCAGCACTTCCAAGTATATGCTTTAGCAATAATAATTTTAATAACATTATGATACCTACAGATGCATCAGAACAAAAAGCATTAACATAAATTAAGTGAAAGACAGCAGTCCTTTCACTTGTGGTCATACAGCTACATGGAAGCTTGTCCTTTCAGGCTCCTTTTATAGTCGCTGTTAAAAAAAGTGGATGCCTCACAGCACTGTCATTTCTTTCATTTTAGGCTTCTCCATTTGGGACAAGGAGACCAGACCCTCCAAGGCTCAGGAGCACATGAGTGACCAGCTCAGACTGAGATACCTTTCATGTGGGTGCTTATGTTTGGTGTTAGCAGATTGACAGCAAGGGTTAATCTGCAGTCACTGCCCAGAAAGCATCCTGCCATAGACATTGCCTAGCAAATAGATACGCTCTCTCCAAAGACTGAGAGGTCCAATGACTGTTGGTGCCAACCATGAGGCACAAACATTTCTTGAAAGTTTAACCTTAGAAAATACTGTTGAAAAAAAGTTAATTGCCTGTTCTTGTTAATGCTGCCTCCGTGTTCTTTGTCCGTCCTAAAGCAGGAACACAATGTCTTCCTCTGCTTGACAATTTTTGTTCTACACCTATTTGGCCTGGATGATCCCGAGATAAAGGTTTCCCTGTGCTGTGATCAATACCCAGGCTCACATCCCATTTCCGCCTCAATCACCTGCATGCCCTGGAGTCTTCTGCAATTACCGAAAGCACATTTAAGAGAACCTGAAGAGGTTCACCAAATATGTTTTGGAGGTGTAATGAAAATTGATGAAATTGGATATGAGCTACCTCTATTAGCTGCTATTGTGGTGAGCTTGTTCTTTCTGCCATGGGTGAGAGAAAGAAAAGAAAGAGAGCAGAGGTGGGAAGGAAGAAGCTGTTACAGAAAAACTTCTCCACAGATACTGGGAAAGAAGAGTGTTGATATCATCTCGGGATGAACACAAAATACACCAGGGAGAATTGATTGGAGTGGCAGTGTAGGGCAGAAAAATCAGAGGGGAAAATGGGGGGGGGTGGGGGGGAAATCAAATCAGCAAGTTTGAAAACTTGTAACTAAAAATGAGACCCCAAAAACCCAATCCAGCTTTCACATGAACAGAAAGCTGAAAGATTAAGCAGGAGACAAGCACAATTAAAGACCTTGGAAATTACAGTACAAGAGAGGAAGTAAAGATGCTAGAGAAAACTTTTAGGAGTATATCCTTGTTTAGAATACCGCAAAACAATCCAACCCAAACTCACCTCCTTCCATTCCATACCACACTGCTCCAGAGAATAACGTTCACCAAAAACAAGCTGCATCTATTCCAAGACTCACTGGGGTTAACTGGTTACCCTGTTGTTATCACTGGGAGCTTGTTACAGGACTTTGGCTCAAGACAAAAAAAAAATACACAATTTAATTTGAAGTGCAAATGATTTGTGTGGGAGAAAGAAAATTTGCTGTCTTGACTAATCAGGAGTAAGAAGAGAAAACTTTCTTAAATTTAAACTTGATTTAGGTCCATTAGATGGAAACAGAAGACTGGCAGAAAACATAGCTCTTGAAGGCATACGTACCATGGAAACAAAATAAGCATAGACTAACTTCTAATCAGGAGCTGGTAGTTATTTTACATCATAAAGAAGTTTTCACTAAAATTGTTAGATGAAATTAAGCTAAATAAAAAATTACATTGTAAAGCACAAAACATGATAATTGGATCATTTTCAGCTCTGGAAACGTCAGTCAGAGGAAATGGTTTAGCATAGATCTCTTTAATGAGATTTTAAATGAGAATGGACAAAATAATAGTACAATAGTGAGCAATCTGAGGGTGAGGGGCACTAGGTAACTTAATGAAGGAGGTCTTTTCCATTGCTACCTTCCACGATCCAACGGAGAAAACCCAAACAGCTGAATGGATTCCTCATAAAGACACGAATACAGAAGAAAATCAAGGCTTTTGTTGCCACAATGGGTGTGAGAAAGACTCTAACAAGAAAGGGTTATTCATTTCTATTTGCCTTTTCAGAAGGACTACATGCCAAACTATTAAGAAGGTGTTGATTATATCACACATAATCAAGGTTACTTGATTACACCATTCCCTCTAAGCAAAATCAAAAAACCCTAAAAATACTTTCTCGTTGACAGTTTAGAATTTTACGAAATGGTAGCACTTTTTTTTTGGATTACATGTCTCCTGTCGAGTACCTCCTTCAGGCTAAATGTTTCAAGAAAATTAATTCAGAAACTTCAGAAGCAAAAATTGCAGTAAAAATAATTTGATTTGCTAAAGACGGCATTACAGCTAATCCACTGAATTTTTCTAGCATACTTGGACTTTGGAATAAGATTTTTAATTTAGCAGGCAGGTCTCCTCAGCATCAGAAAATGTCTTTCATTCATATTTTGAAAACATTGTGAACTTGTAAGACAAATGTAAAACCTAAATACACTCAGGTCACACCAATTCAACAGAGAATTACTATGGGGTGGCAGCTGGGCTACCAAAGGGTGTAGGTCTCACTGGTTGGGAAAAAAACATAGGCTGAAATTACAGGGAAGAGTAAGAACCAGAAATTGCCGGAACATGAAACTGAGTTTGCACTAAATGCTAAGAGACAATGAATGCCACAGAAGTCCAAGAGATGGGGGTAGTCCTCTAAGGATTAGAAGCAACAAACAAGAACTCCTCACAGCAAGTCCAGGTCCCTGACTGCCTGAGTGCCCAGCCAGTGTCCTCATACAGAAGGAGCACACATTTTCCCACCTGGTATTTCCTCACAGTTATTTTTGGATACTGCATCACAGCAAACATAATAAAGTTTTACACAGTCTTTGAACACAGAATGTTTACCTTCAGAAAAGGGCTCCAAAGGATATAAAGGTTCCCTGAGCTTAGAAGTTTAAGACTCCCAAAGAAGAGAAAGGATTTTATACACCCATCTTTTTTTCATCTCTATACATCACCCCAAAATCAGTGTTTCCCATTAGTTATCAAAGGCAACCTAAACACAGCCTCACATACACATTCCTTACCGGTTCTGCATTCAGACTCCTCACACACTTCTCAGCCGTCTTCCCAAAAAAGCACCTTCCTCAGAATCAGAAATCTTCCCCTCGAACCCCGGGAAGCATACAACCCTACTGCTAAGCCCAAACAAGATACAGCTCCACAAGGCACAGTGGAGGGGGAAAAACCCAAACGTTCTCCATTACCTCAAGCCTTGTGGATTACCACAAGCTCCTAATGCTCCTCCTGCCCTCCCAACTGCATCCAAAGAGCTGGCCATGCCCCTACCCAGCTGGGCACTGATGGCCACGAACCCCCACCTCAACACAGCTATGCTTCTCCAGCCTGGTCCCGACCCCTCACAGCTGCTGGTGATCAGGGGGCATCACAACATGTGCCAAGGAACATGAAATCCACAATTTCATCATTTCCATGATTCCAATTTCATGGAAGGAGCATGGGATCCTTCCATCACGGCTCTACTTTCTTAATCTTACATGTTCTGAACTTCTGTTCCACGTGTAAAATGGGGATCATATTGCCACCTTATTAAAGAAGAACAGAGGAAAATTACAGTGGAATATTAATATTCATTAAGCTCTCAGATGGTCTCAGGAAAAACCCCATGGAAAAAAGACTGTTGCTTAAGAATTCTGTTCCCAGGAAAACCCTTGAAACACTTGCAGTGAACAAGGCACAAAGTTCAGGCACAGCAAAAACACAAGTTTAACAGCATTGAGTAAACACGAGACATGCAGTCACCAATATAAAACCACACAAAGGTTGTTCCTACAGCTCCAGCCAGCCCACAGGGAAACCCAGAAAGGCCTCGGCATCTCTGAGATGTCAGAGCTACTCAAAGGGACATCACATGTGTCCTAAGGGGCACGCTCCCTAAGCCCACTGCTTCCACCTATTATGTGACTCTAGGAACTCATCCAAACTTTTTGGTGCTTCAGTTATGCATATGTATTCATAGCTAATGTTACCTGGCACGATGAGGCATTCTTAGGGCTTATTTGTATTTCTGGTCTTTCAGGAAATCAATGTTTGAATGATAGTCTTCTTACTACTGACCTTCAGGGACCTCTGTGTTTCCACAATTTGTTCACACACAAATTTGCACTGGTTTCCTGCATGTGCTGCTGGAAGAAAACCATAATACCAAACCAGTGTTAAGATTTTAGCCTCTAATAATTACTGATGTAAAATTCTATTTATCAGCTATTCCTGTGGACCTATGTATACTGCATTGCTTTGATCATTACCATATAAATATGAGCACCTGGACCAAGATGCTTAGAGCAGCAAGTTCACTAAGGGCTGACACCTGGGGGGGCTTTGCCACGTTGCTAAGCCACAATAGAGCTGTGTGTACCCCAGTCCTGTACCTTAGCTACCTGCGCTGCACCGAGGGTGAATGGTCTTTGAGAAGATGTCGTCTTAGTTCAAGAATTCTCTTCAGAAGAAGTTTCATGATCAAAATGTCACTGTAGAAATGAGTGTAATTTTGAAAAACTGAGTGCTGTTAGAGGGTTTTATACACGTAGTGAGGAAAGGAACGTACTTAATTTTACAGAACAAAGGAGTTCATTGAAGAATAGCCCTGAATGTAAAGGTATTAGCATTACTTTTGATGGTCTGTAACACAAACAAGGATGTTTATTCATTGTCACATGTTGCAAAAATGAAGGCAAAAATCTTTGCATAACTCTCTAAAAGTGGGATAACAACTTGGGGGATGGACAGATGATGACTGGAGGGGGAAGACAAGAGGAAAAAAAAAACCATATAAGCTTAGGTGATAAAATTAAAGTTTGCAAAGATTGTGTTTCTCATTAATAAGAGAAATACGCTTGTCATTTCACAGAAGAAAAATACTGGTTATATACCTTTAACCTCAGGCTTTTAAAATAGCCATTTCAGCAAGCTGGTGCTTCACACATGCTGACCTTGATCCTAACATCTCCAAGATCTTTATGAGTAATCAACAGGCTGAACCCTAAATAAAAGTTAGGTGACAGATTATTTTTCTAAGTATAAAAAAAAGGCAGTCCTCAAGAGAAAAGCTGCTATTGTTCAACCAAGCACAATAATGACTGTATCTTAATTGGAAAAATAAAATGATCTCTCATATATTCACAGATGCAGTGAACTGGTTGGAATTGTACATGGTACAGACTTTACTCCGAAGTTAACTAGTCAAAATCAGCTTCGTCCCTACATATCTTCTTGTCTACCTAAACTGACTACAGTGATATAAATACCCTGTGCCACTGAAGCCAGGATTTCAGCTTTTATGTCCAAATTTCCTTTTACGATGGACAATGCAGCCCAAGTAGCAGTTTTGGAAAAGAAATCACAGAATGATATGGGGTTGGAAGGGACCTCTGGAGATCATCCAGTCCAACCCCCTGCCAGAGCAGGGCCACCCAGAGCAGGTCCCACAGGAACGTGTCCAGGCGAGGTTTGAATGTCTCCAGAGATGGAGACTCCACCACCTCCCTGGGCAGCCTCTTCCAGGGCTCTGCCACCCTCACAGCAAAGAAGTTTTTCCTCATGTTTAGGTGGAACTTCCTATGTTCAAGTTTGTGCCCGTTCCCTCTTGTCCTGTCCCTGGGCACCACTGAAAAAAGACTGGCCCCATCCTCCTGACATCCACCTTTGAAGTATTTATAGGTGTTGATCAGATCCCCCCTCAGCCTTCTCTTGCCCAGACTAAAAGGACCCAAATCCCTCAGCCTTTCCTCATAAGTGAGATACTCCGGACCCCTCATCATCTTTGTAGTCCTTTGCTGTACCCTGTCCTTCTTGAACTGGGGAGCCTAGAACTGGACACAGTGCTCCAGACGGGGCACTGTGAGGAGGAACTAAAGGGAACCAAATCTGGAGAGTAAACGTGGCTATCTGAGCTGCAGCTATGACTTCCACCATCCTCACTCTGAAAAAAAAAATAATGAAGTGCGATCTCCAACAACGCATTATTTTACTGTCATGACCTGTACCCACCCAAGAGGTGGGACCTCACTCTGCACACCTAAGTGCCTTTCCAAGCACCCACGCAAAAAGAATCTCACTGTTAACAAGTCGCTGGAACTTTTTGCTGCTGTATCTACATGTTGTGTGAAGAGCCGTCACACCAATTCCCTGGCCCTCCTGCCTTGGGTATGACAGAGTCCGCTTTTAGAACTCGGCATTACCCCTTTTAAATGGTTTGTGGTTTTTTTTTTGCATGCTGCTGTTTTGCTACCCTCTGACATTTTGTAGCAAAAATTTAATTTCCAAATTAAATTTTCTGAAAATCTACCACCAGATGGCTGCAAAAAAAAAGGAAAAAAAGAAAAAAAAAGAAAAATTTGTCAGTTCCTGTTTACATTTAGAAGGGTGTATGGGGCCTGAACTGGTTTAAGTAGCAGGAGCTGCAGCGGTGCCCAGTGTGGGAGAAGGGCATGAACTGCCCCAGTCTGGTCACAGTCAATTCCAGATGGTTCCAATACTGGTGTGAGCAACTCACTAAGTTCCAAAATCTCAACAGTGGGTGACCCGTGCTGGGGCAGCGACACCCCTAGGGGACTACAGCCATGGGTGACCCGAGGAGCAGCAGTTCTGCACTGACCCCAGCCCCCTGTGCCACCCGTCGCCTCCCCACAGGAACTGGGGTGGACTGGGTGTAACAGGGGGCAAAACCCAAGGGAAGCTGAGCCTGGGAAGGGGGGAGAAGAAGCATTTGACTTGAGCTGAGCTTGGGGAAGGTGAGGGACAGGTCTTTTCCTTGGGGCTTGTTTTGTTGTGCGCGTTTTCCTTCTTTCTGAATACTCAAATCAGCAATTAAAAGTTTGTGTCAGATAGCAATAAGATACAGTAGAAATTCTTCAAGTTGTTTCCGTTTTGCCTGTGACAGAATCCATAACATTGCATGTACCTCTGCACCAATCCATACTAACCCATCTGCCCCTTGCTGTGAATCAGCCGCTGGGATCAGCCGCTCACGCAGTGTATCGGCTCCATCAATTATACAGACAATATAGTCTTTGAAAAAGAAACACTGAGGTAGTTCTTTCCCAAAAAGCTCATGTATTGCATTTTTTAAACCTGATATTTAAATTGCTTTTTAAAAGACTATTTTTCTTAGTGCTGACTGTTTAGAAAGGCATATTTTCCCTAAACAAAGTCATCCTTGATCCCTGTTTAATTCACAATTACTGGCATTTCTGAAATTAGTGAACACCTACAATTCAATGGCCTCATTGAGCTTTTCCAGGTTTAGAAGAGGGAGCTGATTTTTCATCTGTCACTCATCATCACCATTAAATTCCATTTGAGCATCTTCATTGATTCTGCATCTGGAATTTTGCATACTAAGTAAATTTTATTATAAAATCAGGTTCTGCTCTCCAGTGTAACTGCAAGAAAATAACACGTAAGAGGAAAGAAAACAATTTCGGCTGTAGACTCACTTCAGTAATAAAATTCAAAGTCTCACAGGCTTCCTGGGGGATTACTGTTTAGATCAAGTATGTTTTGGTAGACTTACACGTTTAATCACCCCCAGAGAACCAAACTCTCCCTTAAAATACAGTTCTCCTTGATATCTGGAGCCAGAAATAACAGACAAAAAGAAAATTCCAGAGAGATTAATTTTCAGCCAGGACTTGTGGAGTACTAGAATACAGTATAGAGGGATTTGTATTGCTGAAAGAGACAAAGACATTTAGATAGTCATGAAAATGGATCTTTACTGTACATTACCCTAAGAAAGTATTTTGTTTCCCCATCTAGTCAAGAGGAATGCATATGTATGCTGTACAAAAATGAATTGAAAACTTATATTTTTCACTTCTCTATTAATTTGCAATTACGTGGTCCTATATTTCTGTAAACATCTTGAAAATATTGCCCTTATTGTGTCTTGAAAAGAGACAGATGTTGGTAACTGAAAATGGCTAGTGAAGAACTAGGATGTGATGAGCTTGAATAACTTAACTAAGTTGCAGAGCACTTTGTAGGGCATTCAAGAAAAGCTTGGACCTTCTACGGTCCAATTCCCTATTTATGTACAAACCCGTCCACGTTGTAGCTTCACTCTGTTGCAGTGCTATCAGCAGCAAACCATCTGTTTGCAGAGACAAAGGCCTACCTTATCAAAGGTTTTCAGGCGTGTACCTTCTAATTAGTTGCCTAACACTCAATGAAATTAATAGGATATAAATACCTAAGGAATATGAGGTACTTCACCTACAGCCCACTCCCTAGAGAATCCAAGTGCAAAGAACAGTCGTTATAATTATCAGTCAGATGATGAATGCTCAGGTAAGAAACATGTGGCCTTGTGAAGTGTCAATGGAGTCCTTTAAGTGCGCTTCCTTTGAGTGAAGAAAATGCACATATGTAGCAATAAAGCCTGGCCACAGTTATAAAGACATTCCTCTTGATCCAGGGTTGAAAGCAACTTGATTTAACGCTGCAATAGCAACCAGTTATCCCCAGACTCTCCTATGCCTGCAAGCAACCCTGTCCCTGTCTCTGCTCATCAGAGGCACAATACTGGATTAGAAGGATCCTCTGGTCTGACCAAGCACAGCTACTCCTGCGTTCTGTGTTTTCTTTCAGTATGTGATACTCCAATCTGCATGGGTATTCCTAGCCACTTGAGGGTCTATACATTAGTGTGAAAGGACCTATGGCCCAAAGGAGAGTTTGTTTCATGCAGACTTCAGCAGTGACAGACATCCAGGACAAGATGTCCAGAAATCGACTGAATAACTCTAACATCACCTTGTTTTTTGTTATTATCACAGGTAGCAGTGAACTGTTTGGTTAACTTAGATGAAGTTCAAAGTCATAAGATCACAGCATTCAGCCTTACACTGCATTTTTTTTGCCAACGTTTTCCATGTTTCCCATTCCATTCACCTTTCCAGACATCAAATGATATTTTTGTCTCGATATTGCTCCCATGTTGAAAGTTCCTCATTTGCAAATGACAAGCTTTCTACAAGGCAAACTGTCAATCTTCAGGTTATCCCACACTTTCTGACTCTAAAATCTTACCTTTGTCAGAAAGCTTTTTATTCCCTCCTTACTTATAGAAGATATAAGCCCTTCTATTCCTCCTAACAACAGATTTTTTTCTTCTTTATGCTCCCAGTAGATTTCAGCTTTCTTACCTCCAGCCCTGCCAATTCCCATAATTATCTTTCAGTGGTTCTAAGAGCTCCTGCATCTCTCCTTCCCAGTCACTGCCATAGCTCAGAATCGTTGCATCAACTATCTGCCCTCCGGATGGTTTACGGCACTGACTTGGGGAACCACCTCTCACAGCCAAGTGCGTTACTAAATAACCCTCTCTCTGCACCTCACTTGCAGCTGACCTTGCTCTTCGTAATCCTTGTTCTACACAATTGATTTCTGAAGAAGTTACACCTCTCATACAGTCGGTATCAAACATCACATGCCATGTTTAACAAATCTCGGTAACTTCAAGACATGTTTCCCTGTTCTTCCTCTTCTGGGGAATTTTTACTTGCCGCACAAATTCTGTTGTGCCCTGTAATCAGTATGGTGGGTTTGGTTTTGAAAAGTCACAGTACTTGTGAAAACTGCAGGTCGATCTGAAACACCCGGCTACCACTAGCCTGGTAATTTGATGCAGTATTCAGACTTAAACATTTGCCTTAAAGTGACAGATAAAGTTACCCCTGTGCCTTTCATGTACAGACTCTGCAAATGATTAAGGGAGAATATGTAAACAGGCCCAGCAAATCCCTGGAATAACTCATGTACATAAAATTGCTCATGGATGTAATGATTTGTAGAAAGAAGATCATATTTTATAGATTAGGACTCTTTCATAGAATGCCTGGAACTGTTTTGAGCCATGGGATGTTAAACTATATCAATACGTTATTGTTTTTTAAAGAGTTGAAGAGAGAAGGAAATTACTGTAAATCAAATAAAATGTTTCTGAAGGCCATTATTTTAAACTTATTTGACCACTGAATCAGATAACCCTGACAGGAAGCTGAGTAGAAAGCTTTCTTTTTCAGGCTGTCCTTAATGTTTCACAGATTTTTCCAAGCATATTTTTTTAAATAATCAAATGTGGTTTCTCCTAGTGGAACAGTGATTTTTCTTCTTCAAATTGGTCAATAAAAAATGATGGATTTCATTTAGGGGAAGAGGTGGAGTCTTTGCTATTTCTCTTTTGTTTTCTTTGTTGCTCACTCTTACACACGTAGGAATACATACATGCAGAAGCAAACAGAAGATCAACAGGTTAACTTTGTTCTGTCCTGCTGCATTTAGTACTGTCAGTACTCTTCCAATACCAGAAGCTTCACTGATTTCTGACAGAACCTATAAATGTTAAAATAATTGCTATTAATGACTGGCAACATGTACCTAAGGTACATGAGTTAAGACGGAAAGTATTTTTCAGTTCTATTACCTGTATTATTAATTCAATGTGTGTAACTTCTTAAAGTATCTCTTTCTACTTTTAACTTTTCCCAGCCATATTTTACTCCACTGGGTTGCTAATAGAGTTGATTCTTTAAGCCTTGATCAAAAGCACAAGGAAGTCTGTGGAAAGACTCCCATCAACTTCAGCGTGTATTTAGTAGATACTTAATACTTTTTTTAAAGAGATTTGTGATCCTTTAGTTGACAGGTGACACTTAAACAAAAAAAAAGTCATAAATTTATTTACTTTCCCTTACCTTGTTATTTGTGTTTCATGCTGTATATCAAAGAATGAACTCACATAACAAAGGAAAATAAATAAAAAAAAAGCAAGCACGAGACTAGAATCTATTGCTTTGTCTATAAATGTCAGCATTAAATCACAGAGGAAATATAGCAATTATGTTAGCAAGGGATAGATCCTGTTTTTTTTACACCCTGAACATTTTGACAGCTTGATAGTTTGCTTTGCCTTGTCCATGAACTATTCTAATATTTACTTAAATATGAAGTAAATATTTAGCTAGCTCAGAATAATTTTTGTTATAAGTAGAAATTACTGGGAAAATATCTGAGGAAAAAAATACTGTCTCCGTATGTAAGTAGTACACGGTAAGAAGTAGTCTGAGATGCATAATTCCCAAAATAATCATTCTTCTTGGGACTTTCATAATGTAACATTTGCAATGGTGAAACTGACACTGATAAATATAGCCAGGAATAATTTAAATATGTGAGTTCTTTGAAAATGGCATTTTCATAATATTATCACACACAACCTAGTGTCAGGGACCCAAGACCATCGATAGAGAGTAGGGGTTGCAGCTGCGATGGTCAGGGCAATCAAAGCCTAGGGACAGCCTCAGAGCTCTGGCATTCAGCACTCTCATCAGAGAGGCAAGAGTCAGAGTCTTCAACCCATACCATGCAAAAGGGGTGGTGGAATTGTTCCAACAACAGGAAAAGAAACAATTTTTGACCTTGGATATATTTCCCACATATGCACAACCATATTTCTAGCTTGTGTAGGCATAGCTGAGCTGCTCTAAAACAAGTTAAGAAAAGGGAGTGAGGAGACAAAATGTGCTGATGATTGTAAATAATTCATGTGAACTGGCTTCTGCAAGCAGAGCAGGCCTAGCAGCATGCAGCTTGGCTTGGGCTGAGAGCCCAAACATTAGCTTGGATAATTTTACAGCAAGCACTGATTTCTCAGCTTCCACAGCTCAAGTGGCCATCAATACCAAGGCAAGAGTGCTCAATTCTAATTTATCGGTGCTGAACAGTATTCACAGGAGGATACAATTGTTTGTGATTCATTCTTAATCCAGGACTAGGAAGTAGTTCTTACTGTTTACTTGGTTGGCTCAGATTCATAGAACTGTCTAGATTGGAAGGGACCTTTCAGATCATCTAGTCCAACCATCAACCTAACTCTGACAAAAACCATAACTAAACCATGTCTCTAAGCACTATGTCAACCCGTCTTTTAAATACCCCCAGGGATGGTGCCTTAACCACTTCCCTGGGCAGCCCATTCCAAGGCTTAAGAACCCTTGCAGTGTAAAACTTTTTCCTAATATCCATCCTAAACCCCCTCTGGCACAATGTGAGGCCGTTTCCTCTTGTCCTATGGCCTGTGACTTGGGAGAAGAGACCGACCCCCCCTGGCTACACCCTCCTTTCAGGGAGTTGGAGAGAGCGAGAAGGTCTCCCCTCAGCCTCCTTTTCTCCAGGCTGAACACCCCCAGCTCCCTCAGCCTCTCCTCACAAGACTTATGCTCTAGACCCCTGTAGCTGGGCCTGGTGCAGGGGAGGTAAGCTGCAACTCCAGCAGTCTATCCCCTTCTCACATTCCCTACTTACCTCCTCCCAGAGCTCCATCACTAGCTGGAGGAGTTCCTCTACCTGGCACACCTCCCTGTGGCCTGACACCTGGGTGGCAGCGTGCTCCCACCAGAGCTCCAGCTGGGGAGCTGCCTCAGTCCTGCTGGGTACGGAGCTTGGGGAGGCCAAGGCTTTCCACCGGGTGGTTACCGTGGCTCCCTGGGCAAGCTGATACAGCCCTTCGTAGCCCTTCAACCCTAACTACCACACTGCCCTCCCTGGGGCCGCCATTTGGGGTGGGGGGCGGTGTCACTGCTGCCCCGCCCCTGTCTCCTCAGCCGTGTCCCAGCTGCCGGCTCACTCGGGCTGCCAGAAAGCTGAGGAAAAACCTCTTTTTTTGCCCTGAATCCCCCGAGCTCCCTTACAGATGTACCAGCACCAAAGCTGTCTCTCAGCGAGTGTCCCTTGGCGGCGGTTACACCCCGTTTAAATCGGGCGCCGTTACCTCTGGCCATGCCCCCGTCTCCTCAGCCGCCCTCGTGCCAGCTCTCGGCTCTCCTGGCCCTTCCCCAGCTCCAAAAATCTCAGAAAAAAACCCTCTTTTTTTGCCCTGAAAAGCCCCCTTTTTTTGCCCTGAAACCCCGCTCCCTTGTGGATGTGCCTGCACCCGAGCCGTCCCTCGATGAGTGACCATTGGTGTCTTAGAATCACAGAATCATAGAATCGTCTAGGTTGGAAGGGACCTTAAAGATCATCTAGTCCAACCATCAACCTAACTCTGACAAAAAAATAAATAATAAGAAATAAAAATTACTAAACCATATTCCTGAGGACCATGTATACCTGTCTTTTGAACACCTCCAGGGATGGTGCCTCAACTACTTCCCTGGGCAGCCCATTCCAATGCTTGGTAACCCTTTTGGTGAAGAAATTTTTCCTGATATCCAATCTAAACCTCCCCTGGCACAACTTGAGGCCATTTCCCCTTGTCCTGTCTCCTGTGACTTGGGAGACGAGACCGACCCCCACCTCTCTACGCTCCCCCTTCAGGTAGTTATAGAGCGTGATAAGGTCTCCCCTCAGCCTCCTCTTCTTCAGACTGAACACCCCCAGACATGACAGTTGCATTAAAAAAAAAAAACTATACAAATTCTGTTCTGCACAGATAAAAATATCATTACTATTTGATACAGAAAACAGTAAAATTTCAGATTTTAGGGTCTTTTTCCTTTGGAGAAGACACTTGTTAAGACTGTATATTTCATTGATGCAGTCCTGATTATTTGCAGAGATTGTGATCCTGACCATAGAAGGAAACCAACAACAAAAGGCAATTTATTTGCTCCCTCTTTCAGAGCAGGAGCTTTCTTTTACTTTCCCACTGGACCTTTTCTGGGTCAGAATACCATCCTTTCTCTTAGTCTCACCATGGATCTTTGCTTCATTTTCTGTTTGCTTCACCCAGTGACTAGTACTCACAGCATCACCAAAGGGCATCAAAACTCTCACTTTATGCACAGCTCATTACGCAGATAATAAGTACAGATATTCTTGGTATTCTTACAAACTTTTTGTCTGTGTGCACATGAAGGTGCCACAAAGCTCTCGGGTTTTCAGTTTTCAAGAGATCTAAACCTGTGTCCAACTCAATTTATTGTTCATTAAACCTACCTAGAAGGCAGCTCTTAAAGTGTTCCAGTTCTTGTGGAGGGGCTTGACCGGGTGATAAATCTCGGTCTATTCCAAAAACCTAGATGCTGACAAAGGAGTTAAGTTTTCACTGTTACTTAATTCTATCTACAATGTGCTACTTACAGTTTATAATATACTTGCCTTAAGTAGTTTTTTCTGTTATTCAGTGTCTCTGACAGACTGACTGTCCCCAAGTGGGAATAATCTCCGGATGTTCAGTATTTTTTATCCAGGAGTTAGGGAGGGTGAAAAAATGTGGTTTTGAGGATGAAGTCTCCAGGCAAGCAGGGAGCTCCAACGTTCTTGGGGCGATCAAAGCAGTTCCCAGAGAGAGTGAGGACAAGCAACAGTTTTCCCAGCTATCACCAGACCAGGTTGCTCCAAGCCCCATCCAGCCTGGCCTTGAACCCCTCCAGGAATGGGGCAGCCACAGCTTCTCTGGGCAACCTGTTCCAAGATTCCACATATTCTCAGTAGTGAATATTCCTTCTGGGGAGAGTGAGAAGGGTGGCTTTGAGGATGAAGTTGCCATCCTCAAAAGCAACTTTTCCCAGTCTCCTTACAGGCAGGATAAAAAATACCAGATGTCTGGAGATAGTTCCCATGCCCAAGGTGCCAGGAGGTGAAACTGTTGCTTGTTTTCACTCTGGGAACTGTTTTCATCACCCCACAAACCTTGGAGCTCCCTGCTTGCCTTGTGACTTCATTCTCTAAACCGCCTTCTTTTACTCTGCCCAAGGCTGGGCTCCAAAATAGAAAACGTCTGGAGACTACTTCTATAGTAAGGTGCCATCAGAGAAAAATGTTCCTTGTTCTCAACTGAGGGGGAAAGAAGCTACACCACAGTAAGGCATTTGCATATAAAGTCTAGTGCGTTATGCTGTGAAGGGGGAGGAAAGTGTTGGTTAGAACAAAAATTCAGACCAGGGGCATACAATTCCAGCATTTGCATTTTTCCATATATTATTGGGCTTAGCTGAAAGTAAAATATGATAGCTTTGGTCAAGCATGCACAGAAATGAGGACATATATGTATGATACCAATGTGAAATAAGCATTTTAAAGCTAGTGGCAGAAATGAATTCCTCCTGAGTATTGAGCCTAGCTCTACTGAGTTATGCACAAATACTTTATCCATGTATGCATTTTACCCTGAGAGTATGCTGCCAGATTTTTAATTTGTCCCTTCACAAATTAAAATTCTCTTGTATCACATATACGAATGTCTTAGTCGTAAACTGCAGTCTTTCTTTACTCCAATCAAACCATAATATCCATTGCTTCCCTATTTTCTCCTTTTCAAATCCATTAGTCCTTCAATAGCCCTCCCTTACTTCCTCCCAAACCCAGTATACCTCAAGGTATTATTTTTCTAATTCCTTTCCCAAGCATTGTTATATATTCTTTTCTCTGCAAATTGCGGGACCTGACTCAAAAACTTCCAGAAAAATTATTCAGGGAAGTTCCCTTAGCTATTTCATCGTTTTGATCAGAAGAGGAAAAGTATGTCCCTGATTCCAGGTCTGTAATAACTCCATTCATTGAATGTTAAAGAGCATTAACTGCTCTTAAATTTTTAAATACATCTCCTATTTTCACCTTTTCCTTTTGCTCAATCCTAATTATGTTTTCTCTATGCTGTCATCTAACTCTGAATATGAAATCCTGTGGCTACATTTCCACTGTTCCTTTCCCACTCCCGAATAAGCACAAAAGATTATTCCAAACACAATGCATGATGCAGCATTTGTATGTCAGCAATCACAACCTGATAAGGCTGTCTTTAAAAAGCCTTGAACCATGTGCTCTCACAGAAGCTCTCCTAAACACACCTGGCTTAATGCATTCAAGTCCTGACCTGTGACAAGATTTAAAACAGCATGGTCACATTCAGTGTACCTGAAGACTTGAAATCAGATGGCTGCAACAAAAAATGCATCATGCTTTTTGATGCTTTCTAGGTATGAAGACATCCTGTACCCTCTGAAGTAAAAAAAAAAAAAAAAAGTTTCATTTTTGATAACCAGGTAATACCCATCTGAACACCTAAAGAAATACTTCTTTCTGTATCTTGTCTCCTGGAAAGCCTTAAACACAGATGTGCACATGTTACTGCACAGCCTGAAAAGTCAGCCGGTCTTAATGTTTTCAGCAGGGTTCACTCCAGGGACCCTGAAAGGTAAATTGGCTCCCCGTTCCTTTCCAGCACTCCTGCTATTCTTCAAGTAAATTCAAGACCTCATACTGATAAAAGGCAATTGTCACATATGGTAACACCTATTATCTTCCCGACATCCAGATGAGGGTACTAACTTTTTACGTGGTGAAGTAAAACAGAGTGAGAGGAAGAGAGAAAAACATATACCTGCTTCTAAGTTGAAGAAAAATGAAAATGTATGGTGCAGAAGCAGTATATTCTTAAAAATACTGATCCGTTAGCAGGCAAAACACAGCTCTGTCTCCCTCCTAGTCTCCCTAACAAAACTTCATCCAAGTTTTTTATGGAGTCTGTTTCTTCAGTTTCTAATTAACACTTGTATCTGGGGGGTTAATCACAAGATTCTTCCTTTCTTAGGCAAGTAGCTGGGTTATAGTCCTGTGATACCAGTTCTCATCTAGATCAGCAGGTCTGTTTATGTCTGTGCCCTGCAAACTTGTTCCCTTCAGGACTGTGCAATAGCAATCAATGACTAAACTGTCCCTGCCTTCAGTAAAATATTTTTTCCTTAGAACAAAAGCATTTCTGGGGAAAAAGAGATAAAACACACTACAATAGATTGTCAAGAGTACCTTCCTTTGGATACGAGCGGTCCCAAATTCTTCAGACATTCTCTGCAAAAATTCTCTTTGTCAGCAAGTTTTTCAGAGAGTATGTAACGTCTCACCACGTTTCATAAGGCTTTTGGCTCTTTAGCATTCAACTCAGACCTGCTTCCAGACTTGGAAAGCAAACTAGTAGTGGCATTTTCACTGGAGATTGGAATGTGGCTGTGGCCATTCTGATCTCCCATAGCCTCTCAAAATGCCAGGTCATTAGACATTCACAGAAGATCCAATATCTGGTACCTTCCATCTCTGATGTAGTCGCACAAAGCCAAGAAGGCTCATAAAAATTGTTCCCTCTCATTATTTGTCGTGGTTTAAGACTCCAACCAGGACAGTATTCTTAATGTTATTACATACAGCTCTGCTTCTGTCATACGGGGACCGCCTGTAAGAGGTGTGGAGATAACCACAGCACATGGAATTCTATTTATGGGGTATGAGATATGAGATCTTATTCAGAGTGGCTCAATGGGCCGAGGCCAATTGTATGAGGTTCAATAAGGTCAAGTGCCGGGTCCTGCACTTGGGTCACAACAACCCCAGGCAACACTACAGGCTTCGGAAAGAGTGGCTGGAAAACTGCACAGCAGAAAAGGACCTGAGTGTGTTGGTGGACAGCAGGCTGAACATGAGCCAGCAGTGTGCCCAGGTGGCCAAGAAGGCCAATGGCATCCTGGCCTGTATCAGGACCAGCGTGGCCAGCAGGAGTAGGGCAATGATGGTGCCTCTGTACTGGGCACTGGTGAGGCCTCACCTCGAGGGCTGTGGTCAGTTCTGGGCCCCTCACTCCAAAAAGGACATTGAAGTGGTGGAGCGTGTCCAGAGGAGAGCCACCAAGCTGGGTAGGGGTCTGGAGAACAAGTCATATGAGGAGAGGCTGAGGGAACTGAGCATGTTTAAATTAGAGAAGAGGAGGCTGAGGGGAGGCTTCATTGCCCTCTACAACTCCCTGAAAGGAGGTTGTAGAGAGGTAGGGATTGGCCTCTTCTCCCAAGGGAATGATGACAGGAGCAGAGGAAATGGTCTGAAGTTGGGGTAGGGGAGGTTTCGATTAGATATCAGGAAGAATGACTTTCCTGAGAGGGTGGTCAGGCCCTGGAACAGCCTGTCCAGGGAGGTGGTGGAGTCACCATCCCTGAAGGTAATGAAGAAATGTGTAGACGTGGCTCTTCAGGGCATGCTCTAGTGCCCGAGATTGTTGGGGTTTTTTTGTGTATACGGTTGGACTCGGTGATCTCAGAGGTCCTTTCCAACCATGACAATTCTGTGATTCTTTGATAAAAACACAAATAGACAAACCCACAAGTATAATTGTATATTGCATTGCCTCTAGGCAGAGCCTTTGGCGGGAATCAGGTGCCTCTGTTAGCTTCAGTTAATTTGGATCACTGAATAGAGCAGGGATGGTAAGGAGCAAGTGTCGCTTCTAGTAGTATCTAAAACAAACAAGCAAATGGAGAAGCTTCTGGTTGTTCCAATCTGCTTGCACCCAAACGCTAAGTTATCCTGCCACTGTCCTTTCTAAGTAACTCATTTTGCCATTCATTTCCATGGTATGGATAACACAGGATAAGCACAACATCCCACAGCATCACACTGGAAATCTCGGTAGGTTTGCGTCCCTCTCCATGTTCTCGTATCCCTAAGTGCTAAGATATCCTATGCCAATCTGCGCACTTGAGCACTTGGCATACAAAATCATCCCAGATTTTTCCTGGAGAACTTCTCTTCTGTCATCAGGCTGAGTTTCTTCAGAAAAGAGAAATCTAAATCACGGTTTACAAGGGTATAGAGCAGATTTGAATGCATCATCTATCACAGGTAAACGGAGAAAGGTAAACCCCAGCAATGTAGTGAAAGTTATATTAGTTATCATAAGCTATAAAGTTAGAATAAATATTCACCACAGAAAGCCAAAAAGGACCTTCCTGGTTGTGTTGCAGATGTCGTGCAGCCTGAGAGCAGAAACATCACTAGGCAACATGTCTTCTAAATGCCCATGTGGGTGCTAACGTAGCTGAGGGGTCGTGTGACACTGGTGAGGTTGGGTGTGTATGTGCTAGAAAACTCCTTTTAATGGGGCACAACAGGCAAGTCATACAGCTTGTCCAAATTTTTTCCTCCAGGTTTGGTGCAGCCATGCCAAAGGCAAACTAAAAGCCATGGTGTGGACACAACTTACACATGGCGCTCTGTAAATTGAATATGGAAAGAATTTCCAAAGACGGTATATGTGCAGCTCTATTGTCGAAATTTAGCTGTTTAGCTTCAGCCTCCCAGGTCTGAGTATTTTTGATGTTATTACACTTCAGTAACACTGAGATGGGATTAGAACTTGAGAAAAATAAAGTGGCAGAATTTGACCTGCTGGATGTACTGAACGGATCTGTTGAAGATAATAAGCAAACTTAGCCTCTGAGGGTTTAAACATTCAAACAGCTTTTGCTTTCATTGACATTTGGCCTATTTGGTTCCACCTGGGAAGAAGTGATGAAATAATACTGAAAAGACATAGTTTCTTCCCTCTCAGTACTTCAAACTTCAACCATGCACATAGAATTGCGCTAACACTCATTATTCTTCACATAATCTTTAAAGAAGTCGGCTATTCCACAGTTTTTAATTGCATGAAAGCTAAGATTTTGGAATGTGTTTTTGTTTTCTTACAATTAAGTAACATTATTTCAACCCTTGAAAAAAAAGCACCCAATACTCTACTAAATTGCAGAAAGAAAAGTACTTTTCTCAGAGGTTCACTGCTGCTGACCTTCAAGGCCAAGGACCATAGACTCATAGAAGATGGGGTTGGAAAGATCATTGAATTCCAACTCCCTGCCCTGGCGAGGGGGACATCCTGGTAGATCAAGCTCCTCAAAGCCCCATCCAGCCTGACCTTGAACCCCTCCAGGGATGGGGCAGCCACAGCTTCTCTGGGCAACCTGGGCCAGGCTCTCACCACCCTCATGACAAAGAATTTCTTCCTGGTGGCTTTTACCTTTTGAGACAGGGCCACGTCATGCTGCATCAAGTTCAAAGGTGTTCTTAATGAATCAACATGGCTTTCTAGAGACCCAGAGTCCACCAGTCCAGAGGACAACCGAAGTTCACCAAACCCAAATTATCTCATCTCTTTAGAGCTTTTCATCTCAGTTCTCAGAAAAATAAGAAAAATGGTTTAAAAGAAACATAATGAAGCAGACACTAACGGTCTGGAGTGTAAGCAGTATCTTTACAATGGATCAGTGCTCCCTGTCTTTCAGCACATAAACTCTACTGTAAATGGGATCAGCTACCAACTGAGAGCAATTAGTGGAATACAGTATGCAAATATTGGTAATACCTATTTCTTGCTATAAAGCATCTAACAAATCTAACATTTTTCTCTAGCTAAACCCTGCAAGCGAAAGAAACATTACTATGCCAGTGTTCATAAAACAGTTCCAAATAGTATTAGCTTAGAATTGTGATAAAACACATTATCCTTCACAATAATCTTTAAAGAAATAGTGGGGTTTTTTTTAATGAAACAGTTTAATAACAGAATGTTAAGGTTTTGCAATGTGTTTTTCTTTGGTGGAATTAAATAGAATGTATTCATCCTTTAAAATTAAGTGCACAAAAAAATCTTAATTTTATGACCACCAACTGTGATCATGCTAACAGCAATGAAATTGATGAAACAGGATATATAATTTTAATTCATAGGAACCTCTTGTTCTTCAATTTCCCTGTTGCTGTTACGTTGTTAAGTGGACGAAACAAATATTTTTCTTTTTTTTCTTTTTTTTTTCTTTTTTTTCTTTTTTTTTCTTTTTTTTTTTCCATACTGCCATGGCATTTGTTTCATAGATAATCAGGCCTACAGTGTCCTTTTATGGCACCAACGCTGGAAACAACCTGCAAAGAGATTTAGCAAAATATACAGCATAACTAGATACTGGGAAGAATTTCAGGCTGTGTTTTGGAATATTTTTACAATTGTTTATCAGGTTTGTATACTTATAGAAAGACCAATTAACTTACACTGGACACTACAAGTCCATGAGAATACCCTGTGTGTATATAATGAATGAATTCTGGAAGCAAATGCCTCTGTGAAATAAATTATTCGACCGTTTTGGCAGACAGCTTGTCCTTTATCCTATGCTTCAGTGGAAAGCAGAAGAAAATATAACTGGAGTAGCCTTGTAACATAACATATGTAAATCTTTTCTGAGCTATTCGGTGGCAATTTAAATGCCCTTAAGCATGCAGACTGATGGTCTTGGTAATTGTTTTCCCAGTCATTTGGGAATCTCCTAATCATTCCTTAAATTTTGCATCACTAACACCTGTACTTTCTCATCAGAGACCTTTGGGACTGTGGGCAGAACTAGTTGCTGATGTAACTCCAAATTTCACTGCTGAGAACATGTGGCAGACAGCCTTTGGTTCAGTGGAGATGTTATCTAGTTGTGAACAATGAATATTAACAAGTCACTTCCTGCCGCACAGATTTAGGTAGAGTTGCTTTGTATTGTTAAAGAAATGTCAGTATTTTCTGTAGGTGGTTTATATATCCATTGACTAAATCTGAACGGCACTTAGGGAATACATGTTTGGATCAAAGGAGCTATAGAAATTGCCCTGATGCAGCGAATCCAAGTACAAATTAATTCATTTATCATGAAACAGATATCTTCACAAGTGAGTATTTTCCTATATCCTACTCAGCCTCCTTTCACTTTTTGCCATTGTTAGAAGAGACAAGATAAATCCCAGAAACTTTATCAGTTACCAAACTTTCTTTTCGTGTGACTAACAAAGAAAATAAAAATGATTGAGAATCAATTGTTCTTGTAAAGCCCTTAAGAACAGTCTGCAGCCTTCCAGCGGTTTTATTCAGCTATACAAGCAGCAGCCAACTATGGCCCTTTTGTTATTAATTAGATTTAATTCATTTTCAATATGTCTTCATTTATACATTCAATATTGCAGAAATCAGCACCACTGTACAATCACCCCTTTCCACATAGCTTAGCTACGCTCAGACAACCAGCATCTTCCCCACTGTCAGACCTGGAATTACCTTTGATGGAACGTTTCCCTGGTGGCTCATTGACTTGAGCAAAACTGTCACCCTCTACAAAAAAGCAGATCTAACCTTCTGTTAGGGAAAGCTTTACGGGCTTCTATCTGTGGCTTCCGTTCAGAATGTTGCAGCGCTCATACTTTGGAGAAGTGGCTGCAGCAGATCAGCAAAAAAGGTTCATCTGGCCGGGCATCCCGCCACCAGAGGTGGCCATAAGTGAGCGCCTGCCCAGAGGTCATACAGTGGTAACTCTCACATACACCTTCCCAGCTCCGGGAGTTTGCACCTTAGAGATTTCCTGAAGCAAAAAAATGTTCTCCCTGTAGTTAATAACCCTCCTCGTGGATCTGTCTTCCATTCTGATTTGTTTAATTGCCTTTTGGCACTGTGTAAATGTTTAAGCATCCACAGCACCCTGTCGCAAGGAATGCTTCAGCTTAATTACGCGTTGTGTGAAAACAGAAAGTCTGATCTGCAAAGGGCAAATTCAGCACCTGAGAGACTTCACAGTTAGCCTAGCCTTTGGAAAGGATTTAGGATGAATTTACTGTGATGGGCTCTTTCTGATTGGAAATGCCATTTAGTACACGATCTGGCACTAGGTATCTGCAAAGAACTTCCTGAAATGAGAGCTACAGGACGTGCTCCTGCATTGGAATGAGGTGCTTCCTTAACAGACAGCCTGGGTGAAAGGAAGAGCTGCCGAGAAGAGGGGCTTCCTGGCACTGAAGGGAGGGCAAAGCATAAGGAGCAGAACCAGAGCTGCCAGTGTTACATGTGAAAACTGAAACCCAGCTTGGCTCAGACTGGGGACTGGTATTAATCATCTGTGAGCTGGGGTAAAAACTACCAGCAGGCAAACTGTAACGGGCACAAAGCCTGTATTTGCTGTTATTGATGGAAGTTTGTCACTTTTTTCATTTATCTTTTTTTTTAGCTGAAAAGACTGTCAGATACTGAGGCTCTGCCTCACAGCAGAGCTAGAAATAATGATCTCATACAAATGGATTAATGTAATGTATTTAAAAATGAAAAGGATTAAGCTCGCTAAATTATTTAGGTCTGCTTATGAATATACATGCAAGTATAGACAGAGCTTTTCCTTTTATTTTTTACTTGAAGATTTGATGTCTTTTAAGAAAAAGAAAGAAAAAATCCCATATCAAATAAGGATGAAATTGAAATCCTTCTCCCTTATTTAACTGAGCCTTTTCTCTGTAAACAAATGTGACCCCCGTTTTGTGTTGGTGGCATTATAGATCCTGATTTCTGCATTAGCCCCAGACATTTTTTCACTTGAGTTACAGGAAATGAAATGGGAACCTCTCCTCAGATAAAAATATAATTCCGCTGTGATTCAAGCACATTGTAAAGAGGACTGGATTTCCACACAGACAAAGCTGTGAGCCACCATTAGATCACTAGTACATCTACAAAGGCCAGTCATGCTGAGACAGTGACAGGTGCATATATTACCACATCCCAAGCTCATAGTTAAAATCTGAATCTGAAGAATTTCGGGCTGAGTGATGCATAAATATATTACAAGAAAGACAGGAGTGCAGTGACGACCAAAATTATAATTGTAAAGGGCTTCTTTTCTAACTCCATGCTTCAACCACTCAAAAACCTCAAATACTCACTCTCATGATTGAAATATTCCTAATTTTAGCATCTTCAACATGATACCAGCAATATTTGTGCAGGAACATTTCAGCCATTTCATTTGAATAGGAGAGTGAGAAAAAAATATAATGCAACTCAGCCCTTATAGAAAGATTATTTTAAGGATCTTCTGAGCTGTTTAAATGATGCAGCACCAGGAACTGTGTAGGTGAAATACAAAGAAATGACCTTCCCTGAATATGCATTTATATATGTTCTAATTCACATCCACACAGTGTAAAACAGAGCAAAAAATTGTCATACATGGCACACAGGAAAATCAATACGGTACAACCTGACATCTTCTGACAAAAATGTTCCATTTTAACCAGCATCTTGTATGTTGATTTACGACACTTTCTGTGCCATAAATCGCAACATGTTGTAGGCAACATTATTTTGGTACCAGATAAAGATGTCAAAGAACTTGGCATTGTTATATGTTACTTCAGAAGTATAACTTACGTCTCATACTGAATCTGACAGAGAGCAAGAGGAGTTCTGAGATATAATTTACTCAATACCCTAAGAGGTGAAAAAGGCTGGGTTCTCCTGCTACAACCAATCATAGAATCATAGAATGCTTAAGAGTTGGAAGGGACCTTAAAGATCATCGAGTTCCAACCCCCCTGCCTTGGGCAGGGACACCTCCCACCAGACCAGGTTGCTCAGAGCCCCATCCAGCCTGGCCTTGAACCCCTCCAGGGGTGGAATCAACCCTCCCTGAAATCTTACCTGAGAACAGGTAAGCCACTGAGATGGACCAGCTGCATTCATTGGCCATGCACAGAAAACAATGATCCAGAAGCAAGTGGTCCAAGAACTCAGTGTTCAATTTGATAAATAAATTGTGTCCATTTTTTGATCTGACAGGATATGAAAATTACAACTATTTTCTCATAGTGACTGAAAATAAAAAAAAACAACCATCCTTGTTCAGCAAATACAGTCTAAACCTCTAAATACATAGAGTATTAGAAACCCTAAGAAGTTACAATAAGTTATATAAAGACTTGAAACCTATGGAATTTTTGCATTTTCCTCATCTTATTTCTCCTGCGTTGAGTTTCTTTTACACCTCAGCAGAATATTCAATACTTAATTTTGTGACTGCCCCATGTTTTGTGCATGGTGGGAGAACAAGAGACAGGGGAACTGTCACAGGGGAAATTCCAACCGGATGTAAGAGGGAAAAGAAATCACTGTGAAGATATAATGTAATCTGCATCTTGGATGTCTCCAAGACCCAAATGGACAAAACCGTAAGCGACCTGGCTTACATCCAATATTGATCCTGCTCTGAGCAGGAGGCTTGACTAGAGACCTCAGGAGGTCCCTGCCAACTGAAAGGAGGGTCTGATTCTGTCAACCTTTTTGATGCTCATCATTTTGAATACAGGAAAGAAAAAAAAAAGAGTTCCCTTCTTGTTTTTAAATACGATATGAAAATGATAGAAATATATGTAAGAATAGCTAGAACGCACTCAGAAGAGAATTTTTTCTTGTCAATGGATCAAAAAAGGAGTGTCAAGACTATCTCTCTTGAAATCAATGGCATAAATTCCCATGAGTAACGTCAGAGTTAGGATTTAATTTCATCTGTTACTTTGATAAGCACTCACCACAGAAGTGCAAACTGTTCATATCCAAATACTAAACATCATTATGAATCAAAAGAGTGCTAAAGTATGCTGCAAAGCTTTGAAGGAAGCGTGCGCATCCACAACACTGACTTTGGAGCTATGGGGAAAACAAAGAACTCTGTTTAGTCACCAAAACTTTAGATACCTCAGTTTGGAAATGTTTCTCCTATCCTGAGATTCAATTTATGAATCTGCAAAATAACCATATTGTTATGAAGGTTATAGAAGGAATTATCAGACAGTGATGTTATGTTACAGTATAAGTCTCTCACCTTGACAGTATTGCTAGTCTTCACATTATGCGAGTTTAAGGTGCAATTTCTTGATAAGGAAGATGCTGAAAAATGAGAGAGAAGGATTGACCTTTTCCTAACTTCTCTTATCAGAGACCACCACAGGGATAAGGTTTTTTTTTCTGGAAAACAGAATACAGGAATTCAGTCTGAAATGACAAAATAATTATCTGCTTTTTGATGGCCTCCTCCTTTAAAATAAAATAAATCTAGAAATTCTCTAGACTGTATGTCAGCAACTTGTTGTCCAAATAGAAACTGACCTGCACATTTTTCAAGCTGAAAACTGGGAAATTTTCTGCAATTATGCTTGTTGTTATCTCAGTATAAATTTCGGTTTGATTGCATTTAAAATTCCTTCAGATATATATTCTGTGTGCATCAGGTCCTCATGCTTTGCTAGCACAAATATTATGAAAAAGACATTTGAAGGCTGAATAATTACATTTTGTGTGAAAGAAAATGTAAATGAGATTTTCATAAGCTCATTTTAAAAGCAACAGTTCACATACATTAGGCTGGATGGCAGTCTGACTCATTCAAGAAGGAAAAGGAATAACATGTCTTGAACAAGTAGTTATAATTAAACAACTATATGAATTTTTGAATTGGGTACACTTAACAAGAGATAAGCCATCATTCAGTACCAATTCATTTTGTAATTTTCATTGACATTCTCTATTATTGTTTACCTGTTTTTCAAAATTATCTGGTGAACAACAATGAGCAAATTATTTTCCAGCATGAAAGCCAGGGAAAAACTGCTTCAGATGAACATATTTAGGCATTTCACTCTCTCTTAAAAAAATTCAAATACTGTATTTATTTTGATATGATGAACATACTGTGAATAATTGAGGTAATTCTAACATATTTGTGAAATAATGGAATATGTGTGAAAAGCATGAAATTGCAATACTGAATAATGATAAATATACCTACTATTAAAGATACAACTATGTTACCTTCTCAGACTCATATTTTTGGTCTAATGACATATTACTGAAGATATAAGAATAAAAATGTAAAAGAAAATGAATTAGTATCCCTGAATTTCAGAGAAAAAGACATTTTTATATAGATGACACACAGAAGTACTATATAAATAAGATCATAATATTATGCAAATATAAAAGATTTTTTTTTTCTACATAAAAAGTTTTGAAAATGTCTGTGATACCCTGGTGGATGGACAGTATAGTGGAGCCAGTCTGAAACAAAATTCAGTGTCAAAATTAAGTAGTTCTTTGTGCCTGTGGAACGTGCATATATATGTACACACATACACTCTTGGAAATAAATATATATATTTGTATGTGTGTTTATATATATATAAATATATACTTGGAAATAAGGTAGCATCATGTTCAATATTTTTGGTAGTGATATCTATTTTGAAGGACTTTAATGCAGCATAAGTAATATCAACAGGATTTCTTTGAAAAATCTTTCAAGATTTCTCTTTCCAAGAGAAAAATATCTCAAATTAAAACTTTTTTTATTTTTTTTTCCCCAACATTTCTAGTTTTGCCTCATCAAGATCTTGTAGACATAATTTTTTTCCTCTTCTTTATTTTTATGGAACCCCTCAGACCTCTAATAATTTTTTATGTACTCCGTTGCTATTTCTGCCACTGGAGTTCTGCATATCAGCTGTCAAGTCTCTCTTCCTTGAAAGTGTTTACACTGTGTCTTACTGGCAATGCCAGGAATATTACTAAAAAAATAGAGGAAAGCGATAAATTCCATGCAATAATTTATTTCCTGCTTTTTCTGCTTGAAAATAATGCTCTCACAGAACTTGACTTCTGAAACTGCGTGAGTTGTTTTAGTGGTTTGCTGATGTGCACTGTGGATTTTGGCATTCTACCATATTAGACTGATAATTCTTCACTACCTGTTTGTATGTCATTTGTGATGCCAAGTTATGCAGCAGATATTAAAAAAGAGAATGATTTCTTGATTCTCAAGTAATGGCAGCCTTGCACAAAATATAGAAAGCTAGGGTCTAACAATATCTGAAGGCAATTTCTGAGAATCTATAGGTTTTTTTATGGATCCTGCACTTTTTCTGCCACTATCACCCCCAGGATACACTAAAGAGACAAGGTAACATCGAATCCAGGCTTCATTCCTGTCCAAAATTCACAGTCAGTAAGAAAATGTGATATTTGGTGGGGTTCAGGCCTTTAGTGGCACTTTAAAGGCACGTTTGCATCAGAACATGCATCAGAAGGCATGTTGCATCAAATATGTTGCAATCATATTTGAGAAGTCGTGGCAGTGGGGTGAAGTTCCTGCTGTCTGGAAAGGGGGAAACATACCCCCCATTTTCAAAAAGGAAAAAAAGGAAGACCCAGAGAACTACGGGCTGGTCAGTCTCACCTCTGTGCTCAGCAACATCATGGAGCAGATTCTCCTGGTAACCATTCTAAGAGACATGAAAAATAAGGAGGTAACTGGTGACAATCAAGATGGCTTCACTAAGGGCAACTCATGCCTGAAAATTTGGTGGCCTTCTACAGCAACGTTGCACTGTTGGTGGATAAGGGAGGAACAATGGACGTCATCTACTTGGACTTGTGCAAAGCCTTTGACACTGTCCCGTACAACGTTTTGGCCTCTAAATTGGACAGACATGGATTTAATGGATGGACCACTCGGTGATCATGAAGTGGCTGGATGGCCACATTCTAAGTATCGCAGTCAACAGCTCAACGCCCAAGTGGTGACCAGTGATGAATGGTGGTTCCTCAGGGGTCAGTGCTGAGACCAGAGCTGTTTAATATCTTTGTTAGTGAGATGGACAGTGGCATTGACAACAAGTCTGCTGACGACACCAAGCTGTGTGGAGCAGTCAACATGCTGGAGGGAAGGGATGCCATCCAGAGGGACCTGGACAGGCTTGAGAGATGGAGCCCATGTGAACCTCGTGAAGTTCAACGAGGCCAAGTGCAAGGTCCTGCACATGGATTGGGGAAATCCCAGGCATAAATACAGTTTGGGCAGAGAATGGCTGGAGAGCAGCCCTGAGGAGAATGACCTGGGGGTGTTGGAGGATGAGAAGCTCAACATGATCCAGCAACATGTGCTGGCAGCCCAGAAAGCCTCCCGCATCCAGGGTTACATCAAAAGTAGTGCGGCCAGCAGGGCAAAGGAGGTCATTCTCCCCCTCTGCTCCGCTCTGGAGAGACCCCACCTGGAGCACTGCGTTCAGCTCTGGAGCCTCCAACATAAGGACATGGACCTGTTAGAGTGAGTCCAGAAGAGGTCCATGAAGATGATCAGAGGGCTGGAGCACCTCTCCTATGAAGACAAGCTGAGAGAGCTGGGGGTGTTCAGCCTGGAGAAGAAAAGGCTCCAGGGAGACCTTAGAGCCCCTTCTAGTCCCTTAAGGGGCTCCAGGAGAGATGGGGAGGGACTCTCGATCAGAGAGTGGAGCTGTAGGATGAAGGGTAACAGCTTTAAACTGAAAGAGGGGAGATTTAGATGAGATCTCAGGAAGAAATTCTTTGCTGTGAGGGTGGTGAGAGCCTGGCCCAGGTTGCCCAGAGAAGCTGTGGCTGCCCCATCCCTGGAGCGGTTCAAGGCCAGGCTGGATGGGTCTTGGAGCAACCTGGTCTGGTGGGAGGTGTCCCTGCCCAGGGCAGGGGGGTTGAAACTGGATGGTCTTTAAGGTCCTTTCCAACCGGAACCATTCCATGATTCTATGAACAGGAGTGCATAATTTCGTCTGCAGTGCTTAGTAGGACAATTTATTCCTTGTTTATAAAAATAACAGAACTATAGACAGAATTAATGACCTTGCTTATTTATTTTTTTTCAACTTGTTTACTTCTCTTTTCTAAATTTTCTTCCCTTTCTCCTAACTTTCTGGTACCGTGTTTGTTCAAGCTCAATCTAAATCAAATGAGAGTATTGTGCCCTCTTTCTCCAGCCCGTGGGTTCATTTCTGTGTCCTCTCTTGTTTCAGCAATGCTGCCTGTCTAGTCATGAGCGAGTCATTTCACAGAGACAGACTGGCAGAAAATAAACTCTACAAAGAGAAAGCCAGAGTGGGAGATAGAGGAGGATGGCAGTGCTACACCAGCTTGGCTCGGAGCACAGTGCTGTGGAAATACCACACAAGTGAAGGCTGGAGGTATTTTTGCTAATACACACAAACTTTATAAAGGAATTGTAAAAAGAAGTCTTAACTTTTTTTTTTTTTTCCTTTAGGAAAAAAGCTTTATCCAAACTTTATTCCAAGTAAAAATTTGTGCTTCTTTCTAAGTTCAGATATTTTACTTTCCCTTTTTCTTTTTGTTCACTGTGAATGCTATACTCCATGCAGAAGTTTTGATAGAAAACTCTGAATAGCTTTTGTACTTTGGATTTGAAAAATTAACTGCAAGCTATTGAATTAGCAAGTGCTTAAATTGCTCACAAAATTGAGTAGAGCACACTGATGCTTTATTCAAAGAAGTTTACTCTTTCTTTTTTTTTTTTTCTCCCAAGTTTTCTCAGTAACTACCAAATCTTGGTTATTTAATATTACTGCCAAGAAAAAATCTGAAAACAATTTGCTATGTGGCTTAGTCATAGAGCATGATAACCGCTTAGAAGCAATGATAAGTGACTTCCCCCTCATTCCTCACGGGCAGATAACTGGTGTAGGAATCGGTGAATGACTGCGATGGAAAGAAAGAATTTGTAGGCAGGAGAGTTTGAAGAGAAAAGGTTGCTGTCTATTCAGGAGGATTTTTCATGTCATTCTCTGTATTTGCTGAAGAAAATTATCATAAGAGCGTGACTAAAGTCAGAGAAGGGCCCTGCTTTTTGTAGCAGAGGAGGAAGGAATTTGTGTCACACGATCATAAACTACAGTATCTTGGGATTGAGATCTCAGAAAGTTCTCAGTACAAGATCTGTTGTCATCTAATGTACATTAAAAATGTTTGCCATTACTACCCAATTAAAAATATTGCTATAATTTGTCAACAAACACATGTTATCTGGAACAAGAACTATCGAAAAGATCTTGAAAAAACAGTTCTCAATATGACATTCATATTCAGGAAGGGAGTTTCTCCTTGACTCAATCATGGATTGACACTGTGCATCTACGGTGCTCCTGCTATTAATGTTTCTGTCAAGGACATGAAGGAAAGCAAGAAACCACTAATGAAAAATTGCAAGTTTAAAAAAGAAATAGAAAGAAATGCTAAATAATAATAAAAAAGACTGAGTAATTTGCTTGAATTGAGTTAAGCATTCTATAGATATTATTTTAATGCAGTCAAAACTAAAGTTATAGATTATCTCAGAAAACAAAACAAAACAAAACAAAACAAAAAAGCCAGTCAAATACATAAAATGGGGAGCTTGTCTTAAGTATCAGATAAACATAAAAGTGTTGTAGCAGACTAGCAACTCAAGGTGAGCTTCCAGTATGCAGTTTTGTCAAACAGGCTGTTGAGATTCTTGCATAGATGAACAGGTTGTAGTGTGTACAAGGAAGGTGTGATTGTATGCAATTGGTGGGATGAAAACCAGAAAATGACATATATTCAGATGCTCACATATTTAGAAGATCCTAAAAAAGTTTAGGAGGTGAAGAAAAGGACCTCAGAAACGACATAAGGATTACAGAAATGGTTTAGAGTGAGAAGACAAAACCAAAAAGATGACTTGATGATAGTGAGGAAGTACTTTTTGATTAGTGACGGAATAAAAGCACCTTTTTATTCATCTTTTTAATTCAATCACTGATACATATGTCCATCCTCCACATTTGCAGTCACTTGCACAGCTTTGACAGTCACCCCTGCTAATAACATACGGGGCAGATATAAACAGTTGTTGAAGAATCAAGAAGACAAGTATTTCTTCTTTGGATATTCCTTTGTCACTAGACTTAGTGCAGCTGTTCCTTGGCCTCAGATAAAGCAAGGAGGCTGACAGTCAGTTTGAGGCAGACAGGGACAGTTTCAAGGACAACCTGGAAAGGGAGAAGAATTAATGACATATGGGTAAAAAACAATTTTTATTTCTATTTTTAAAATTGTCTGTTAGAACATCGTGGGAAACTGTTTGATTAATTACAACACAGTGATCAGGATTTAAAATCACTTATAGCAAACAACTAAAAATAGAACTTTCTTATTGTCACAAGCAGTCATTTCAGAACAATTGTAAATTATTCTGTCTCAGATCAATTTAAATTTATAACTGCACAAGCCTAATAGTCTGTATTCACACTGATGCTAATACCTGTATCATTACTCAGCAATTCAAAGCTGATACTGAAATGAGGAAGCTTTTTTTGAGGCCTTCTTTGTCGTTTCTTTGGGTTGCTGATAGATAACTAAAAAACTATGATAAAATTAATATTCAGTCAAGACTTGCTAGACAAACAGATACTTGATTTTATACTTCACTATCATTTCTCTGAATCCTGCCTGTAAATCTGATGGGTTTGCTTAGGAGATTTTAGAGCTATGTCTAGGTTTTTGAAGGCACCATCTTACTCATAATCGGTCTGAAATACAGTTTCGTAAAGTGTGTAGGCTAAATTATCTGCTTGTCTGCCATTTGTAATCTGCCTCTGCACAGAATGTATATGATTTTGCCAGGGGGTAGAAGAGCTGTACCTTATATCTACTTTCCAATTGCTCTTTGCAAATTTTTTCAAACTATACAGCAGTAGGGAAATAAACTACATGTGGCCTAGCTAGGAATGCTAATGGAATTAATTTGTGTACCTCACTGTTTCCTCCAGTGCTGCCCCAAGACATACTTCAGTGAAAGTCACACAAGCAGTGAAAACTTGGTTAGCTGAATTCTTTCAAAGAATGGAATGGTTGTGACATTTTAGTATGTGACTTGCCTGTGTTCCTATTGCAGCAAGCAACAACATTTCTATTCATTTGTCTGGAACAGAGAAACAGAGAATGAACTGAATTGGTTTCCCACGAAGCCAAGAGCTTTGACCCCAGTGGGAAGCAACACCACATTTCAGACTAATGTTCAAGAGACCTTGGAAGAAGCAGTTACGGAATTTCTGCTCATTCCTGTTGGCTTATGTAGCACAGCATTACAAAAAATTTAGAGCTTGTCAACAAGTCTTTACTCCAAACCTTTCCTTTTGTCATTTTGGAACTTTTTTTCAATATAGGAAGAAAAATTAACATCATATGGAAGATCAGAGCAGCAGACTGCAGCCTTTTTTAAAACAAATGCAGAACGTGCCGACTGCATTCTGGTTTCACTCAGCAATCTGCAATCCACAAAATGTAAGCTTTCAATAAATCCTTGCTACAAGACTGGTTACAGATGGGCAGTAATAAGAAAGTAGCTCTCAAGTTGGTAGTGAAATCAACTCGGCATAATCTAGGCAGTGATACAATAAGCATCTTTTAGAGATATTTTTAGTAGGAGCTGGGCAAGGCCCAACAATGCCAGGCAGAGGTAATTTATGACTTGACTGAAAGATCTTGCAAGAGAGGAATGAGTTTTCTTCACACAGATAGCCCAGAGCTTCACCTCCTAAAGAACAACAATATTTGCGAAAAAGAGAGAAACCCCCTCATACTCATGGTGATTTGTACCATACTCCTTTACATCACTTCATCTACCTAACAAGTACTATCGTGCTTGACACAGGGGGGTTGTGTGAAGCACAAATTAGGGGTTTCACTGTTAAAGATAGCACCCAGTGGAAGAGATATGGCTGTTGGTACTTAGCCAATGCCTTCACTGGACTTTGGCAGCATTAGCAAAATCATAAAGAGGGGCTGTCATCTGAAATTATATCAGTAGTGATAAGCCAAAAAAGTGAAGGAAGCAAAAAAACCTGCTATCGAAAGAGACATTTTGACTGCAATAATTCTACTATTCTTTTATTAGAGAAAAATGGGCACAGCAAAATAACAGCTCTTCAGATCACTCTTAACAAAAGCCAAAGTAGCTGGTTGGAACAAGCTCCATTTAAATTTAAGGGTGAATCACCAATGAATAGAGAGACATGAGACAATCCGCAATAGCTTGATTTAGATAAGTATCCCAAACTTTGCCTGAATATCGCAGCAGCTTTTTAAAATTGGCACAGGATTCTTATAGCTGCAGGATTTCTAAGAGGTCTGTATTTTTCTGCTCTAGTGTTCACTGCAGCCCTTCTGAGATAATTTTGGTAGGACTCTTGTACATGTTTTGGGCAGTAAAGATCCGATTCTTACTTCCTACTGTTGGAAATGACAAGTAACATTCTTGAGTTCGCCCAAGTTTTACTGGTTGAAGTTGCAGGAGGACAGACTGGACACCAGGAAGTAAAATTAAATGCATAATCAAAAGAGCAAGTATTGGGCAACATCAGAATGTCCATTGATGCTCTTGAATTAAATCAGATGCTGTTCTGCAAAGTACTTTTGTTAAGTAAATTTTTTCAGTGATATGTAGCATTCAGTAAGCAGTTGTTCTGTGAACTGATGCCATTTTGCAAAGATTTCTTTCTAAAAGTATATTTTGATTTATTAAAAGAAAAAAAAAGGTCCCTCTAGGTGAATTTATTTTGCAATTATATTCCATCTAATATCATACTGCCAACAACTGCCTGCAAAAGAAGAGAACCTAAATTTATAACTGCAAGCCCCTGCTATAACAACGTAAACACAAGAGTAACATTCAGCCTATTACTTTCGGAAGACAATAAACAAAACCTCAGCAGAGCTGATCTGCCATAGCCAAGAGAGCGAAGGAACAGATGGGCCTTCCACAGCCCCACAGAGGTTAGCACAATCTGAAGCTGTTGGGGGGGTTTGGGAAGGCTGGCAACTGGCAACATTTGACCACAAAATCTGACACAGGAAGCATTCGGGCAGAGAGGAGAAATGTCATATTCCCTAAGATCACCTGGGCGCTGGCGAATAATAACCCGGGTGGACATACCCAGACCTGGGCCTTAAGCCTGCAACTGGACGTTAAGATTTGTTGCTGACATACAATTTCTGTCAAGATAAAATTCTGCTGTAATATTTCCTGTTTGTCATGACTCCATTCAACTATTCCACTTCTAATATCCTTGAAATGTGATTGTCGCTCTCACCACCCCAGTGTTTATTCAAACTTTGGAAAATGGAGAGCTATCCCTTTAAAGGAAGCTTTAATTCCATGGATCCCATGTGTGAAGATGAGCAAGACTGAAATACTGGAAGTCAGTTTTCCCTTTGCCAGCACTGTCTGGAGCTGGATGAGGCATGATATTCCCTGGAAAGTCTTCAGCATTATCACAAAACTCAGAATTTTGACATTTGAGCCCGAGTGACACCCCTGAACACCTGAGTGCTTCCACTAGCAAGCTGCTGGAGAAGATTCATTTGCACTTGCTCATTAGACATCTTTTCTACTGAGACTGGTCCACTGACACAGAAGAATCAAAGATTGCCTTAGTGATATCCTATGTGTCAGGCAATCATATGGGAAAGGAGAGAATCAAACCCATAAGCCAACAAATATTTAATTTTGCAACATACCTCCAGTAGAGAATGCGGACGCTTACATGAAGGAAGAACAATCCAGGAATAATTTTGAAAATACTGGACTACATATGAAATACAAGGTCACGCAGCAAGTCAATTATCAAAGTCAGGCAAGCAAAATTCTTGTTTCTCGGGATGTGTTCACTTCGCTGCAGGTGACACAAACCAGGTGGCCTTCAGATGTTAAAATGCAAATTCAGTTCAGATACCAGAAATCGTATATATATATCTCTATATATATTTGGAACGATCTCTTTCCTAGTTAAGCCTCTCCATTATCTTAGAGACAGAAAGCTGTGTTAGCTGGTTATTCCCCAATGAAGAATAGTCTGCCAGCAATTTGGTTACAGCATAACAGTGAGCGGTAAAATTTAGAAAAGGAAATAAACAACTTATCATATTTCTTTTAAATGCATTTGCAAAAGGTATTCATCTGCCTGCCTTTCAGAAGGTTTCTCTCTGACCCTTTCATACTGTGGTCAGGAATTTCTGATGGATTATGTCACTTACATAAAGAAGAAGCTTGCCTTAAGCAGAATTCGGAAACTGCATGCTCGATTGTCCTTTGGCTTCTTGCAGATTCCCAACAATTAAAGCTGGAAGGAGATCCAGGACTGTGGTCCATTTTATCCCATTATCTGTCAGAAAGAAGACTCCCTGCAGACTATTTCTCACAGATCTAGTACACAGTCAACCTAAACGACAGCTTACATGACGATAATGCCAGAAAATGTTTGTAGGTCTAAACCATTTGGTATGTTTGAGTAACCTGGTCATCTTAATCATTGTTTCTCCATTTTAGGAGTAAAATCCCTGCCTCAGAGCTAAAAAAGAGCTTCTAATGGTTTAAGCTAGCAACAATCTCTATTTCCTATATTCTCTGCTTCATTGTGCAGTTTCCTTGTTAGGAAAGAGTTAAGTAAAAGAAACCCACCAAATATCAAGACCTCAAACTCTGGACTTCCTGCTGATCATTTATCTTTCTTCCATAGGAGGGAAGTGCTGGCAGCCTCCAGTGTTTTCCTCTTGGAATTTATAACTATCATTTCTAGGACTTTGAACTGTACAGGGATCAATACAGTTATAGGCAAGAAAAATGTTCAGTCCCCAAACTAGAAATCCCACACAGTTAATGGAAATAAAGACAGTGGGGAAACTCATTTAGAGCACACACATTCCCATACTATGGCTTTGAGTAAGTTGTAACATAGAAATGGTGCATGTGCGGGGGGAAAGGCTGTATTATTACAATGCGGCCTTCTAATTATATTGAAATATTTAAATATATTCATACTATTCTAATAATTTCCGCATTCTATAACAAAGTGCATAATTCAAAGAGATAATAAAAAATATTAAAAAACATTTAACAAACTGTTAACTTTGCAGACTGATAAATCAAAGATTCCAACCCAGCAAAAACACTTCCTAGAGACAGTGGGACCAGTGAGGATTGTAAGTGCTGTGCTTAGAATTAGCATGTTACAGATCTGGGTGAAGTCACAACAGATGTCTGACATCAGTACTAAATTATTCACATCATGTATTCTGTGCGTCTTTGAGATATACATATACATTGTAATATGTTAAGTTCTGCTGTACCCACAAACTAAAAAGAGGGCATTGGAACAGTTCATCACATTAAGGGGAAGATGTCCTCATTGCTTTATTTTCTTGTTTCTAAGAATGTAAAAAAATGCATTTTTAGTCCTTTTTGCTATTAATGGCATTACACTGCTCACAATATAGGTAAAGGCAAAATAAATGTGAAACAGTTATGCAGCCCTAAGGCTCTGCTTTCTTGCTAGTGATCTGATCAGTTATGAACACACATCTCTCTTTAAAACAACTTGAAAACAAAATAATTGTTCTAGCTAAAACATGTAAAAGAGTTCAAATAAATTTCGGGTCTTATGCTGGTTCTGGGTTCAACTGAAAATCTCTTTAACTTATTTTCAATGATTTTGATCCATGAAGTCTGTCATAAATAGACCCAGCAAAGCAATTTCCAGATGAAAGTCTTTCTCTTGATGAGATTAATTTTTAAGATGGCTCTCTGTAACTGCAAAGCTTTCAAGTTACCAGAATTTTCTGCAGCATACAGTTCACTTCATATTTCCAAAGATTTATTTATTTTAAATTCTTTTTTTCCTTCTTCATCAGGAAGGAGCGTGGCATTGGCGTCAGGAAAAGTGTGACCAGTAGTTCAAGGGAGGTCATCCTGCCCCTCTACTCTGCCCTGGGGAGGCCCCATCTGGAGCACTGGGTCCAGTTCTGGGCTCCCCAGTTCCAGAAGGACAGGGAACTGCTGGAGAGGGGACAGCAGAGGGCTACAAAGATGATGAGGGACCTGGAGCATCTCTCTGATGAGGAAAGGCTGAGGGACTTGGGTCTTCTTAGTCTGGAGAAGACTCGGGGGGGGGATCTGATCAACGCCTATAAATACTTCAAGGGTGGGTGTCAGGAGGATGGGGCCGGTCTTTTTTCAGTGGTGCCCAGGGACAGGACAAGAGGGAACAGGCACAAACTTGAACATAAGAAGTTCCACCTAAACATGAGGAGAAACTTCTTTGCTGTGAGGGTGGCAGAGCCCTGGAAGAGGCTGCCCAGGGAGGTGGTGGAGTCTCCTTCTCTGGAGACATTCAAACCCCACCTGGACACGTTCCTGTGCGACCTGCTCTGGGTGGACCTGCTTTGGCAGGGGGTTGGACTGGATGATCTCCAGAGATCCCTTCTAACACTATATCATTCTGTGATTCTTTAATTCTGTGATTCTTGCTAGCTGGTTATGTCTCCTTCACCAAATGGTACTTAAAGTTCATACGTGAAAGTGTCAAAGTTCAGTCTTTTTAGTGTTTTTTTTTGCTTTGTGATATACCGTATCAACAGCACATTGGGAACACTTCAGATTCTTTTGGAATGCAGAAATTATTTCATCATTAAGTGGTTAAGTAACCTTTCTAGGTTTCTTCCAAAATTAAAAAAAAAAGAGTAAAAAAACCCAAACCAAAGATTTGATCCTGAGGAATTCAAGAGTGCCTTTCTAATGTAATTACTTATTTTAACTATATTGTAATGACTCAATTTTCTTCTGGTTTCTACAATTAAAACATTGAGAAATTCATTATAGAGACTGGCATATATAACATACTCTTAATTACAACATGTTTAGAAATATGCTGATAGATATTTTGCATTTGTAACAATTTGCCAATTTATCTTCATTGCAGACCTCCCCAGACCAGCACTGTCATCGTCTACTCACCACTGAGTCACATTTCTCCCTGAAATTCGCCCTGATCCATGTAGTCCCACAGCGTCTCTCAGCAATGCCAGGCGGCGTTTCTCAGCCCAGACACCCTCCCTTTCCCAAGATCTGGATACAAAGAAAAACAGGGCTCTGATTCAATAAAGCCTGCATCGGGTAGAACTACAGAAAAGTGGTGATATTTACACTCTGTCTCTACCCTTCACTTTTAATGAGGAAATGCGCTCAGGGTAAAGCCTGTGACAAGCCTTCGTGGACACCTACGGAGCAGGAGTTATTTTCACTTGTCTCTCATATGACAGATGAGAAGGTGTTACTCCTTCCTATGGCAGGGCACCCACTGTTAATTGTCGAGTTTGTTAGGATGAAGCCAAAGGCTACATTTTTTTTTTTTTTCTGAAAGAAAACTTCCTTCTCTTCCAGCCTCCCTTCTCCACCAAGTCTTTCCATAACGGAGCTGCTTCCACAGGCTACAATTTCCTCTGCACCTCACACTTGCTCTGCTGCACAGCCTTGGGACTACGTTTTTCAGTGGTCACTGTAAATCCTTGCTGATGGTCCTGGTTTGCATCTGCATGCACTATTCATGGATTAAACCTTTTTTAAACGTGCAGAGAAGTATCCTCCTTCTCCCAAAAATCCCTGTGTGGAAAATGCACGTCAGTAATCTCAGCAATGTGTACACAAGGAAAAAAGTGGAGGATATACTTTTGGGAGGAGGAAATCTGCCTGGCAGATGCACAGGTGCTGCCTTTGAGTGTGAATGAACCAGAAGGGAAGAGATTAGCTCCAAATTTTAATAAATACTTTCCCCTCTGCACTGCTATTCCTCCTCTAGAGGGGGATGAGGGGGGCGTCTATGATTTATCAATATTCTCTCCTTTGGTACGTTGTCCAACACCAATATCTGCATGTGCTTAACTGAGAAGCGTGGGGAAACAAAGGTACGTCAGGAATTATGCTTTGGGCGAGGCAGAATGAAAACACTTGACACCCATGTAGCCTTTAAGACTGTATAATATAATATAATATAATAATATGGTTTTTTGAGTTGTTCAGCTCATTCAGGCTGCTCCCCTTGTTTGAGAAAGGAATGACCAGAAAAATTTCTTTTAGTGAGGTTGGGGAGTCCTGCATTATTTGCAGGGAGGGAAAAGAGTTTCAAACCTTGAATAATAAGCTTGAAAAGGAAATGGTACCAAAAAATGCTTTTTCTTTTTCTTTTAATACCTCTAGTTATATTTTGTTCATTTATTAGAAACTTATAAATTGAATTTTTTTCCCCAAAAATTTGCATAACATACTCTAGCCAGCGATCTCTAATCTGAAGCAATAAACAATAGATACCATTGTCATTACCTGAATCACACAGGTCATGACATTCTTTTCCTACTCTCCTCAAGTAAATTCAGCTCCCTGGCCTGGGGTGCAGCCTCCAGGGTTGCCCCAGCAATTAGAGAGCTATAAAAATCTTTATATAAAAAAGACTTTTCATTTTCAAAACTGGTTTCACTTAGTAAGTTAGTCATTACCGGTAAAGTTAAAAACCCTTTTAGAGAGAGATCAGGCAGACCTTTTGCTGTAAGACTGACTGTCCACTTGCAGAGAAGAAAGAAGTATCTCATCTCCTTATACTCCTCAGGTGGTAAGTTACCACTGACAGGATGTGAAGAGATGAATCTCTCCTTTCGTGATCTTTGGCTTTTTTCAGGATACAGACTAAGAAGAAGAGGTACAATCTCCATAAATCATACATGAGTCCCTTCAAAAAAGGCAAGTAAACCAACATGAAGGGGGTAAAAATTGGGAGGATGGGGTGTGGGAGGGTGTCCTGCTGATTCCTCAGAGGACTGGGCTAAGCGGTGGTAAGGTTAAGGTGACACAACACAGCATGTACTTATGTACTTTGACATTAAAAATAGAAGAAATTCATTGTGGATGTGTGAGGCGGGCCTGGTATTAGTGGTGTGTTTCTCTCCAAAACCGTCTCAGTTTATTGTTAAACTCGTCTCTGAGAGCTGCTTTTTTTTTTCTCTGTAACTGTGTTCACGTAACCAATGTTTAAATAAAACTTATTGTGAACCTTAAAAATCTAGAGGGTTATTTAAGTCATTAAATTCTGTACAAAAGTTTAATCGATTTCTAAATAATAAATCATCTCTGGGTGCTCTTAATAATCTTGGTGTAACGTATTTCAATCTAGAAGCACTACACAGTATTTATCTTTAATGAATAATAAATGAGACATCGGTATTGACTGAACAAATGATTAAATATTCCATCAGTAACAGAACATGGAAATAATTTTTAATTATTAATAAGCTACAGATTTTGCTTGTCAAGCGCTGTCATCTTTTTACATGAATTAATTCTTTTCTTAGCTGTCGTCATAGGGAAGATGAATGCAAAACACAATTAAGGCTAATATTGGCCACAGTGCATAAAAGTTCTACCACCCGCCTCCAAGAAAGAAGACTTGTTTCACAGGATACTAGGGGTCTTATGGATTGTCTCTTTCAGAGGGGTACTCAGTTCTGAAATTCTGCTCGAATACATAGTCATATTTGTTAGAAAAAGACAGATGCTGGGAGCCATGAAAGCTGACCACAGAATCACAGAATGATATGGGGTTGGAAGGGACCTCTGGAGATCATCTAGTCCAACCTCGCTGCCAGAGCAGGTCCACCTAGAGCAGGTTGCACGTGAAAACTGATGGTCAGGTTTCTTCTGCAGCTTTTGCACCAGCTGCAGTTTTTCTGGTTCCTCCGAAGGTTTTTAACAGTAAAATCCGTAGCTGTCCCTCAGCGCAGGTGGATCCATCATGGGGCATGGCAAATCTCCACCTACAGCAAAGACAGATTGTGTATGCAGCAATATGGTCTATTCATAACTTGCGGTCACTTTCGCTCAGTTATAACGAATAATGAATCCACTTGTTCCGTTATATCGCACTACAGAGTGTCATGTAGCACAACCTGAGAATTGGGCAAAAATAACCCTCTGAAATTAGATTTTTCAGACAGCCCAACTCATGTTCAGCTGTAGCTGAAAAGAGTGCTGTAACTGGTAACTGCCCCAGGTACAGAGAGTAGTCTTGAAGTATATTTATGTTCAGAAAATAAACTTGCACAAAGCAGCTACTCCTTATCTATGTACATACTTGCCCACATACCTTTGAATTGTCTTCTGACTCTGTGACTGAACAAATTTCCTCCCATTAGATTTGAAGGGCGCAACCACAAAACTAGAGTTAACGGGACCTTATTTTAGCTTGTGAATTATTGAATTTTCTATCTAAGTCTCAAACACAAAATCTTTATCAGAACTGGTGAACCAGTTCTTTTTCTTCTAGAAAATAGGTTTTTGTTAAAAAAGAAAACCTTCTACATGAATATGTCAACTTGACTGGCATTTTCTTAAGGAAAAGTAAAAAAGGCTTCTTTGGAAGGAAAATTGCTTCATTCTGATATTTTGAACAAGTTATTTCTCCTTTATTTAATATTGAAGTGACCTTTCATTTTGAAGTTTATATTAATAGAAATGAAGAAAAAACAAATTTGATCTTTCAAATTGAAATTTTTGATTCCTGTACAGAACCGTTCCTTACAATTAGTAATTAATAGCCAAGAGACAAAATAACTGTGTCCCATATTTTTGGCACTCTATTCTAGGTATATTTGCAGTCCGAAGCTCTCACCTACCGTTCTTTGAAGACCAAAAGCCAGAGGGCACTACAGAGCATGCAAGGAAAGCGGGCGATATTGTCACAGGGGTTACACATCAGAAAACTCTGTTCTGTTCCCGGGTCTGTCACAGCCTCCGGGCCTGACTATAAAGAGGACAGATGACTTCCTTGTGCCTACAGTTCCACAAATCTAACATAGAATTACTGATATTACTCTAGTTTTAATGAGGAGAAACTGAGGGAGCTGGGGTTGTTCAGCCTGGAGAAAAGAAGGCTGAGGGGAGACTTTATTGCTCTCTACAACTCCCTGAAAGGAGGGTGTAGAAAGGTGGGGGTTGGTCTCTTCTCCCAAGTCACAGGTGATAGGACAAGAGGAAATGGCCTCAAGTTGGGCCAGGGGAGGTTCAGATTGGATATTAGGAGAAATGTTTACATGGAAAATGTTATGAAGCCTTGGAATGGGCCCAGGGAAGTGGTTGAGGCACCGTCCCTGGAGGTGTTCAAAAGACAGGTTGACATAGTGCTTAGTGACATGGTTTAGTGATGGTTTTTTATCAGAGTTAGGTTGATGGTTGGACTAGATGATCTTAAAGGTCCCTTCCAACCTAAACAATTCTATGAGTCTATGAAATATTTTTACTTTCTACATAGGCCAGGCTTTAATTCTAAGTCTACTGTAGATTTTATCAAGTGATATATATTAAACTTCCTATTATTTTACCAAGTGAGATTTAGTGAAGCGTCCACAATTAAGCACTGTACCAAGAGGCATGATTCTTATTCTTTGGGGATTTGTGCTGAAATAACTATGAGCTCTAGGGCTGATGACATACCAGGATTCATTTGTAATTATACAGAATAGAGGTCAAATGAAGAAGGTAATCACATCTCAGAAACTCTAGTAATTGTTTGTGATTTTTATGTGATCTCATGCATGGGCTACAGAGTCTGGGAATAGCTACACAGGAAGATTAATTAAAAAATGAACTTTCCCATCCATTTTCATTCTTCTTGCAGTTTTCATAAAACTCAGTCCATTGAAGTTGTGCCAGAAAAATGGATTCATGAAACTTGAGTGTCAGCTTATTTTTAAGGATTTATTTTTCTATATTTGTGTAAATGTAGAACTGACAAGGCTGAAGAACTGAACTGAAATTCTTCTTTGATGTGTTAATCACAGAAGTGGTGGGCCAGTGAGCTTCCAGGCTGATGCCTCCCACAGTCCCAGATCAAATGGGACAAGTTCAAAAGTAGGGGTTATTTCTTTATGTATGTATAAGACAAAGGCAACAGGAGCTCCCTCTCCTTACTTGTCTCTCTTTACCTCCCCAAGTTTATAGAGTATACCCTAAAGACGTTGTGCCGGCTTGATGGAGGGAAATGTCATCCTGATGTCACACCCCAAATCATTCAGCAAATCTGCTTGTTTTCCTTAGTGAAGTGAAATTCCACCAGCCCTGTTACAGAGTCTTGTGCTGTGGAAGTAACTCAGTCAAACAACACGGAACTTCCATTTCCTGCTCAGGACAAACAAGGCAAAGAAGACCTTAACATCTCCTGCACAGCTGTTTGGCTCTTCATGTCTAATAAATATTAAAAACTTTCCTGTTGCGTCTTCTGGAAGTACATATGGGCCTGAAGAAACACAAAGAACCATTCTGGTGCAGATGATGTTTTTGTGGCCAGTCTTGTGCTTGTTCCTTCACCATCTTTCAGCAGCTATAACATAGCAGAGATAACATGGAAAGACTGGCAAAAAAAAATTGAATGCATTAATTAGGAAAAAGTTACTTAAATCATTAAATATGTCAGAATGTTTCCTTTTATAAGCTCGTCTGAAGATGGGAATTAGGAAACAGAAAACTTAAAAGATAAAGATATTTTGGTAACATTGATTTCTCAAATCTAGAACATACATTTCCAATACGCTGAGTATATCGGTCAATGGCTCTGCAAAAGACAGCAGGTTATGTATATGGTTATACCTAACACTTTAAAAGCTAGATACTACTTCCATAAAGACTTTCTCCTCAGATTCTATCTTTTTTGCATTAAGTGTCTCTAAATTTGGAAAATATAGCCTGAGTAATATATTTCCACAGCCCAACTAAATGTAGCAGTTCATTTCTCTGCTAATAACATTCATGGTCTTGGTTTGGGTTTAGGTTTTTGAGAAACAAGGTGCTTTTATTGTTATTTTACTCATGATTTGCAGTTTCAGCTTGAAAAATTAATTAACGCTATTTCAATTTTGCTAACAAGCCCAAGAGTTTCAGTGAAGAGTTATTTCCTCTACACAAAGTGTCTGTTTCAGAAATTGCATTTTATTGCATGATGACATTCTGGATTAGTTCTGTTTCTCAAATAAAATGTTGGAAGGTTTTCTGTCAGATGACCCTGAGGTCAAAGAAAAGAATTTGACATTGGTCTCTCACATTTTACCTACTGTAGAGCTGTTTTGTTTAAAATAATAGAAAAGAAAAGCTGTCAAACTTTTCTGTTCCTGAGGAATAAAAAAAAAAACAAAAGAGCTGAAGTCCAACAAAGGCAATTTCTAGGAAATTACGTAAATTGTAATAGGGTCATAAAGAAAGGATTGTTAAGAGATAAATATAAAGCTGATGAAAGGAGAAATTTTTTAAACATGATGTGTAATTAACCTGTGGAACTTGCTTCCCCAGGATATAAATGAGGTTAAGTGCTTAAATGGAATTAATAAAGAATTATACATTTACATGGATAATGAGAACTTAGACATGAAAAAAATTTACAAGTATATAAACCTTCCTACTTAAGGGCAGAATTTAACTGCTAACAGGTAGCAGCCTGAATGCCTCTAACAAGGTTCTGTGACAATTCAATATATTCTGATTAAAAACTGAGTTTTAATAGTTTTAATAATAATTTAATAATAATCTTGTTCATTGTACTGGTGTACTGCACTGATTTTCCTTTGTATCTGTCTGCACTTTTGTTCTGCTGCCTGTACTGTTTATTTCCAAGGAGTGGTAAACGTTTAGTTGTCCCAGTTTCTCCTAATATCCCCCTTGGTATGGAGAGAAAGAGAGAGCTCATTTTAATATATTCCTGCAAATCTAATTTGCAGCACTTTTGGAGTCCCTGCTGTATCATTATACTGATAACTAAATCTAATGCACGCTTGAGAAAGGAGTTGTCAGGAGCTGATATCAGCAGTGGGCAGGACGGAGCAGTAATGTGGCCAGGCAGAGAAGACAGAAGAACTGGAAAGCTGCAAATGTGACATGGAAATGCAGTATCAAGAGGAAAAAGGGAGCTAAGAGAGCGAGAAAAAAAAGTTAATGGGTACTGGGAAAAACAGAAACCGATGTGAAGCTCTGGGATAACGGATATCTCAAAGGCTGCCTTGGACTGAATGAAAGAACATAAGAATAACCACAGAGAAAAATCTGAACAGGGACAATGCAGAAAATTTGAAACCTGTTATTTCCACAAAAAATTATGATTTTTATGAGAGCTTTAGTACAGCTGCACAGACCAGATGCTACCCTTGTTTTGTCAATGGATATAGCTTGCAAGATGCATTCGTTAATAGGCTTTTGGCTGTTTTGCTTAAAGTAGTGTATAAATACATTTGTTTGCCCTGAAAAGAATTCAGAACCTACATGAGATACAAATAAGAGGTGCTTTGTCCAGTCAAGTCAGACCTTGATGGTCCACTAGAGAAGTGGAGGACATTTTCTCTGGGTCCAGATCCTAGAGTATGTCTATGCTTTGTGAAGGAAACAGAATTGTACATCATGTAGTGATGGTCCTTGGAAGCTTGGCAGATGAAATTTTAGGCTACTGGTCTCTGGAGACATGGCAAAGATTAGGTACTACATTGTTCAAGTTCACATTGCTGGTGTGACCACTGCATGTGGTCTCCTAGCAATCATCCTCCTTACTTTGTAAAGAATTTGTAAACCAACCTGAATCTGCTTTATTTCTATGTAACACACACATTTTTAAGACAGCTGAATGAGGGGAGGGTGAGGACCTCACTCGTGAGTTTTTGACAGGAAATACTGCAGAGCTATAAAGCAATGGAGGTGGGATGAAAGCAGGTATCTGAACACTTTACTGGAGAAACAAGGACTGCAACCTTGGTGAACAGAGCACAACTTGGTCACAGCTGCTGGGCAGGGGTGTCCTTGGGGGGAGTGACTGGGTCCCTGAAACATCTGTCTGTGAAACAGCTTCACTGCAAGGGGAAATCACATCCTGTGAAGGTTTAGAAGCTGCGAGTATTGAAAAAATGTCTGCAGTGCAGAATGTTAGTATTTAAAGATGTTATCTACATTTATCACATTTGTCACTTGCCATTAATTTAAATTCCCTTTATGCATCTGTTCAGGAAATAATTAGGATTTTATGCTGCAGTAAATATGCTTGTCCATCCATTAGTGCAAAGCAGAAGATTAATTGCATTACAATAGGAATCAGGACTACTGTATTTGGAGCTACAGCGATAAGGGTGACAGCTGTGCTGCCCACAACACTTTGCTCTGCTGAGCTTCAAAACCAAGTATGGATGAGAAAATAATAAAACTCCTGACAAGACATGGTTATCTCTGTTCTTGTATGTGTAACCAGACAGACAACCACCAGAACAATGAGATGACGCTAAAACTAACAAAATCATATTGTTCCAAAAGTTCTGTTAATCAGTTAATCAGCTATTTTTATACGCATAGCTTTTAGATCCATAGATTCATACTCTGTCTGAATTGTTATTTTTTATATAAAACTAACCTGAGCTCTCTTTAAATACCCGTGGTAAAATTCCAAAATGTACTAAGACATCGTAAGGCTCTATCAATTTGGCAATAAAGCTTAGAAAGCTGAAAAAAAAACTTTACTGCCACTAACTGCAGATGACATTGCAAAATTAGAGCCAAAACCAAAGACAATGAGTTGGAGAAAAGAAAGGTAGGCAGCAGAAGACCATACTAAATCTTGCTCCGCATCACTGCGTCTGGCTCAAGAGTGGGGTGGTGGACCTTCACACTCCTCTTCAGGCCTGAGGTGCTTATGGATGGCCAAAAATTGTCCTTGTTGTTACAGAAACTGAAGAAACAAAAGATTACTCCTTTTCCCCAAAGGAAACATGAATATCTTATGCAAAAGTGTCCCCTAAATGAGGGTCCTCGCGATGGCATTTTTTTGTGGGGATTGACTAAACCAGCTGAGAAATGCAGGAAAAATGTTTAATCTAAACATACTGTGATTAGCCAGGGGTTTTACACAATTAAAACCCGTGCCTAAATCTGGATGATTCATATCATTCTAGTACATTGTATCAAATAGGCCATTGATGAGGTGAGTTTTAGCTTATCAAAAGCCAGGATTTTTAGGGCTATTTTGTGATATTCATCATGAGTTAAAATCAACAATACATTGGCAAGATTCGTACAGGCTTGGCAGCTAGAAACCAGCTGTTAAGCTCAAAGTACATTTAGTGTTTGGTGGCTGCTCAGTAATTATGGCCCCATTGCCCTGGCTAAAGATAAAGCATTTTTACTGCCACCATATTTGCTTGAATAATTTTTTTTGCAGCCCGTGCAAAATCTTCTTTATTTCAATTTGTTGGCTGACTCGCTTTGTGGCATGTAGCTGGGGCCAAAAAATTTTTCAGAGAGCAAAAAAAAATTAAAACCAAAATGAAATATGTAAAAAGGACCCTGAATTGACCATTTTATTTTGGTGTGGTAGACTAAGTCTAAACAAGAATTTACTTCATGTGTGTAAGACGCTATAGGTTTGTGTGAAGCATCTGCACAGCAGAATGTGAACAACGTGATCTTACCAAACATTTTTCATGCCGAGAATAGGGCAAAAGAGTTTTACAAAAGAAGTCACTGAAGAATAATTAACTGGCTATCAGGCCAAATGGGTTAGAAACAGATCTCAATGTTCATGTTTAAGACTGGTACTACAGATACCCGCTGAACTGCTGGGTAACAAGATGTGTCCCAATAGACCATCTGACCATTCCAGATTATGTACTAAGGTATTTTACATTCCTGTGCTGTAGTCGCTCGTTCATTCTGCAAACTATGCTTTGCAATAGCTCAACTTCAATAACTGTTATCAGAAAAATGGATTTTCCTTTCCAGGGTGTGTTGAAGTGTTTAAATCTCTTTGGTCAATCTCTGTGTTATTATTCAGGATACTAATATTGTCTGATCCTTCTGTTTGATTATCTTTGTAAGTCATCTTTCTTCCCCTCTCCTGAGGAATTAAATTTGGAATACCTTTTCTCCCTCTCCCCCCCTCCCCCCCCAACTATTTATGAGCATCACAGATAGATGTTAAATTGGGAATAACTTTTCTCCCCCCCCATAACTATTTATGAGCTCCCCTTCCCCATCTTGTCAGGGTGTAACTGTGACCTAATATGGGAATGCCCACAAATTAGGGATCTAGTGACTGGGAACACTGCACTGAATTCCAATTTGGCTGTAAACATCTATTTCTGGGACAAATCAAGGCCAGGTTGGACCAGGCTTTGAGAAACTTTGAGGTCTTGTGGGAGGTGTCCCTGCTCATGGCAGGGGGATGGAATAGGATGGTCTTTAAGGTCCCTTCCAGCCCAAACCGGTCTATGGTTCTATGACATCCAGAACTGTTATATGTAATAAAGAACTGGATATGATGACAAGCCCCACTCTTGTGACCATATGGAGACAGGTATAAGAAGCAGCAGAAGGGAATGTTCCTTTTGCACTACATTATTCTGATGCTTTGTCTCCATATGAAGATCCGCTGTAACACAGACAAATCACATTTGCATGATCAGTTTTCTTTATGATACTTAGGGCTTAAAATTACAAACCTTTTATTGATTTTTAAGGTCAATAAAATATGATTTTATTTGAATTGGACCTCTTGTCTACTGGACAGCTGAATTCCATTCAGTCACTTTTGACTGCAGCCGAAAAATTTGTGACTTCATTGGAGAGGAGAAGAGTGGACAATTTTCCTAAGTAATGTTTTTCAATGGTTAATTACCCTCAGATAAGATGCAGACCATATCTCCAATTTTTAATCCTTAAAATTATAGACATAATTTCTCATTGCATGTGTCTGTACTATACTGGTGACCTTCCTCAAAGCTAGTATTTTTCTGTTGGTGAAGATGCTTTACAGTTATCGATCACCTCTCAATTTTTTCCCCAAGATAAAAAAATGAGCTCTTTTACTCTCCATATGGTACTTTCATTCCTCAAGTTCTATATTTTCTTCACTCCTTCCAACTGCTTCTCTCTTTAAAAAAAGGTATGCTTCATATTACTTTCAGGAGTGCTAAATACAGTAGTAAAATAATTTATTTTCTTCTAGTAATTACTCTTTCTTAATTCTAGTAATTACTATATCCAAAGCTTATGTTTTCCTTTTGTGCAATAACCTTACAGTAAGAAACTTCTAAGAGTTCAAAAAAGTTTAAATTGCTGATTTTGGCCACTATTAATATGAACAGTTTTAGGAACTAAACATATTGTCACAACCTCCATCACTTATTAAACTCTTTTGAGTGTGCTGAAAAGGACCAAAAATAATCTGAAAGAACGAGAGAGAATATTGGCTAAAATGCCATAATAACGCTTCTCCTAAACCAAGCTTTTTATGAGGAACCAGCAGGATATCTGGCACTTCTCAAAGCATCTTTGAAGGTTTCTGCTGTGGAAGCTGCAAAAAATGAGATAAAGGTAATGCAGAACAGTGGTTTTGCTGGAAACTACCCTTGTTTCACAAATCTACATGTGATCCTGATAGGAATATTCTCTCCAAAATTGCTTTCTGAAAAGCTGGCTGATAAAGCCTTCAAGAGCATCTGACTTCTCTTTTTTTTTTGGATTCCATTATCACCGCAGGGAGTATCGGCCATTAATGAAAATAAAGGCTGGTATGTCCAGGCAGAGATTGTGATTCCCACAGGCAAAAAGCTGTAGGCAAGAGTTGTTCCACAACAAAAAATACATCCATACTGCTAGGAGAGGGGCTTTGAGTTTTTATTTTAATGTTTTGTTCATTTGTTCGAGAAAAGTCTTTAATAAACATGTCTCAGAATAACTTTGTGTGATTTCACTGTATTACGGAAGAGGGCCTGATCTTGTTGGAAGTGTTATGAACAACCTACTAATCTTTAACCGGTTGGTAGATATGCACATAGATAGGAGAAAGACCACCTGGCCCTCATTTTATTTTTGTATGTTTTCCTCTTTTCTTCCTTTTTCTTTATTTTCTGCTCCCTAGTTATTGTTGAGAGTCCTGTCCACCTTCATGATGGGGGTTTGTCTATCAATATGAATGGGAATTTCACCTGGGAAGCCCACTCCTGTATCTGGACTACATGGGAAGTTTAACTGAAGAGTGGAACGACACCTCCAGTCACTCTTCTAGCCATGTCTCTCCAAGGAGGCATTCCTGGTATCCAGTGTAGTCCAAGCTGACAAGACGAAAACATAATTTATCACTTGATTGGTAGAACAAAACTGCAGCATCTAGTCTATGAGTCTGTTCTTGTCCCCATCTTCTGTCCCATGGCTTCCATATGCACAGTTCAGCATCTGGTTTAATGGGATAACTTTTACATTGTTGAATTCATCATCAGACTTCAAGAACTGCCTCTCCAGGGAAACATCTATTGCTGTTATGTAAGACTTTACTCATCATGAAAGACTTTCAGAATCTACACAGATCATGTGCTTTAAATTATGCTCAGGTATGAAGATTTGCTCAGCCTGATTCCAAAGAGTTGCCATTTACCTCAGGTCTTGAAGTCCATAATTGCAGACTCCACATTCTAACATATTTTTTTTAACCTACTGCCTTATTCTACAGCAGAAAGATCTACCACTGAATACCAGAGAAATGGTTTTAAAAATGAATTCATCTGAGGCAGCAGCAAATTCACACAATATTAGAGCTAATTTCAGAAGTGTTTGCAATCCTGTTTACTGAAGGCAGAAGTAGATTGGTATTATATATTCTGTTCCAGTGGCTCTCCGTGCCAAGAAGAGAGAAGAATGGGATTAGGGAATATTTATCTCTTGCCTCCATTGCCTCGTGTTCTGGCAGGGCACTTCCATATTCGTCACGGCCAAGACAGTTTGCAATCTCACACGTAATTCTGATGGATTGTAACGCTGGAGGAAATGTTACATTACCGATAATGGTTCCTGTAAAAGATTATCTGAGGATTTTCAGTTTCAGACATCAAAACAAATTATACCGAAGTTAGGTGTCATTTCCTATATTATATTCAGAGCCACTAGATGGTGGTATGCACTAGACCTGAGGAAAAGCACATAAAAGGACTGATTAATGTGTTCTTCCGCTGTGTGAACAGGGGTGTTTTCATTCCTCACTTTACAGTCTTCTTCTGGCCAGCCTTTTTCCTATCAAATGTTTATTTAGAAGGTTGATTGCGACAGTTGCAAATCTCAGTTGAAGATTTTCCCAGTTTATTGACTGAGTTTGCATGACAATAAGATCTCATTTTGAGATAAATCTGAAGAGCCAAGAAGGTGATAAAAAGTCAGAGAAGATTTACATGCATGCAATGAAAAAATAGAATACTTTAATAAGTGTCATTAGATGGAAATATTTTCTACATTTTTAATATTAAAAACTATCTATGAAGTTCAGGTGATCCAGAGACCAATCTCATTTAATTACTAGGGTAGGACCAATATATTGAACAGCATTTTAGGAATTCGTGTGTACAACTTTCTTGTATACCAAGTTTAATGTCTGGTTCTTCATGCTAAGTTAGAACACAGGCAAAGCTATATATAACTGGCTAATATACCTATCATTTGAGACATGGATTTTGGTCATCCCTCCCTCCCAGTATGAATGGTAAGGGAGATGATAAAAAGAAAATCTGGGATCCTTTTCCACCAATATCCAGTTGGAGTTTAAGACACTCCCACAGCAAATAAATGGTAGAATAAGAAATTACAGGACTCTGAATCCCCAGCTATCACTTCTACATGCAATAGATATGTTCTAGTCTTCAGTCCTAACATTCGCCTCTCCTGGTGCCTATTTTACCTTGTTCCATCTTTGGTTCTTTCAGCCTCCATCTAGCTGATTTGGACCTGCTATGTGGCTCTGCCAACCCATGGAACAATTCTATACAGCCTAGTAAAAGCCAGTAAGTCAGAAGTCTGAGCTGCACAGGAAAAGTGTATGCTACCACAGCAATATAAGGAGGTACAGACATCTACACTATAATGCACTTTCAGTTTCAGAGAGCTATAACACGCGATGAGATGATGAGAAAAATGAAAGAAATCATCATTCTATTTTTAGAAAATGCAATGACAGAAAATTGATAATACATTGAAGCCCATTTAGACAAATGTCTTGTAATAGTAAACCTGTTAAAGAGTAAGTGTCGTTTATGCCACTATTTTTTATTATTATTTTCAATCTCAGATGAATTATTTCAAATGAACAGGACACAAATCAATTGTTGTGAATTACATTTGAAAAATGAGGAGCAAATCTTAATGGGAATGAAAAGCTTTTATATTAATATAATGATGTTTAAGACTCTTAACATATTCCACACTAGGTCTTGGAGAAAAAGCACATTTGGCATCCAGCCCCAAAGTGACTTGATTGCACGTCACACGCTGCCTGCTCATTCGAAAATGGAAGGTAGAAGAGAACTCAACATGGGGAGAAAGAAAACAGTTCAGTGCTGCTGCAGAAGCACAAGCGATGAACTCACAGCTTTGTTACTGGTATTTTCTTTAATTCTGTGGGATAGATTTCTTTGCCCAGCCCTCCATCTTAATGGTATGCACTGCAGAGCTATAATATTGTGTTTTGACAGCTATTGTCTTGTAGGAAACGGTGATGCAGGGCTGTAACAACATGGTAGCAAAGCTCAATAAGCAATATTATAGCTGGAGAGGATCATTTCATTTTGAAACAAAACTGGTTTCACCAGCTACCATTCACTCATTTACACCCACCTACTTCCAGCTCCACACACATGCATGCAAATAGCTTGTCCAGCAATCATGAAAGCAAGAAGGTTGTAGCCGAGTGATCTATACAGCCTTTCTTGGGGCAGAACAGACAACAAGGGATGTCAGCTTGTCAGACTTCAAAATCTCTCCTGCTTTTTTTAGATTGGTGCTGACATCCATGCTGGTGCATTCGGGGGTTACTCCCTAATTAGGGAGTGATTAGTCTCTCCATCCTGTCCACTGCTGTGAGTCGTCAGTGTTTACTCCTGGTCTCTTCTCTCCCCTTTGCTGGGATCTTGATGACCTGCTGGTGTTGGTACCACCAACACCTGCTGTTCTCACTTCCTTCTCCCCACCACTATTTTCTCCAGGGCCTTCCACACCCAGATTTTTCCATTCTCCATTCATACTCATCCTAACACTTGGATTACGACTGTCTGCAGGCCAACAGGGCAGGGAACAACCAACTGCCAGAGGGCTGAAAGAAAGCAGTGACAAAGAGCAGCAATAACGCGCTACACTGTTAAGGCTGATGGAAAGGTCTTCTTAACGGACATCAATCCGTCCTAAACTTCATGAGAATAACTGCTTTATTTAGATGAATCAGAAAACTAGGACACAGTGAGGCTTACTGTGGTAGAGCTACTAGGCTTGGTGCAACCTGTTGAAGTCTCAAGGGTGCAGCCTCTTACACTCTCAAGATGGGAGTTGATTGTGCTCTTACCACTTGTATAATAGCTACAGGTAACTTCAGTGGAATGGTGTAAAAACCATTTTTTTACAACAAATGTGTTTGGACAGTTTCAGGGTATAAGCCTTCTGTAGTTTTATATCAATTCAGCTTACAATGGTACCATAACAAAACTTCTCATTTCTTTTCCGATTTCCTTAGTGGGCCAAAAAAGAATTGGGTTGTCAACAAATAGTTGTTCCTTGTTCCTCTGTATGAAGCCTTATTCTGCATGTGAATGCACCACGCATTCACCGTTTTCCTGTCCTACAAATCCCTACTGAATTCATAATTGTTTCAAATGACATAAAAATATGGTTTCCAGTTATGTTTTCTCCTTGAAGTGTCAAAAGATACCACCAGGAGCAAAAATTGATCTACTCTTCCTCTTCTCCTGCATCATGCTTGACATCACATGATTAATCCACTATATAATGAGGAACAAACAGCCAGCCAGGACACGTCAATCACCTCCATTTCCAGTACCAGAATATTATACATGGCAGACTAGTAATCTCAGACCCTTAACCAGCTACCATGCTCCTCTCGTTCATAACGAATGGTGACATCTCTGTAATGCAAGTTGGGAACAGCATAACATTGTGCATTTAATGCTAAAAGAGAAGGAGTGTTGTTCAGTAATCAAAACAGGGAGACTAAGAACTGGATTTAGCGAGATTTGTTACCTGACAAATCTTTTCTGCACCAGCAAAAACAGAGAGAGTAGATCTTGAGGGTTTTTTATGGGAAAATGTGGATAGATTAGTTTATATATTTTGCATGCTGATGATGATTAGACTCAGGTGACAGGTGGTTTAATTCTTTCTTCGTGTTTATTTATATGAGTATGCACATACTTAAGGAAATAAAAAAGTTATTTTGTTCAACGGACTGTGAACCAAGGGGGAAAGAGTGAAACTTTGAAGTATGTAACTGGGACAAATCATGGAGAAAATTACAGCTCTAATGAATTACAGAAGTTACAGTTGGGAGTTAGCTTGAATGGTTAATAAATCAAAAGATTATTTCTAGGATGAGAAAGCTCATTCTCAAAGCCTTCATTCTGTTGACCCACACAGAAAGCTGAAATATCTGAAAAAGCTCAAAGTGTATATTTAGAAGGTTTTTGTGAAACACTTTGTCACTATCCCCGCTTCCTCATCTCAACTAATGGCATGGAGGAATAGCATGAATTATTAAATTGGAACTTGGTTTGCTAAGTGATTGTGTTGTGCTTTTTTGTTTTTATCTCATTTTGTAAATGTTTCCCTGGAGCCCTTATTTGGGGGCTGTATTTTTGAAAGACTTTTATGCTCAGTCAAGCTGTAGAAAGCATTTTAATTAAACATAAATCACTTCTGCTTATATGTATTTTTATCAGCTATGTGGACAAAGATCTGTGTGTGTCAGAAGAAGTATAAAAATAGCTTCACAAAGTAGTATGTTTTGCCCACCTAGCATTCTCTGACAAGGTGCTACTCCAATGTTTCTTCAGTGGAAATCTGTAAAAGCCTGATTAGCCCCTCAGAAGTGTTCACTGCCTGGCAAGGTCACAAGGGTAGGAGAGCGATTGCAACGGCAAATGACCAGTGGTTGGAAACAGTGAGCCAAAAATTGAGGAACAGTAGGAAGCAAAGGAACTGCTACAAATGGGATTAACATGAAATACTGAAGTCAACCAGGATGGTACATGTGCAGCACAGGCTGGACAGGACAAGAATTTTTGTAAACTCAAGCTTCAGGAACTCTTGAAAGCCCTTGTAGAAATAAGACATCACCTTGTAAATCATAGAATCAGAGAATAGTTTGGGTGGGAAGGGACCTTTAAAGATCATGTAGTCCAACCCCCCTGCAATGAGCAGGGACATCTTCGACTAGATCAGGTTCCTCAGAGCCCCATACTACCTGTCCTTAAGTGTTTCCAGGGATGGGGCACCTACCACCTCTCTGGGTAACCTGGGCCGGTGTTCACCACTCTCATTGTAAAAAATGCCTTCTTTATACCTAGTCTGAATCTACCCTCTTTTAGTTTAAAACCATTACCCCTTCTCCTATCGCAACAGGCCCTGCTATAAAGTTTGTCCCCATCTTTCTCATAGGCCCCTATAAGTACTGAAAGGCTACAATATAGGGTTTTTTTCTGCTACTTTGTCCTGCCTACTTGTGAATGCCTGATATAGGTTCCACCACTGCCCCAGGGAACTATCCCACAGTCTAATAAAACTTCACTATTAGAGTGTATTTTTTGATGAAATACACTTTAATTTTTCTTCCCTCTATGTTCAACCCAGCACTTCAAGCTAATATCCCTGTGTCAATCTCTGTTGATACTCAGTGTTTACCTTTACCTTTATCCAAATTATATGTTTATTTTAGTTCTTTTGCATTGAAAATTTTTCAGGCAGAAGACTGTTTCTGGTTTATGAAGATACAGACAGCAAAAGCTGCAACATATTTGTTAGCATCTGCCAGAAATCAAACATCTTAGTACTGCGCGCCACTAGTAATGGCCCAGATTTCACAGCAAAAAAGATTTGCTCTCCTTGACCATGCACATGCACCTTTTCTAACTTACCCAAATAACAGCAGCCTTTAATTTTGCATTCAGTTTTCAGGTAAAGCACCACAGATTTTGTAACCATGGCATTTAATTCCTAGTCCTTGTGAAACAGATGATTTACAGAAAGTCATGAGACAAACACACTGGAAACATTTGATATTAGGACTTGATATTAGTTAAAATAGGTATCCCTTTTAAACCACTTTTGTTCTTCCTGAAATTTTTGCACAAGTTACAGAGCTCAGACAGCTAAGCTCAACTGTAATTGTTGCTCCCAAACAACTGAAGTTCAAAGAGATTTAAAAAATGCGTTGGTTACACGCGTTTTCAAATTCCATCTCGTAAGAATGAAAGATGTAATGAAAATAACATGGTTCATCATACAATCACATCTGCCACCTATACTGGAGCTCATCAATAGAATAATAACAATTATTCAGGTAATTTAGATAGTGGGTTGACTGTACCTCTATTATGAATAAATTATTCATATCCCACCTGTAAATGGCAAAAGGCTGGTTAACTTATTCTTATTATTTTATTAATTTACTTGAAAGAAAAAAAATATTGTTTGTTCCTCCTTCAGAGACTTGTTGTCTTCTGATTTTATTTCTTAACCTTTATATTTAGGCACAGCCAGCTGCTCTCTTCCTTTACATTTCCCTGATCTGTCTATGTATTTTCTTTATGTGGGTCACTCATGTTTCCCACAAAGGATCTACCCTGCAACTTGGGGTTCATCTTCCATTCTGCTGCTCAGGGAATGGAAAGCTTTTGACAGTGTGACATATGTTTCCATGTCTGAAGTATTTCTCTTTAAACTTCACCTTGCTGTTTCTCATTATGGCTCTCAAATTCTGCTGATTTGAGACACAAAGGAGAAATTCCACAAGCATTAAGAAGATCTATTCCTACAATAAAAAAGATGTAATCTCTTCTGTTTTTCTCTGTGAAACAGAAAGGAAGGGTAAGAAAGAACATTTTCCTTAAGGGACTGATGAGAAGGAGGAGAAGAAGAAAAGGCGAAAAAAAGAAACACAAAGAGAAACTTGATTACCAATTTATATAAGATCCCCAGCAATCAAATTCTGTGCAATCACCCAAGATCTACTTGCTTGTAAATTTTCACTAAATAAAGATGAAATTCAATGTGTTTGGCTTCTTAAAGAAATAAAAGAAGCCAACATTTCCCTGTAATTTTTTGTTACTTATTTTAATTAGAGCATAAATATTTTCTGAAGATACTTGAAAAAGTTATATCTAGCTGAGAACTAGTCTGGTTTTCCAGCAAATTAATTGCTGGCTTTATTTGGTCACAGTTTTTTGATGCCTGTTAAGAAGACCAGAATTATCTCATTGAAAAGAAAATTAAGAAAACAAAATGAGACAATGAGAGCCATTAGTTAGTCAGTTTTTCAGTGACTGAAGCACAGACAAAGGAGTAAGGAGATCGGCTTTTATGCTTGGCTGAGCTAACACTTTCCTGTAACCCTAGAAAATATAATTCAAAGAATCTTTCTATTTCTTGGGCATTATGGGATTAAGTTAATTGGGGATTGTAATGCCTTTTGAGATCATCTGATTTATAACTCTAGAAAAGTGAAAAATATAATTAGAACTTCCGATGATTTTCGAAGTGAAAATAAAATGCCCTTTCCCGTACCAAGCCTTTTGGATTTTTCTGCTTTCTATGGATTAGAAATGTTCAGTGTTATGGACGTGGCCTCACGAGGCATTTGCAAAATTAGAGCCAACCACATGGTACATTAATGGGGATACCTCTTTTTCATGTGGGTCACAGTTCCCCAGGTTATATGCATTGGCATTTCTCACCAGTTAGCAGACACTGCTTGAAAAGAGGGTGCTCATCCAATTATTCCATTTTATATTGTAAAACATGAGAAAAAGAATATTTGCTGTAATTACAACAGTTCTCATGTAGCTTTCTCTAAGACAAAGAGTAGATGTGTTTCTTCCTACTGTAAAATATCTGGCTTATACTTCTGCCTCCAAACAGAAGATACAATTTTAAAGACAAATTCAAATTCTGTAAACATACTGGCGTCTGTTAAAAGAAAAATCTTGAAAATTAAAAGAAAAAACCTTGAACTACAACTATAGGTCCAATTCAGAAGCAGTCTTTCTCAAAGCCTCCACCCAGTGAAATGCAGTGCATTGAGTAATTACGCTAAATAATGTAACTGGAAAGGCTTTACTTAACCTTTTATTCATACAGTCAATTGCAGCCAAGTTCTCCAGTTTTGCTAATCCCTCAAGTTCTGCTTACATAGTGCATTCATATGTTTGGGATAATGCCTCTGTGATCTGAAAATATGCCATCCCTGGTGTGTACAAGTGTGCAAGTGTACTCTAGCTTCTTCTAAACATGTTGGCAAGATCATGAATGTTAATATTGTATGAGCAATTGTAGACTTGGAGGCTGATGACTAGTACAGGGCAGAACCAGGTGGAATAGGAAAAAGCCTTTCTGTATGTAGCAGGTGATAAATAATAAATTACAACAAAAATCATAGGAATACTTTGTACAGTATTAATGCTTCTTCCTCGTCCTTCTCCCAGTCCAAGCCCACATGCCAAAAACCAGTCAATTAAGCCTTGTAATGCATCATAGTCCACTCTGCACACTCCCAAAAGGAAGGAATTATCCTTATTACAGTAATTTTTATAGCTGGAGAGACTGAAGAGTCTCTGCTGTAAAAATGTGCTGTTCCCTAACTGGGTTTCCTCTGATACCTCTGTAAGAAGTTACAGTATAATGCAAAACATAATGGCGAGAGTCAAATTCTGAAAGTTTCTACTAGTTTGGACTTGACAAGAGTAATTATTTACCAAAAAAAATGTTTAATTTTGCATGGAATTTTTGCACAGCATGTGCAGTTCACTTAAAACATTATCTTCATTTGAACTACTCAAGCCAGGGCAAGTGGTACTCTCTCTGACTCAAATGTGTAGTTCTTTTGAATCACCAGATGAGTTATAAATTTTTGATTTACCATTTTATCCAAAAATTTCTACATATATTCTCCCTGAAAAATAATCTCAACTTTTCTGGAAATTGTAATATCTGAAAACTTCTTGAGTTTATACACATAAAATAATCAAACCAATTATAGAAACATTTCCTGTTTGGCAACTGTTGACATTTGAGAATGTAGTTTTGACTGCAAGAACCCTTTGTGTTGTTTGACCGTAGAGTAGAGCAGTTGCCACAAATAATTGCCACAGCTAATTGCCCTAGAGAATGACTTCTCAGAAGAAGAATGGGTTAAAATATTGCTTCAGGTTCTTCATTTAATGCTTTCACATAGAGTCAAATGGTCTATCACAAACTGAATGAGGCAGTAACCTGAAGTAAACACCTTTACAGAAATAACTGAACATCTCTTGGCCTTGGGCTGCTCATCAGATGAATCATGAGAAGGACTTGCTTGAGAGAAACTGCAGGAGAGTCAGAGAGAGAAGGGAAGGCAGACACAGGAACCTTTACAAATAGATTTAGGGAAGTACTGCAGTAATCGTGCTGTGAGACTTCCAGGACTCTGATAAAATGGCATTTTCAGTCAGGACCGTTCTCTGTACAGATGACCAATAAATACTGCTTTGTCCAAAAACATATTGTGCCCAGATGGTATCCAAATGTCTGTGAAGGCTTCAGTTCTCTTTGCAGAGCCTGGAGGGATCACCAAATTAAGGAGCTCAGGTCTACCTGTAGAATCAAAGTAGGTGGGGTGCCGCATCCTTACACAGGGCCAATACAAAGTTATGGCTGAACTGGGGTAACTCATGGAGACATTGAACAGCTTGCGAATAGAACAAAACACTCAGACGTGACAGTCTGTGACAGTCTGCAATACGTAGGAGAAAATATTTAGCTCAGGCTTGCCTTTGACTTCAGGATCATTCTTGGATCCTATTGGTGAACTCCTCAGGAAGCTTGGTAATAAATGTAGAACAGCTTCACTTAAGGGTATTCTTCGTCTGGACACACTGACCTTTTACAGATTGAAGCTGGATGTTACTTTCATCATTATGGCATGGTGAGGAGAGTCATAAGGGAAATCGGTGCCAGCCAGGAGAAAACGCATTATTACTTAGCTCTATTCCTGTGTTTCTTCTTGCCAGTTTCTAAAATGTAAATCTATTTTGACTGTTTTTCCAGCTAGATAAAGAAATTAGTACTTTAAGTTAAATATCTGATCTTTAGACAATTCCATACTAATAATATCAATAAAGTGAACATGTCTGAGCACCTAGAACTCAGTATAACCCTAGAGAGGGCCAGATCATCAAGTAGAATGTCTTAATTTTCCTATGATCATTTATGCACTTTTCTCAGCAATAATACTCTAGTCATAGCCCAGATACAATCTGCCAGAGAACACACGCATTTAATAAATTAAGTAGTCAATCTTGGGCAAGTGACATCAAAGCATTATTTAAAAAAATAAATAAAGCAGTCTGTCAGATCTAAGATTTTTTTCTCATCACACACTGAAAATTAGGAAGTCATGGAACCTGAATCTGTATCAACTTGAGAAATGCAATGCATTCCTACTCCTGATGGTAGGAAAAACAAGGCAGACTGATAAGTTCATTGTAGGTATCTATGTTTTATAACTTACGGATTTAAGGATGGGTAGTCATCACAATGAACGCCCCAAATTTTCTTGCACTTCTGTCAAGAATATTAACACATGACACCTCTGTGTCTGCAAATTTTAGGTAGATCTGTAAGAATCCTGCACACAGGATGCACAGGACAAATGGGAAAGAATAAGACGACTAGCTGAAGGTCCATCTCTTTAACCCTTGCCTTTCTTCTGTATTTGATGTATTGTTAATGTGGGAACACAGATCCCAAGATCCTGTGAAAGAGAACCTGATCTTATCATAGAATCATAGAACAGTTTAGGTTTTAAAAGTCCTTAAAGAACAACTAGTTCCAAACTCATGCCATAAGCAGGGACTCCTCCCACTAGACCAGGTTGCTCAAAGTGGTCCATCCATCAAATCCATGTATTTTCAATTTAGAGACCAGGACGTCATGTGGGACAGTGTCAAACACTGTCCAGGTGGATGATGTCTGTTGCTCTCCCCTTATCCACCAATGCTGTAAGCCTGTCATAGAAGGTCACCAAATTTGTCAGTCATGACTTCCCTTGGTGAAGCCATGTTGGCCGTCACTAATCACCTCCTTATTTCCCATGTGCCTTAGCAGAGTTTCCAGGAGGATCTGCTCCATGATCTTACTGGGCACAGAGGTGAGCCTGACTGGCCTGTAGTTCCGTGGGTCTTCCTTTTTTTCCCTTTTGAAACTGGGTTTCCCCTTTTCCAGTCAGTAGTGGAAAGCAGCTTAGCCACTTCATTCACCTGTTCTCTCAGGATCCATGGATGGATTTCATAAGGTCCCATGGACTTGTGTTGACAGTATTCCTCCTCTGAGTGGGCTGTTGGTAGACTAAATGACCTCTAGAGCCCCCTTTTGCATCCTGTGATGCAATTCTATTTCTGTCATTGAGTTTCCAGGATATGTTTTCTTATCAAAACTAAGAGTAAGCAGGCATGGCCTCCATTATATGCATTTAATGCACCTAAATTACTACAATTTTTGCAAAAGGAAGATCATAAAGGAAAAAACCTCAGGAATGCATTTTCTCTTCCCACTTCTTTAAATAATTAACCTATTTCTTTCTCTTCTGTTTTACATTGTTTCAGCTGGGAAGTCCTGAAAAGAAATAGCTCATCAGTGTCAGCTAATCATCACCACATAACTGACTTCCAGCAAAAGAGTGCTGTCAAGTGGCCACTTATAAGATGAAAAGAGCGAATAAGGGAACTTCAGCTGAGATGCCCAATCTCATCAGCAGATATCTTGAAAAACTCATCAAAGCTTAGTTATAGCAAGGCTTCTCCAAATGTTTTTAAAAGGTTACACATAGTCCAAATATTTCCTAACAGCTTTTAGAAATCTGGGGTTGAGTGTTTTTTTCTAGAGTCCAGAAACACCAGGGTGGGTACACTTGTCTGTTCAGTTTACTCTACTCATTGAGTTCCCCGAGGATGGGCTTACTCAAGGGCCATCCTTGATGGGTCTGTTAGCTGAGGATGTGTTAGAGGATAAATCCTCAACTAAATCCTCTTAAATATCCAGGATCAGAATATTCCCTTTCTCTTGCAGAATGGAGTTCTTGAAGGTCAGAGACGGGTGTCAGGTCTGATTTTGTCACAAGCTACTGTTTTAGCTCTAGTCATGTCTGACGAAACTACATTCAGAACAGCTTTAGTCCTCAAACAAAACAATGTCTTTGTTTGTTCACGCACTTTTTGGATTTAATGGTTCTGAGTTTAAAACCTGACAAGCCTGTTTATGAAGTTTAGCTGTCATGAGCACGGCCTATGTTTGTCCTCAGAATCATTGGAGGTGATTCCTATCTCCTGGGAGAGATAGGAATCTTGGAGGAAACTAATCACTGTAGTCCATTCTGGGTATATAGACACATTCAAGGTTTCCAAGGTGTTGTATTGTTATTGAGCTACAGGAACGCAAGAGAGCAGAGTAAGGTGATATGCACTACTCATGTTCGGTTACTGAGTGCATCATCTTTTATTCCACTTTTAATAGATTAATTCAGAATATGCTGAGGGGATTCAATGGGAAAAAAAATCCCCAAAACCTTAAAGTGGGAGAAGGATCATACATAATTAAAATTATGGCAATATTTCGATTTATGTTTAAATTTATTTATCCATCAGTTTCTATCTGAGGTTATTGCTTGGATTCACTGGATAATGCCTGGAAATAAGCTTTATGGTGTTCTCTCTTTCCTTTTTTTTTAAGAAAGAAAATTAATATTTACAGTACCTGATTTATAAGACTAAAATAATGATTAATACATCTTAAATGTTCTTGAAAACATCAGGTAAAAAAAAAGAATGCTTCTGAATAGCCATAAAGAGCACTCAGCAAATTTGCAGAGGTTTTTCTTATTACGCTGTAACTAATTCCCATCTATTCAAACTCTGTTTGAGTGTATGAACATACCACCATGAGGCAGATATTCTCTCTTATTATTTCATGAAAGGATCAGGCAGAGGGAGGGGACTTCAGACATAACAGCATTTTCAGAAGCAGTCAGTAAGCGTAAACATTTCAGATTTGGGAAATTTAGTTTGAGACATCTTTATGACGAGTTCTACTGTGGTTCTAAGATCGTGTGCTTCAAATCTTCTCTCAGCCTTTTCTCACCAGTTGCCTGTAAGCAAGGTTATGTGAAATGCTTGAAAAGTCCCCCAGGTACCTCTTCTGGGGGAAAGGGTTCTACAAAATAATTATTTTGAATCTCTGGCTCAGGTCTTCTCCCACCCTTGCAGAACGCCCTTTGGTATTTCCCAAGAAGATTTAGATTGTCGTTAGAGCACAGCCTCTGGTCAGGATTTAGTGAGAAAGAAAATCAAGATTAAGGTGAAGGTTAATTGTACTGTTTTCATAAGAACATTACAAAGGATGCAGGACAGTGGAGTGACCTATACATCTTTCTCTTTGTAGAGTCAGTTTGTAGCATCCCTGAAGCAGCAGAACATGGAATTCTTGGCTACATCTCTTCCCCTCTTCTGTTAGATGCACTTACTAGGTATGGTGCTTTGTGAACAGTTTCTGGAGAGGTTCTGATCTGCCCAGGTCCCAGGAACACCCCAAAAGCTCTGGTGTGACAGCGTGACTTTGCCAGAGCCCACAAAGCAGCAGGGTCCACACATGAAAAGATCTCAGAATGGCTCTACATTTATTAATGAAATTTGGGAGGTTGAGTCCCCTTCACTAACCACATGACTATTTGCTATGCATGACTCCAGCAAGGAAAATTTTTAATATATTGAGAAGTCAAAGGAAGAGCAGTAGGAGTCTCACAGGGAAGCACAGGCTCCTGCATGGCTTAGAGCTTCACAGAATTTGTAGAAATGCATATTCCAAGTTGGAAAAATAATTCTGTAACTTGGTTTGTAGCATTGCAAAGACAAACTTTTACTTTTTTTTTCTTTCTTTTTTTTTTGTTTCTCTCCAAGCAGAGGTTTCAGATGAAATCAAAAAGATGCCAGATCGACACCAGGTTTCAGAACTTTTTGAAAGTTTATTGTCTAGATTTGCAACTTCCCACCCAAGTTTCCCACACATTGGAGTTTGTAGGTGCTTATCCAGCTCTATTGGATCCATCAGCTTATATAACTGTTATGAATGTTTTGGACGCCTTAAAAGTGGCAGAGCAATCTTTTGCATAACCATATCTTGCAGATAATTAATTATACTATTTGGTTTGTGGCAATTTTTTAATTGCAAATTAATTAGCTCCATCTGGTCTGTAATTTTCCACTTAGCAGGTAATAACTTTTGAAGCATCTGTTGCTTCTGAGACAGATAAGACAGTGTTGAGGATAGTAATTCTTATCCCTCGAAGTTATCTGGTTAGACAGTAGGGATTTTTTGAGACTTAGTGAATTTTTTTTTAAAATGAGATCTTCACTGTACTGAATTCTAAATGTCTTCATTTGCCACAAGTGCTTCTGGCTCATTACTTGCTGCTGATTAATACAAGGAAATTTTAAAGCTGGAGATGTTTGATTGTTATATTTTTAATTTGAAATTGACTGACTGACAAACCTGTTTTATATTCAATTTTCCTATTGATGAAGAATATTTGCCACTGTACCTGGTGTTGAGGTACAGCTGAGAGGGAAACAGACCTGTATTTCCTAAATATAACTATCCTCATCCACAAAAAGTTAAGTTAAATTTTACAGCGATGTCTCATGAAGGACTTGGTAAAGCTCCTGAAGAAAAGGCAAACTTTTGTGTAAAGAAAGTAGGTTTCTCCTTTGGCTTTAGTAATGTACATGTTCTCAAATCTCTGAGTTTTCAGATTGTCAGTGATCAAGTCTGTCAAGTTCTTTCCAAAAATCACATCTTGGATTTGCTGTATTTACAAATGTGTCTTACTTTTACACCTCTTCTGTAACTGGCTTTGAGAACTATGCTCTAGTGAAATGGTTGCTGTTAGGGTGTATGTGACAACGCAGCCTTTTGACTGGAAATTTCATAACACGTTATGACTCTGTATTTGTCGTAGGCAAGTCTGGCCACTGATGTTGATTAAATCCCTACTTTACGCTGGTGAATCTATTTCTTAACCCTTGTTTGATCATATTTTCAAACATACCACAAATTAGTTCACCTAACAACTGTTCCTATTCACAAAGCTGGTTTTTGTTTTTTTGAGGTCTGTGACACAAGAATCTATTGGTTCATTTGATGGCTTCTGTCTTGCAAAGAAAATAACTTTCCCAAGATACCATTCTTGCCAAGATGAAAGGGTTCTTTCTATGTTCTGAATGTCAGTGCCCGGCATTATCCTGGCCCTAATAAAATGTATCATAGAACTGCAGTGCCTCTCCAGTGCCTTTGACATACAACAACCGAGGGATTATTTTATGTCTCTGTTCACTGTACGGTATTAAGAACCTTGGGAAACTGGACCGACAATTTAGGTGCCAAATAACCAAGTTTCCTATTCACACATGTACAAGACTTAGATACAGATGTACACTGGTTCACTGCAACAAAAGGTGCCAATAGGAAAATTCAGACTTTCTATTTCTCTGTCAAATTCCTTTACAGGTGGCTTGATTTCCTCCTTTACCATGGAGTTGTCTTCTGACACCTTATCAGAAGCTGAATCAGAAGCAAAACTGGTTTTAATCTGACATACTTGAACTGGATCCATGATACAGATTGTATTTTTGTCACAAGAGAGCGCTTAGTAGTCACTAACACTGGTGAGTGCTCTTACCTGTTCCATATTACTCCATCTCATAAATCCAGACGAAAGTGTGTTGGATCCAAATACCCACACCAGGAACACACTTCTCTCAACTGGCGTTACTCGGTTCCTCTAATGACATTCACCAGTATGATTTAGGATTAACAATACATTAAATTCTTTTCACATCTCGGGAAGCAGTTTCTAGCTCCACGAGGCAAGGCATTTTCGAGAAGTTCATGCTTTAGGTTCTCACACTGTTTGCTTTGACCTTATTAATACTCCTGAAGTAGTTACAGTTCAGCACAGCCAACTGTCGCCCATGTCAGATCCTCAGTTTAGTAACATTTTAAAGCAAGCCTGGACATTTTTCTCTAATATGCACCACTGCTCTTTCCATCAAAAGCACTGAGCTTCAGTAATATTGCTGACCTAGAGCTTGCAGTGAGCTGGACGGAGTCTGTATCCAATATTGCCACCTTCAGCATGAAAATAGCTCTGCTTAGGTATCTGTGATTTTTTGCTTAGAGCAGCTTGACTCTTGTGAAGATGATGTGAACTCTTACCAGTACTGAGGGCTGATGAAAATCTCCTTTTTCCTATTTAGTGAAAACCGTGGAGCAAGAAAACCAACACTGTTTCCTGTCTCATGTGTGTTTAATCAACTGGTGGTTGAAATGTCACACTACTTGCGTGAAATCATGCTTTGTGAGAAAAAACTACATAAATGTCACAGAAAAAATGATTTCCCTTAAGTAATACAATTTCTTTTGTCGGCACTGTTCATGCACAACTGAGCAACTGATTTTCAGCAGAAACACATGAAATCAACAGAATCATGAACAGAAACAAGAAAGTATGAGCAATTTATGCAAAACTGTAAGAGCAGATTCTTTTCTGACCAAAAAAACCCCCCAAAACAACCAAGAAATAACCACACCTCATGTCAGCCTGGCCAGGAAACATTAAATTAGCTAAATGCTAAGTTCCTAGCTTGACTGCAAGCATTTCAGCTAGGAACTTTCCCATCCAGGCAGTTACTTTGAATGGATAGCATTCTTGGGGGTGAAAACTGGGACCATACATCATGCCAAGCAACTGTAGGTGTCCCTTAGTTTTACTGAAAGTGATATGTGAAACAATACACAAGTAATTCTAAAATGTTCTCCAACCCACTCCAATTTCCCTACTGCCCAGGCAGCTAAAAGTGGATTCATTAAAGACCATTTCCTAATCACAGTAATAATCTACCTGAAGTATGGTGGATGTGACACAAGTCTGCAGAATACAAGGACAAAATATTAGTATACTTGCTAAAAGCTGAAAAAGAGCTTAAAATTGTTCAACAAGCACTTTTTCAATTCAACTACTTGTAACGAGAACAGGACGAAAATCTGGTATTTGTGAATCATTTGCAAAGAACAATGCGAAATGGGAAAGAACAGCATTTTTGCTGAGGCCAAAAAAATGTTTAGTTCCCTTAGAAATATTCATAAATCAGGCTTTGTAAGGGGAAAACCAATAATCATAATTTCTGTGGTAATGTAAATGTGGGAAATACCTGAAATGAAAGGAAATTTGAATTTTGCCTCTCAGGAGATAACTGACTAATGTCTGAAAAAAAACCACCTCTGTTTTTTTCTGGGGTATACTCTTTATCAAGGCAATGTGTCAGACATTCAGTTATTCTGATCTATTTTTTTAATTTTTAAGGAAGACTCTGTTTTGCACATGCCATCATTGATAAATCACATTGTCTCATGCTTGTAAGCCTTGCTCTTCCTTCCCCAACTGGCTGTTTTTTTTGACTTCTTTTATTTTTGTTGCATGATGTGTGAAAACAGGCTACAGACTGTTCCTGGAAGCACAACCAGCTCCTTGGGATTCACTCAGATTTTATCACCTTTCAGAACAAAAACATCCTTCAGCTGCACTTTCAGACATGGATTTTGGGTGCTGTTCTGTTGACTAAAGGTATATAATTTGCTCTAAAAATAGAGCATGTATGGAAGGGTGAATAAAAGCAGAGGTCCCTAAACAGGAGTATTATTTTCTCTCTGTAGAAGCAAGAGGTCTGGAGTTTCACCAGAGTGAAACAGGACCATAACAGTGCAGATCTTACTTTCCATTGATGAACTCAACTACCAGGGAAGTCATCAGTAAACTGGATTACTGGAACTTCTTTTCATTTGATTTAAACCTCCACTTCTATTCCCAATTGATATTTTTGCTGCCTTTACCAATGTTCTTTTCCTTCACCTTTGGACCCTGCAAAGGCTCCAGTCTCCCCTTTGGAGAGTTTTCATTGTTAACAGAGAGATAACTTTAGACACTCGAGGATTTTAGCTCCTTTTGAAGTTCGTTATCATCAGCTCCCTTAATACCTCTGGCTGAACGACGGAGCGGTTTGTCTTGTCACGTCTCACCTAACGATGGTGCAAACTCTGAGCACACGGTTAACACTCTACTGTGCTCTCAGGCAATTGCAGAAATACAACCAGCAGGCATGTCCTGCATTTCAGGTTGTGGTATTCAGGGAACCTTACAGCTTAAGGTACCCATAACTGATTTCTGTCTGGTGTTTGTTGGGTGTCTGAAGTGTTCTAGGGTAATGCTGGGGGCTGCCAGGTCCCAATGTGAGTTAGCTGGGTGATGTTCAGCACGCACGCTCTGAGATGAAGGCAAATGACTCCAGTTATTACATGAAGGACATGGTTGCCATTGGGAAGAAATATCAGTTCAAGCCCTACTTAATGGCTAGAAACCTGAAACTTTACAATTAGCCCACTATGTAAAATCAGACCCTCGTTAAAGCACAAATGTACTTTAAATGGAACCGAGCACCTTGCCTGGTGGATTTTCTGCTACTAACCAGTCCTCAAAATGCTACAGACCCTAAGGTAGCTTGTAAGATTTGCGCTCCATAAATACTGAAAAGGTTTATTGTGCATGTTTTGGAGCTCAATAAAACAACTGTAGCTCTGCTTAAAGGTCAAATTCCTACAGAACCCGAGGACATCTCAGCAGAGGTACACTTTGCTAGGCAAATTTACTTAAAGCCCATGGCAAAATCCTGAGTTCACCATCTGAGTTTATAAGAAGTCATAAACTGAGTGTCTGCCTCGAAACGGTACATCTCTTTGAACACAAAGACATCTTGAAACAGCCTGAGACATGTATACATCCAAAGAATTTCCCTGGGCACAGAAATGCTTGGCTTCTGGAAAACTGGCAGAGGTAACGAAGCTGCCTGTTATGCCAGTTGCCCCCCCAGATTAGATGAGATGGTCAGCAGAATGCTTCTGTACTTTGATTTTCTGCATGAAAAAGTCTTTTTTTTTGCTGAAATTTAGGCCCTCAGCAGAAGACAAACACTGGCTGCCTGGCCTTCAGGCTATTTGGGGCTCACAACAGTCACCATTTTGTCTCCTGTCCAGTTAGGGCAAAGAATCAAGGAGCTTTAGCTGTCAATTCAATGGAAGTCAATTCAAATGGAACAGGCTAAGGGCCATGAGGTGCAGGACTAAACAGCAGACCTAAGGACCAGTTTTTTGAACATCATGGAAAGAGCAGCTGTGGTAGCCCAAAGAGACAGAGTGGATGAATAGGGAAAGATCTTGTGAGTGAAGGCAAAACAACAACAACAACTCATGATCAGAAAAAAAAAAAAAAAAAAAAAAAAAGAAAAGGGTTTGATACAGAGGAAAAGGATTTAAGGAGAAGAATACAAACAGACTAAAAAAATTTGTCTTAGAAAATGTGTATTGGAGAGACTGATGTCACTGGTATTTGCGTAAAGGAAACCAGCAGGTGAAGAGATGGTAGCGGGGATAAAACATCAGACAATCTGGCAAGACAGTGGAACTTCTCCATTATCACAAAAATTTAATCTATACACATTCTTCTTTCTGAGGTCTTCCATATAAGAAATATATTAAATTTGCTTCACCTCTGATGAAAATGCTCTTTGCTGTCAACAAGGACAGTTTTACACTTCTCCTTTCCAAATATGGAGAACATCTATTGACTCTCCAGAACAGAACATGTCATTGAAAAGAAGCACCAGTGTTTCCAAGATGAAAGGCTCTTCCCTTTAGTTATTAGTTTACTGGGGGATGGGGAGGGAGAGCATATTTCAAGAAATAAAGAAAACTGTGGGTTTCTTAGAAATCCGCTTTCATTCCTCCAACAACTGTGAGCAAGTAAGTCGCAAATAAAAAACTGCTCTGAAAATTCCCAGAACCCAAAGGTGACTTAAAGAAATCAACACTCAGCGAGGACAAAACAACCCAGTCGTCCCCTTTGATCACTCCAGCCAGCTGCCCTAGGCAAGTCTGGAGCTGCCACGAAGCTGCCTGGAGACCTCAGCCAATACGCCAGATGTCACCCAGAGACAGAAGAGAGAAGACAGATGGGGGGGAGAGAAACTTTCAAGCTGAATTTTTGAGGCTGACATTCTACAGAGGAACATCGGAGGGTATAAAACTCATCATCTTTGCCTATAGAAACAGAAAACGAAGGAAGGAGAAAGGGACAAAGCATTCAGAGAGACAGCTGAGAGCCTCAAGAAAAAGACGATTTCTGTGAATAGCTCCTTAATGTTTGGCTTATGTCTAGGTCAGGAGAGCAACCATAAAATGTCACCTTGTCATCATCTGCAATCATCACAGAAGTTGCAAGGCAGTATTTGGACCCACTCTCAGCAGCCCTGCTGTCTTCCTGTGCAAGATTTACTGGGGTTTTAACTCTTATTTTATTTTTTCTTTCCTGCACCCATTTATTAAATTTCAGCGTCATTGCATTTATTCTCCATTTGCCACTTTCCACACTAATTAATTCTACATATCCCACTGCCTTGCAGCTACAGCCACAGTGTTTTCAGTTGTGAAACAAAACCAGACAATTATGGAAAAGATGACACTGCCTATGAAATACAAAAGAAAAAATGCCTCTAATATTCATGCCTGGGAGACAGGTAAACTCAGAAGAACTGTCACTTTCCCACCCTCTTTCCATAGCTCCTTCTTCAAAAAAGTTTTCATAGTAGGTGTCATGATCCTAGAGCAAAAGCGAACTCAAATGTCATGGCTGAAAATAACATTTCAAAGAACTAACACTTGCACTGGAACAATTTCTACCATCCCTAATCTGTTTTACTCAAAGTTTAGGATAATCTATACCTAGAAACTTATGTGAAAGATTGTTAGGTGCAATTACAGATGACAGCTGCATCCTGAACACTATAATTTCTTACAGTTTGTGGCTGAAATAACGTGAAACATGCGGTGTCTCGCTTTCCTACCAAGACCAACCAAAAGGTCCAGGAACTGCTTTTGTAGATGGTGTAGAAAGGGACTAAAAGGGGCAAGTCAGGAGAAAGACCCTTTGTAGTGAGAACAGCCTTCATGCAGGTAATTCTGATATTCAGCACTGCAAAAATTGGCCAATTCAGATGCTACCACAGCCGTCAAACTGACCCTTGGCAGTCCTGGAGCTGGAGGGAATAAAGACTATTCCTGTTTCTTTCCCTGGTCTCTACACTAGAATATCCCCCTGATTTTCCCTGTATTCAATACTTGAAACCCGGCAATCCTGGACTCCTAAAAGCTATTTGGTAGTTTTCAAGAAACAAGAATTGTGAAATACCTCTACTGCTCCTAAAATTCTTCTATCCAAGTAAGGGACTAAGCAGGATTCGGCTTCTTATAAATCTCACTTAGAAAAGTAGAAAAATATGAGAGCTTTTCCAGTCCTAAATGGCATCTTTGCCATTCAATTATCAACAATTTCGTGTTTCCACCGGCATGAATTGGCCAAGCCAAAGTTTGTTTCCTAATTTTAGCATCTGACATTCTCAAAGGATAAGATCTTGCACGGGAGAAGATGTATTTGTCTCTCTGGATAAAGCCTTTACCAGTGAAGTTCCAGAAAACTTTGGTCAGAGGTGTAAACTTGCATCCCACTTTACCGCTGTGCGTGTGGGATTGTTTTGCTCTTTCTCATCCTTGCATGTTATTTTAACAGGATAGCAGCAACGGCAGCAGCCACAGCAATGTCTCTTCCAGGAGCAGACTCTTGCTGGCACATTGTGTCATCTCAGTGAGCGGGCTATTAGGCTGGCTCCTTGTGAAGTGGTGGTGCCACCGATGAGTACATGTTACTTGTTAATTTCCCCACTTGGGACTCCAACAACGAAGAAGAACTCAGATTTCCCTCTCTGATCCCCAAAGGCACTGTGTGGATGATGCAAGTGTTTAAAAGGACCCTGATGGTGCTAATTGCTAATCCCCCTAGATTTTCTTATTGAACTTGCTACAAAGGATTTTATACCGATGCTTCATAATTAAAGACAGCGCAGGAGAAATCATCTTTTGTTTCCAACCACTGTCTGACTCTGCTCCATCCCCCGAACTGTCATTTTGGTTTAATGGCTTTAGATCTGTGTTTTCATGCTAGCATAAAACAGTCTGTTGCTCGGGCTACATTTTTAAAAAAGTGATGTGACCTATAAAACCGGTCCAATTTCTTTCTACAAAGGATTACCGCGACAGCCTGGTGTGACTGGCAATTCGCAGTGCCAGCCTTACTGCTAAACGGCCAGAGCAAAAGTGAATCTGGTCCTGGAGTTCCCATTCACTGGAATCTGCAAGAAGGGATTTATAGAGAACAGATAAAAGAAGGAGGGCCAGCAAAGCAGAAAGAGGGAGTAAACTCACTTCTGCAACATTATGGGTTTTCTTAAACAAAGACTCAGTTTTAATTGTGCTGACCACTACCACACCTCCTCCCGTGACTCTGCCCCTAAGTTCCCCCTACTGCTCTCAGCTTTTTGCTTTTCTATAGCTTCTCACTTAGTGACGTGTCCTCAGCCATCTGTAACTGCTGACTCTAAAATACATGCAAGCTTCTGCAGAAACTCATATTTCTGACATGGAAGCAGACCTTACTGTGGGCAACCTGTGCCCGATCAGTCCACCTTCTTTGAGCACTGCTTTCTGGTCGAAGCCGTGGACTTTCAACGGGTCTGATTTAGACTGAAGGCTACATGGAGTTTCCAAGTCATCAGCTCCTACCCACAGCAAGGGCACATAAATACTGCAAGTATTGATGACTAGGTGAAAACTGAGAGAAAGTTAGAAATGTAGTCATAACAATTCTGTCCTGGAGTCATTGAATCTTGTTAAAATGGGCTTTGTGGGACTCACTGTGTCGATTTGAATTGAGAACTGCCCTCTTTCTCTTCTTTATTGTGCTATCCATCCTACAGGCGCTGGTGTGTAGTCACATCTTGTAATAGATACGTCCAGCAAGATTTCCCTGTTGTGAACACGTCTTTGATTTTTTTTCCCTGAAGACCAGGGTAGCTGTGCCAGGCTGTGTCATTTGTAGCATAATTTACCACAATGATCCTCAAGGAGGAAAATTCATTTCCACACAGAGCAAAGTTGTCCCAGGCATGACCATAGAAAAGGCAATGTGTTATTAACGATTGTGGTGAGGGCACCATGACTGGTCTCGTCCATCTATCTTGACATGAGCCACATCTGTGTTTGTTCTTTACTTTCAATTACAGCCATATCAAGTGGGTGTATTCCAGTATAAGGAATTTGTCAGTAGCTCCCTGCAAGGAAGTTTGTTGCAATCTCTTGGCTTTGGAGGAATTGTGACAGAGTATACTTTGAGCTATAATCTTCATGAGGGACAGTCACGTGTAGAACAAATGTCTCTGTACTCTGTAGCTTTGGTGAAGCCCTTTTATGTGAAATGGATGGAATGACAATACAGATATTAGCTTTCAGATATTCCTTAATCCAAAACTGTTCTTTACAGCCACTTCTTAATTTTTGTATTCTGCTTAACTGCCTTCTATTGTCATTTCCTACCACTCTGTCAAAACCCAGGTGTCTGTAGCAGATTTAAGAGTGGCACAGCACTGCATCTTCTTTTCTCCCAGTCTTTCTCTGTAATCGCTCCCTGTGTGGTGATTTTCCAGTGCCAGGTGGAAAATCAGCCAAGCATTTTGGAGGAGTGAGGTGTGTGTGAGAGACTCTTCTAATGACACACTCCAACAAGCCAGCTCCATTCCATCACAGTTGATGTATGAGTTCATACGAGAAAACTAACAGTCAGTTTAAACTTTTTTCCTGAATCTGCAGTTTTCTTTCTAAAAAGTAATTTTAAACTAAGAGAGATAGAGAACTCCTCTTTATCTTACACTGCCTCCTCTCAGCTGCCAGGGCTATGTCCCAGACCATCCAGTAATTATTTGTTTTCTTGCTGAAGGAAATGTGATAATAAATTGATCTTTCTCATTCATACACAATCTTCCATCTTGATAGGGAGCCAAAGTGCACTGAAGAAAGATACAGGGACTTCATTTTGGACTAGTGGGAGCATGGCACTTCAGAAAAATAAATATGCACCTCTCCCTCTTGTTCTCAGAGAAAATGTCCCTACAGCAAACAATGAAAAAGAGAGATGGAGAGAGCGAGTGGGTGAAACATCTGACTGCATCCACTAATGCAATGCAGCCCTTTAAAAGGGCAGGCAGAGAACAGCAGCTGTTTAATTTCTTGTAGCCACTCCAAATAACTGGTTAGGACAAAAGTGACCAAGACTAGCATATCTGGCCCAAATGCAAGAAAGTTTATGTAAAAAGAATATAATTACCCAACAGGTTGCACAGATGAAGCTCTAACACTCCTACTTGTGTACAAAATCCTTTGTTGTCATTAAAGCTTTTGCAGGGCAAAATGTTGGCCTTGCTTTTCACTGACAATCACAGAATCACAGAATGATACGGGGTTGGAAAGGACCTCTAGAGATCATCTAGTCCAACCCCCTGCCAGAGCAGGTCCACTCAGAGCAGGTCGCACAGGAACATGTCCAGGTGGGGTTTGAATGTCTCCAGAGAAGGAGACTCCACCACCTCCCTGGGCAGCCTCTTCCAGGGCTCGGCCACCCTCACAGCAAAGAAGTTCCTCCTCATGTTTGGGTGGAACTTCCTATGTTCAAGTTTGTGCCTGTTCCCTCTTGTCCTGTCCCTGGGCACCACTGAAAAAAGACTGGCCCCATCCTCCTGACACCCACCCTTGAAGTATTTATAGGTGTTGATCAGATCCCCCCTCAGCCTTCTCTTCTCCAGAGTAAGCAGACCCAAGTCCCTTTTACAATCTTGTAAATGTAAGTGACAGCTTATATGCTGGTGCTTGAGCCTCTGCTGTCAGTCAAAAATTGATCATTGCTAAAAGTGGGAAAAAGCAGTGACTGAGGCACTTCGAGGAATTAACTGAAAAGTTATCTGCATTGCCCAGATGTTACAACCTTGCACATTGATATTTCAGCCATGACATGCATGCAAAGATGTCCAGGACACTGTTTGATTAACAAGTAGAGGAAAATATTTCAGAAGTCATATATGACACAGGTAACTACTGGCATTTGTAACTGTTAGCTTAACATCAGGTGGCACTTTATCTGGAACAGTTTTACTTCCCTGTAAAAGAAATGGCATGAGAAAAAGTTTTGAGTCTTTACTTGGGGAATTTTGTACAACTGGGATTTTCTGATTGAACATTCAGTGCCATTTTTGGTACAGAGCTGCCAGCACCAGTAACTAGACAAATATGGGATTCCAAAGTCTGAACTGAATTGACAGGTGCAAAAACTAAACTGTCTACATCATTTGTATAATTTCCCACTTAGTTTCTTATCTCCTGTCTTTGCTAATGGGTACTATTACCTGAAAAAAAAAAAAAAAAAAAAAAATTAAAGTCTGACATATGAAAGAATCTTAAGACTCTTTAGAGTCTTAAATTTATCAGGATTCCACATACTGTCTCTCTGCCTCTTTGCAGGGTCTGCTTCGTTTATTGACCATGTGTTCACACATCCCCCATATATATTTTTATATGTAATGTCTTCTTTTGAAAGATATTGCTGACACTAAGAAACAAATAAATGTGAGATGGTTTTGTGTGCTATGATTGATAATTAAGACTTGGCATGAGATTGAGCACTAAAAATAGGAAGAATACACAAAATTAGAGTTAAATTACCTTAAATTTTTGAACAAGGATCATTCCTTTTTAATATAAATAGGATTCCTATTTGCAGCTAGAATTAAGAGAATGAAGATTTTCATACTTATCAACTATGAGACTTGATGTAAGATAAGAAACATGAGAAGATTGTTTTCACCTGCTCCTTCTGCTCTAGAGGCAGCTCCCAGCTCAGGAAACGGCCTGGAGCCACGTCTCAAGAGACTGCTCATATTGTTGTGCTCTGTGTTGTTTCCTAAATATTCTGGAATGAACCTCTGCTGGAAATTCTCTGAGGCAGGATCCTGGTTTAGCCCAGTGTGACAGCCTATGCTCTTCTGAAGGGTTTGACATTAGTTAGTGCAGAGATTGAAACTGCAGGGACCATTAGTTTGTTTGGCAATACCTACATCATTACCATGGAGGGTGTGAGAGCAAAAGAAATTGCTTTTGTACAAAGGACATTATAACACTCGGTTTACAGCACTGTCTGTTAGTAAAAGACAGCCTGAAATTACATGTGGAAATCACTACTAAAATAAACCTATTTGTTATTCTACTAACACAGTGTTTTTCTCCAAAGTGTTTCCTCATTAAAATAACCTTATGAGATACATCTGCCTTTCACAAAAATGTATTTCTGAACATTTTTTTCTGCTTTGGTTTGCTTTTAAAACCCCAAGAGATGAGGCTTCTGCTTTGTCCCTTCGCAGTCTAGATGCTTCCCTTAAAAGGGGGAAAATTCTGCAACTATTCAGCTTAGATTTTTCTTTACTCAATCCATTATCTGCACTTAGACACCCAGACATTTATAACTAATTTTCTTTGTTGTTTTTTTATACTCTTGAAGTGCTTGCAGACTGCTCTCTCACAACATAACGCAGTTTCATTGGGTGTTTATATATACTGGGCATCCATCTCCTTTCCTATCTCATATTGGGAGTGAGACTTCAACAAATTATAGAAATTTCTGTCTCCAGGGAAGAATGACTAAGTTCAAAGATTAATTTAAAAAGAAAAAAAATAATTTCTCTATTAATTTTGGAGGTCTTAGAATCATAAGTAACTAAGAGTTAAAGTGTTTAAACAGGCGTACATGACAGAAGAACACTTCAGCAGCAAGAAGGGAACATCTGAAGCAAAAGAAGAAAAACATCTGGGAGCTTTTTTACAGACAAGAGAATTTCACCACCAACATAAGCTTGGTATTCATGTATAATCCTAGGTCTATACAGAATATTTATCATGCACAGCATATCAGCTAATTCCCATCAATAAAACATCAGCATCTTTTTTTTGTATGTTTTCTTCTACAATCTGTATCTCCCAAATATTTACACAGTTAAAAGAAACAATGAGGGACTTAAATAACGGCAGAGGAGCTGTGACCTTAAAGGCAAGCCATGGAGGAAAAAATGGTCAGACCCTCAGCTGTCATCAGTTGACAGCCTTCAACTGAAGTTGTGAAAACTCAACCTTGTTTCTTTTTAGCTGTGATTAGAAAAAATGGAAGTTGCTGGAAAATTGTTGAAAAACAAGAATAAAAAGTGAGCAAGTACCTTAGTAATGAGCAAGGCAGAACTGGCAGAACTGAAAAGATTCTTGTATGATGGACAACAAACATATGGAAGATTCCAGATGAAATCAAATACAGCTGAGAAAAGAAATGGACAGAAATACCATATTAATATTTTCTTTTTCTTTTTAGAAGCTCCTTCTGAATGAAGATATTATTAGATGAGCTGGTTCAGCAAGAAATAAAATTGCTATGTCTAATTATCATCAGTTTGTCCACAGCTGATGAGCACAGATCTCCTTTGTAACTTTGTATGTACCCATCACATGCAAACATGCTCCCACCTGGTGGCTTAGCCAGTGTAGGAGACATGAAAAGCCAGGAATGGTTTATACTATATTCAAACTGCCTTTGGTGATCTCGTCAGAAGGTGAGCTCTTGTGCTGAGGCTGGTTGGAACCACTTGGCTTGTTCTCCCAGAGCGAGTAGATTGCCCATGTCCACACAGTGTGACTCTGCCCTGGAGACTCCAGGCCCTACAAAGCATCCTGGTGGCCCTTAGGCAGAATGATTACCATCTGCACATTTGTGTGTGTTTCTGATGCCAAGTGCCAGAAAAAAAGAGAATATTTAGTTGCAGCCATCAGAGTGGTATTTTTAAAACATGCTGAGACTGCATGTTCTGTGCAAGTGTTCTGGGATGACACTGGAAGGCTGACCTACATAGAGGTAGGTAAATTCAGTATAGTCCATCTTGCTACAACCTATCTGGACTCAACACTGGAGAAATCAGTCCTGTGAGTTGTTGCACACTCTTCTCAAGCAGAAGCCAAGCTGATTCCCTCCAGAAGGACCCTGGGAAAAATCTGGTAGATGTGCAGAAGAGACAAGATGGGGACTAAGGCTCTGGACTGAGAAGGGAGGAGAAACACATTGACACCTCAAACATACTCTTTCTACTATACATTGTGCTTGTCACTGTGCCATCTGAGTTAAACATCAACTCTAAAGCAAGCTAAAGACCAACAGCCCATTGCCTATAACCAGCTGCAACCTCATTGACTTGGTTTATCCGCTGTAGCCTCGTGGTTCACAGGCAGACACACCATTGCACACGTGTACTAAAATGTGTCTGATCTGTTTTCCATTTTTCTACTACTCAGGAAATGGTGTGTTTTGTTTTATTTTTTTTACAAAGAAACCAACCCACCAATAAATGAACAAACAAACAAACAGAAACCCCCACTTCATTTTGGATGATATTTTCAAATAAATGCAGTAGTCATGCCGTAGTATCCTTAAAAGCACTGCCTTAGCACTCACAGCTTGTGAGTCACCAGTGATACGTTCATGTTTCTCAGGATACAGAACTTTCCGACCAACCTGGTGTCTGAATGAGTTTGCCACGAGACACGGAAGAAAAATCATTAATGTTCAGTAGAGCAAAAAGACAACAGTTTGTGGTTATAAAGCAAAAACCATGCACTAATGAACCAGAATGCTGAATACCTCCAGAGTACCCAGAACAAACAGTTCCTGGGAGAAATAAGTATCAGCTGAAAAGGCAGGATATATGGCCACTTAGCTAGACTGAAGTCTGAGGCGCTTCAGCTGAGCAGCCTGAGGATACTTTGCAATTTTTTCCCACTATCTTAAGGCTTCTTTCAATAAGCAATCAATTTGAGTTTTTCAGAATGTCAGCACATAGTCCCTTTCAGTAGCGATGAAATGCACATAGTGATTTTTAAACTATTCTCTCAAAGAGTTTGGGAGCTCACGGGCCTAAGTGTCTCTCTATCAAATGGAAACAGAATCCTGAAGCTGTAAGTTATATTTTTACAGTGACAGGTGGGGTCTTTATTAGTACTAGAAAAAGTCATTTTTACAAACCAGTTTGAAAGCACTTATCTCTGTAGTTTACTGCTGGTAAATCAGCCAACAAGCTGTTAATTTACATGCCTTGTAACTGTACAACATAAATACAGGATATATTTATGTATTACATAAGTTGTTTTCTTTTTTCCCTTAAAGTGAGTATCCTTTTTCTTTCTTTAATCTGTTATCCTCATTATGCAAAATAATTCATTAGAAGGAAGGTTCCAAACTTTATCTGCGTTAGGAGAGACGATGATTACAGTTAAATAAGTTTGATAGCAATGGCATCAGGTAATACTTCTGAGGTGAGAGACGTCACAGAGGGCAATCCTGGGGCCAAGTATGGCTCCGCAGAAACCCTTTATGCTAAACAAGGCCATAGAGTGTCCCACTTTATATTTCAACTACGATTAAACCTTGTGCATTTCTGTAAAGAATCCTCTGACTAAAATAACCCAACCAGGTATTAGGAGAGTTTGATTTTCTTTCTTTTACTAATGCTCCATTAACCTCCAACATCTGTTCTCTCCGTGCACAGTCAGCAGCTCCACTAATCTCTGCCTTCTCTTCTCTTCTGGCAAGAGCAGTCATCTTTAATAAAGTTGTTCTCCTCTCTCCAGCACTCTCTCTCTCTACTCTACAGCACCATTCTGGTCTATTAGCGCATGCCGTGCCACCGGGAATCAGCAGTGCTGCCGAGGCATTGATTTTGCTTTGTTTCAGCACTTCTCGACCCTTGAGCAGTGCACTTACAGGCCCATTAGAAACTTTTTATCTGAATGGATGCCTCCAGTACTGCGTGTGAAAAGCGTTGGCAATCTTGAGGTGCAGCCTAAGGCCATGGTGATGAATATTTGGCTGAATTTCTGACTAAGTGGTAGTAGAAGCCAAGAGACTTAGAAGCTCTTAAAGTACTTTGTCTCATAACTTGCATAGTTTGGTTTTTTTTTTTTTCCTGATGGTTCCTAGACTGCTGACAAAGCCCTGTAAAATTATTACTTCATCTGCTACCTAACTGGTTTTTCTTTGACACTGAAGGCAGCATTTAGCAGTTCACAGCATCACAGCCCACAGTAAGAGGAATTGAAGGACGTAAAGTAGTATATTCATTGGCAAATCACACGGACATATCATTGTGTGCGAGAGAAAAAGAAGCCTGACTGGGCTGTTTTGCATGCTATAGCGTGGCTATCTCTACATTCGTATTCTGTGTTGGTGGTGTTAATTGCCTGTATTGATGACTGTACGACTAACACTATAGTTCCTGTTTTTCTCCTCAGGACAGCATCCATGGAAAACACACTCTTGAATGTGGCATCTTCCTCAATTCAGAGGTAGCACATTCCTCAGGGACAGAAACATGAACCACTCTGAAGAAGAAATTCCTACTTTCTGATAAAATTTAACATCATGTGCTTGCTGTCCTGCCCTCATGAACTTCCATAAACAACGTTAACATTACCTAATGCCTATGAGAAGTTAGGATTGTCGTTTAACATCTATCACTATCACTGTCTATCACTGAGAGGAACACAGGCCTGAAAAGACTCTATTCATTCCAGTGCCTTCTTTTCCTCAAAGTCTTATACAAATATCTTCAGGTACTTTTTTTGAGTGGTTGCCTATTTGCTATAAACTAGATTTCTTCAACTGTTAGCCATAGATATATCCAATTCCCTGTACTCTTTGAATGACTCAGAGAGAAGATGAGATACCAGTGTGGGATTTTCCAAAGAGGTAATAAAAGAGTAATTAATCTACCAGATGAAAATAACTCTTTGTTGACAGCATGTCTCTGAACTGATAGATTAAATGTATGCTGAATTCTGAATGGAAAACATGTTTACACAGTGCTGTGATTAATGGCCACAGCAGTAGTCCAGTACCCCTAATATTTCTAAAGGACTTTAACAACAACCCTTGGGAGCCCTGAGTTCAAATCTGACACCCCAGCTTTGCTGTCCTTGGAGATCCATATGTAAACCAGATCTATATTCTTATAAAGTCTGCTCTCTTTGTAAGAGGTTGAAAAAAAGTATGTGTGATCTCTTAGGCAAAGCACAGTACTCTGACTCTGGACACTTGGATTTTATTTCTGTTTCCACTACAAAATTCCTGGATTACCCAGGGCAAATAATTTCTATGTTTCAGCTTCCTTCCAGTTAAAATCAGAAGATGACAGCTCTATTTAATAGATAACTTGTGAGAAAGAATATTAATACACATGCTGTATGCAGTTGTTATATGGGGCAGTAGTGACTGTCACTGGATTCACTCCAGGTGCATGCTGAGGACAAGGCTTTGGCCAGCTGTTGGGCAAGGAAGGTCAGAGCAGCTCACTGTGATGCTGGAGATGTCACTCCAGGGAGGGCTGTTGCCTAGAAACATTCACATGCCTTAACTACTGTGTGAGAACAACGCACCCACCCTGCTTAGGGCAGATCTTAGAACAGCATTAATTTGCTACATGGATAATTCACCTAAAGCTCACTGCTTGGCACTAAAACAAAGATCAGTCCAAAACTACATCTTGTAGTTTTAATATAACTGTAGCGTTAAGTCAACATATTTACAAGGTGAAGATGCATTGACTGGGAGCTTTTTTGAAGCCAAAGCTGGGAAGGTGAGCAGCAGTAGTATATGTGAAGATGGGCAATGAGCCAGGATGTGTTTAGCAACCGATGAACCAGTCCAAGCATAGCCACTGGTGTGGGCTGAGGATAAGTAAGGTTTTTGATGTGTCTTCAGTACTAGATACAGCGCTCCCATTTTTTAATTCAGCTGTCTCTGAACTCCTTTCTTTTAAAGCTGTGAAAATATTTGTCCAGCAATGAGTTGATGTTACTCAAAACAGACTTAATGAGGGGGATGCTCTTTTGCTGGATGGGGGGGGTCGGTGCCGCTCAGACTTGCTGAGATCCTTGCCAGGTCTGCACTGCACAGAGCCAGTGGGCAGCACCCGTGTAAATCAGGACCACTCTTTCCACGGTGAGTGCTGTAGTGGTTGTGTTGATCTTTGTGATTTACTCTTCATGGCTCTTTGCACCGAAGGAGACAGAAATAAAAAGGTCCCAGCCATGCATTGCACCCTGGAAACCAGTAAGAGGAGTTTCTAAATTAATTTTGCAACAGTTTCCAAATTAATTAAGAATGATTCTAAATTCTGTTATACATAATCAGGATACTCTGAAAAATTGATATTCTTCATGGTTGTTCACTATTTACTTAACATTCAATCACTATCTTTTTAGGTCTAAATGAAGTGCATAATGAAGCACACTTGATACAAAGAGATGATTATTGACAACTGCTGGTTATTGAAAACAGATAAAGCTCACTCTGCACAAATTGAATTACTTCTCAGTTTTTTCCTCTCCTCCCTAGCCTCTCCACAATTACAACTATCTCTGCTGTGACCAGGTGCCCATGTTTTTTCACATCAGTGCCTGAAATGTAGATCTATACAGTAGAGTCCAGTATAGTTTGGGGCTGGCCTGCCGCAGAGCAGCTCTGTGGAAAAAGACTTGGGAGTCCTGGTGGACAACAGGATGACCATGAGCCAGCAACGTGCCCTGGTGGCCAAGAAGGCCAATGGCATCCTCGGTTGCATCAAGAAGAGCATGGCCAGCAGGTCAAGGGAGCATCCTGCCCCTCTGCTCTGCCTTTGGGGAGGCCCCATCTGGAGCACTGGGTCAAGTTCTGGGCTCCCCAGTTCAAGAAGGACAGGGAACTGCTGGAGAGGGTACAGAGAGGACTACAAAGATGATGAGGGGCCTGGAGCATCTCTCTGATGAGGAAAGGCTGAGGAATTTGAGCCTTTTTAGTCTGTAGAAGACTGAGGGGAGATCTGATCAATGCTTATAAATATTTAGAGGATGGGTGTCAGGAAGATGGGGCCAGTCTTTTTTTCAGTGGTGCCCAGGGACAGTACAAGAGGAAGCGAGCACAAACTTGAACATAAGAGGTTCCATCTAAACTAAACATGAGGAGGAACTTCTTTGCTGTGAGGGTGGCAGAGCCCTGGCAGAGGCTGCCCAGGAAGGTGATGGAGTCTCCATCTCTGGAGACATTCAAACCCCGCCTGGACATGTTCCTGTGGGACCTGCTCTGGGTGGACCTGCTTTGTAAGGGGTTGGACTAGATGACCTCCAGAGGCCCCTTCCAACCCTTTCCATTCTGTGACTCTGTGACAAGCAGTATGAGCTGCACATGGCTTGTAGCTCAGCATGTATAAAAAAAAAACAGCCACAGCCACAGCCAAAGCACAGGTTGGAAAAGACATTTTGTTCCTTAGTTCTAAGCTGTGCTTTAGACGATGGGAGTCCAGAAGACAGCAATCAGCTCCCTTGTGCACACAACCAAGGGCTGTCTGCCCATCGTAAGTACAGGGCTGCTCTCACCATTCATTCCCCACACCTGACGTGGCCACCACTACGGGTCCCATCTGGGTATGTGGCCATCTTGCCTGAGCTGTGCCAAGAATTGCTTTCAATTGCAGCTGAAAAAAAGTAACGTCCACAGTCCGTCTTTGGGCACTGAGAGAGCAGACAGGGGGCTGGGGGTCAGAGCTTTGTCAAGAAAACCTCTCAGGGATGGTCTTGGTCTCATACTGAACCACCACTTTTTTTAGGATTTATTAAGCTTTTTCCATGGTGGGAAAAGTTCAGTCAGAAAAGTACCGTTTGGTACTGCTTTTCAGGAAGAGCTGTGAAAATTGATTTTTTAGTTCAGCCGCCAAACTTTAAAAAAAAAAAAGCCCACAACTTTTGATCTGAACCAAATGTAGCATGTTTTCTTTTCTTATTTTCACTTAGACAGCTTCTGCCCCCCCTGCTGTTACGAATTCCAGCCAATTAAAAATAAAAATGTTTTATCTTTAGTGTTGGCAAAACAACCAAAAATCCAAACACTTCCTATTTTGTGACTTCATCCTCCATTAGCATTATTTGATACCCAGATCAAATGACACGGGGAACTTATTTTGACATTGCAAATAGTCTGGGGATGCCGATTCCAGCAAGTTCACTAAAAAAAAAGAAAAAAAAAAAAAGAAGATAAAACAACCCCCCAAATCACTTAGCTCTTTTTAGAGTAGAATCTGTGAAATGCCTCCACTGTGCAGTGTAGAAAAGAAAGAAACTGCAAAGAAGTATCGGGGATGAGCCTATGTGTCTATCCTGCGTGCCCTTATCAAAATGCTGATTGTATGCACCAGATATGCATCCTTTTCCTTGACAAGAAAGTAAGTTTTGAAGACACAGAACAGATCTGAATCATCAGGGGAAAGTATATGTGTGATGGGAAGGGGCGAATAAACCAGCCCTATAAAATTTTTCTCTGTCTCATCTCAGTAGCATTTTTTAGGTCAGAATAAAAGTCAGAAGAAAATCTCACAGTGCTTTTAATAAAGTTTCCCCCAGCAACCAGCTTGTTTTTCAAGGAACTTGGCAAAGCAAAAACCAGTGATGGAAATTGGCTCCAGCAGCCTGACATATCATGGTTCCTTTAGCTTGTTCAGAACGAAGGAATGGAAAAGGCACCAAGAGAAAAGTCCTGCTTTCCCTCCCCAGTTCTTGGAAGTGGCTCTGCTCTTCCAGCTGTAACAGCCAGTGTCTTCTGCCTTTCACTTCCAGAGAACGCTCTGACACATGAGGCTTTTGTCAGTGATGTTTGGGGGAGAGTTGACCAAGTGTCATTGAATCGCCATGGGGCTGGACTGTGCAGAAGCAAGGATGAGCTCCAGTCTAGCACTGTGACAGAATTGCCGAGGGTCTAATTCTGCTTTTGCCTTAAATTACCCTATTAAAATAACTTGAACTGATGAGTGTGTAATACCACCAACATTTTCATAAGCACTACAGACTTTCTCAGTTATAAGATATTGATAGTCCTATGCAGATTTCTGATAAAGAAAAATCACCTGGTCTTTTCTTTACGTAAAGAAAAAAAGTCAAGTCTTCTCAATTTATTGTTTTTCTTTAAAAAAAAAAGAGCATTTCCATTATATGACAAATTTTTAGATGCCCTTTGAGAAAAATACACATCTTTTTATCCTTTTCTTCAATATTGCCTGTGATGAAAATTTTTATTTCGAAAAGCTGGAATAGTAAACCTGGCAAATCCATGCACTCGATTCTTCAGAATCCTTGAGAAAGAGCAGCTTTCCAGAATATGGAAATTACTCTGTTGATTAACATCCTTTACTTCAAAATATCTTTTTATTGCTAAATCACCACATAACTCATTAATTACCCTGTTATGAAAAATAAAGGAAATTATTTCTGCTAATCAAGCTCTTTCTTTATGCCCTGAAAACAGCTGCCATAACCAAGTAACACAAAAATGACAGGTGAACAAGCAGAATTGAGGAATAAAGGCTTATTCATCATTTTCCATGAGAAGTTTCTGCTATTTTTTAAAGTTCCTTAGAAATGAAGTGAGAAGCTGGACTGTGGAAAATTATAAATATATTCTAGGAAGACCTGGTTATTCAAACAAATAGCTAATATTCTTCAGAATAAACAGGTGAATTGTTTTATTGATTGTGCATTTATTAGGAGAACAACATGGGAAACATTCATTGCCAAACCCAGAAACCTTCTGTAGTGTACATCATGGAAAAACCACTCTCCTGAAACGTGGTGATGCAACATAGTGTAACACAGAAACAAGAGAATTACAGAGAACAAGTCTGTAATTGAGCTATACACAGATCCAAAGGCAAACCACTTAAATCACTTTACTGCTCCTTCATTTCCCTATGTATGACCAAGAAAAATTGCTTTTCCTTTTAAGAGGCTTACCATTTTTAGGCATTACTACTAGTAATCATTAAAAAAAGACACAAATGGTTTCCAACAACATTGCCACTCTCGTTCTTCAAGTCAAGGAACACAGGGAAACTGCTTTTACAAGAGGTTTTTAAAGAAGCTTCAAAAAGTGAGGGAGTGAGAACAGATACGTAAATGAAAACACGACAGAAGGGAGAGATCTGATGCCATTTTTTTTGTCCACCTGTTTCCCAGGATTCGCTGCATTTCCAGGGGTCTGAACTTTGACACGTAACTTTATAGGAACACTCTAAGACATCTTTTTATTATGACTCCTCTGCCTGCTTGCAAAATATGGGTATTTTTATTTTTCAGCTCTATATCCGAATAAAAATTAGTACAAGAAATTCCTCCTGGAGAGGCCAAAAATAAATTTTGTTTTGGTATAATTGATATAATGCTTCACTTACATTCTGTTTTAAAACTGCTAAAATGCAAGTTTTAAAAAGTTGATTTTGAATATTTTTGAAAGTCATTTATAGAAATAATATAGATTTTTCCTACCATTTTTCCATTTGAAAGGGCTTCTTTGATGAATTAGTATTTGGATAAATAAATGATTCTTTTTCCTTCCCCTGATCTTCACCTGGTAATAAACTATCTAATTGGAGTAAGGTCAGGTTATACTCGCAGATGATGCAGTTCTGCTCTCTACTCATTTAGACCACAGATTCCCACAGTCCTTAATGCTGTTAAATGTATAACTGCAGGCATGGCTTTGATGCACCCATCAGGAGACAAATACAGGTCCTTTGGCTCCTCAAAGCATGAGAAGAACGGTTTCCTCTCAAAGTGTCCTCCCAAACGACTTCTTCTAGAAAGAGCAGGGAAGCGGGGAACAGAAAAATTTGTTTAACTATTTCACATTCAATGAAAAACAATGTGATTTGACATTTGATTGACTGTTCAGACAAGTTCCTGTTCCCCAAACCTATTCACAGCAAACTCACCACTGGCCTTGGTCCACATGGGGCCCTCTAAAGGCAGTGTCAGGCTCCCTGTTGACTGCAGTGGGTTTTCTTATATATCCCTGTAAGAAGCTGATTTGTTACAGTCTTTGAAGGCTGCTATTCTTGGCAAGGCAAAATATGAATGTCACCACGAGTACAACCTCCCTCATTTCTAAAACAAGAGACTGATAATATATGCTTCAAAAGATGACTGCTGGTAAGACATCTAAGAACCAGCATGAAGTCAGGGAAGATTTTGTTTTCATTCCTTTTATTTTTTCTTGAGGGGACAGAAAGAAATCCTGCAGCCTTTGAAAAGATCAGGGGAGGGTGTTGGATCAAGACTGAGGTAATACTTCCTGCATCTGAAAAACAATATTGGAACAGTTCTCTGAAGGATGTACTGCAAATTCTCAAAATTAAGCACTTCTTAAAAGAATGGTCCTGAAAGTTTATCTTCATCTTTCTTTCTTCTCCTAATCTACTGTCTACTTTTCACACTTCTACTGAATCCTGGGGGCTTACCATACATATTCAGCCCAAGGGAAATCTCATTATGTTTCAATGCTAGGTATCCCATCCCATTCCTGTGCCAGCAACACAAGTTACTTCTGTAAGGTTCTGTAGAGTTTGTCATTTCCTGCTGCTGGATGTACATGAATCACTCAAAGAGGAGAATGGAGCAGTTCCTCCTGCAGCCCATGTATTTACGGAAATCAAAGTTCTGTATACCAGCAACACAGCATATTATATGCATGGGAAAAGTCTTGGCAGAAGCGAAGAATTACAAAAAGCATCCAAACCAGGGAAGTTTCTGTTCAGCACTTTGAAATGTGAACTCTTTGTGATCTATTCAATTTGTTCCAAGACTGAAATGCTTTCAAATGAAAAAAAAAAAACCTGTAAATGGAGCTCCAATCATCATAAGTGGCAGCAGAGAATCGTTAGGAATGACAAGTGGAGTATTTTTATAGTATATTTAGAGAATTCTTCAACATGCACATTACTTTTCAGCCTTCTTCATCCCCCATGCAACTGCCAAGTCTTGCTGATGAGATGGCACGCTTCGCTATTCCTTTCCTAGTGCAGTGCTTTGAATGAAAAAGGAAACAGCTTGAAACTTCTTCTACTCTAAATGTTGCCTGGGTCTTGAATGGAGCAGCAGCAGAGCTGTGTCTACTGGCTGGTGACCAAACACTAAAAAACCACTTAGCTGGGTACTGGAGTTACCTGCTCAGTAAATGGGCCACGTGTGTCAGTACTACATTACCACAATTAGATTAAAGGGGGGGGGTTCCTTGGGATTTTCAGGGAGTATCTAACCAGAGCTCCGGTGAGCCCTGGAGCTGTGCGCTGAACTGCAGCACTGTGCAAAAAGCCCAGCAAACTGCATGTGAAGGTAACACGCTACGACCTGATGTAACACAAGGAAACTGGGAAAGTTGCAGTAAAATGCACACCAGCCCCAACAGCAGCCTGTAGGACCGATTGGCAGCAGCACTAGCAAAGGCGTTCACAGTACAGCATTGCAGTTTACCATCGTAAATCCATGTAAAATGCAAATAGTTATGTGAGTGAGCTATGTTGAATATATAAAAAAAAAAAAAAAAAAGAAAAAGAAAGAAAGAAAAAAGAAAAAGGGAGCATCTTTTAGCATAACATCTCTCATAATTTGCTGATCTGTGTAACGTTCTGTAGATGGCAGTGTGGGTAAACCGTCTCTGAATTCATTGTGCCTGGCTTCTTTGCACACATAAGGCAGCAGTAGCTAAACTGGCAGAGGCAGACATTGTCAATACGAAAACACGGGGCATTTTTGGAAACAGGAATCAACCGAACATTCATACGGTGAAGAGCCCCTGGGACGTATCTACGTTCTCAACTGCAGCTGGGTTAGGTCCCAGCTCTCACTTCTCCTTTTATGTATTATGACAAATCTCATTTTGAGTCACCTGGGACACACCTAATATTAATACTTGTACTTACATAGTGGCTCACAGCACTGCTCGATGCGTGTTAGGAATAACTGTTGAATGCCTTCAGATACCTGCTGCTCCCTTCCCACTGCTTGCCATCAAATCCAAGGCACAGCTCTGGAGCTAGAAGTCTCTTTATGTTTCCGATCTTTGGAATTTTTGGCCCCGATTTGTGGCTGGAGATGAGATCCCCTCTTAGTGGCTCATCTGGGATTTCCAGACATATACATGGGATTCAATGGGCATTCAGCTGGCAGGTCAACCTAGCCCTGGCCAGTCGCAGGAGAAAAAAAAACTCACTAGTTTTTTGTCAGGTTTCTTTTCAGAGCTTTTCCCAGATCCTGAAGTGATGCCCCACACCACTTTCATTGCTGTACTGGGATTAAAAGCGACGTGACAAAATGAAAAAGCCTGATGCATATTCTCTTTCCACCAGGAGTCTGAAGCGAATGCTTTAAAGCCCTTTTTGCAATGTACCTACGTGTCTTAGGGCTAGAAAGATGATGAGGGGCCTGGAGCATCTCCCTTACAAGGAGAGGCTGAGGGACTTGGGTCTTTTTAGTCTGGAGAAGAGAAGGCTGAGGGGGAAACTGATCAACATCTTTAAATACTTAAAGGGTGGGTGTCAGGAGGATGGGTCCAGTCCTTTTTTGAGTGGTGCCCAGAAACAGGACAAGAGGGAATGGGCACAAACTTGAACATAAGAAGTTCCATCTTCTTATTCCATCTTCTTACGAGAAGGAACTTCTTTGCTGTGAGGGTGGCAGAGCCCTGGCAGAGGCTGCCCAGGGAGGTGGTGGAGTCTCCGTCTCTGGAGACATTCAAACCCCACCTGGACACGTTCCTGTGGGACCTGCTCTGGGTGGCCCTGCTCTGGCAGGGGGTTGGACTAGATGATCTCTAGAGGTCCCTTCCAACCCCATGTGGTTCTGTGATTTTGTGATTCTGTCTTAGTAAACCTACGAGTTTTGAGATGATTTGAACCTATAGCCAAAATATGTATTTGAGACGGAGAACAAAAGCTCTTTCTTAATTTTTTTCCTATGCTGATTTATCAATGAGAACAGTGGTTCTGCTCCACCAAGCCAGCTTTGATGGAACTCAAACAGTGCAAAACATCCACTTTGGTCCTATAAACACAGGCAATCAAATCCTTTTAATGGGGAACCCACTCATAACATGGGGAATGTGTGCCTGAAACGAATTGAACTATAATATTTAGTGATGAAGATTGATTTCTACCCCAGGGCGGGAGACAATTCACCAGTCTTTGTATTACCTTATGTAGCATCTCCATCCTATTCATGTCAAATCGTCAGGCAGAATAAAAATGAGAACTTCTCGTGCTTGAAAGATAGAAATGGTTTTCATTGCCAGCATGGCATTTTCTTTTCTTTACAAATTCAAAATATTAAAACGGGCAAGTTCATATATTTAAAATAAAGAAGTGAGCTGAGGATTTTGACCTTTAGCAAGTGGAATAGCTACTGGTATTGGCGTATCCTACCTATGAAAATAGGGTGCAAAGTAGTTTTGCTCTTCAGCACCCAGCTGTTCGGAGGTAAACTGTGTGACGGTGGGAATCCCTAACGCTGGGAGAAGGTTCAGGTAGAACGTTATGTTTGTGAAACATCTGTTCGCTTAAAAAGTAACCATAAATTAGAAATACAATCAATTCTGCAGGATTGTGCTCAGGACTTAACTCAGAAGGAAAACATTGCAGACATTTTAGTAAACTATTTTTGTCGTTCCTTCTGACAGCCGAGATCTGTATCTCCGTGGTTAGCGGAGCATTTGTGTTTGCTCAGCTTTAACTGACACCCTGCTCATTGCCCCCAGAGCTGGGTCCTGGAAAGCAACATTGGTTTTTGGTGGTTTTTTTCAAAAATTAAACCAGGTGTTTCTTCAATGTTCAGATAAGTTTTTTAATCCTGGTCTCCTTCATTTTCTAATAGCCATCTGCTCACATTACTTCTTGATGAAGTTGCTGGGTCAATCATAAATATGGAATTTTTTTTTTTTTTTTAAAGACCCAAAGTGTATAATATATTTGTATGTTGCCAGCGGAATAGGATTTGCAGAGACCTCCCTCTTAATTTCCTCTGCAGAAAGGAATTGAAATGACACCTGTAAGGCTCTCTGCCAGAGCTAATCAATACTGAATATACAAATTTAAAATAGAAGCAGGCCCTAAAATTTTCACTTAACCTGTGACTGTGCAAGGCAAACAGAAGACTTTACTCCCTATTTTAAAGCTGAAAGTTAACGTCTGACTATTCTGATTTTTAAGGACTTATGTCCCATGAGTTCTCCAGATTTATACTTTTGTGTTTTCACATAAAATTAATGTTATTTTTTAGTGAGATAAACTGTAATTTTGGAAAGTAATATGATTTTTTTGCCAAGATAAGCAAAAGAATTTATCTGAGCAAAACCTACTACCTTCCAGTGGCATAGCTTTTATATTCAGACTTTTGTGCCAACTGCCTTGAAGTTTTTATTGACTTTGAGAAGGACAGGAGTGGGGATATACTCTTTTATTAGGTCTACCTGTATTTCATGGTGGTTTTTAGCAAAGTTACTGAAAGATCAGTCGTAATTAAAATAATTATGCACACACAGAGTGCACACATTTTGAAAACAGACCTTTTTTTCTTCACAGTAAAGATTTTATTGGCTTTTGAAACACGGCAATGATAGGATACATAAAACTAACCATGCAGTTGCAGATATGTCTGACTGAAGTTTATTTACACTAACGGTTTTGCATTAGCTTAGGTGACTTTTCTTATTTAGGTTTGAAGAGAGCAGGGGTTTTTTGTTTAGTTGTGTTTTTTTTCTAATATGATTGAAAGTGTCTGGTAAATTACATATTAAATTTTTATGACCACAGTAAAAGATTTGAGTCCTACTTATATTTCTTCTGATTGACTTACAGCAATAATATAGCAGAGATGCATCTTTATATCAGTTAGTCATCTGCATGCTCTGTCATTGTAAATTTTTCCTTAATACATGAATACTGTCCCCAGATAAGTTGAAATCCGATCTGAACTGACTTCTGTTAACAAATAGTTCCCCTGCTTTCTTTTATACTCTGTACTTAGTCTTTAAGTCTTTTTGATTGATTTTGATAAACCATTAAGTCAAGAACTTTCACAGAGAGTAGCCTTGTGATAAAATCTATAGATTTACTCAGCAGGACTTCAGATTTTTAACCAGAAAGCAGGTTCTGTATAAACTTGTAAATAAGTGAAAAATCAGACCATCAGTCTTGCATACAAACAGGGAATTTGTTCTAAAATATAATCACTTGTCTTGTAGAGTCTTGTATTGTTTTGGAAGAAGTAAGTCTGGGAACCCACCTAAGTACTACTAATGACTAGAAAAGTCAAGGCTCAGGGCCAGCCTGACCTTACTTTCACACTCAAAGAGGCAATGGATGACTAATATTCAAACACTCCAGCCAATGTCTGAATGAGTTGTTCTCCTGCAGTAAAGCTAGGATAAACTCTACAACACATTTCACATAGGAAAAAAATCGTTCTTTTCCGAGATGATGTCAGCTAAGCTGCATGGAACAATTTAATTTCTCACCCACCCCAATACAGCAAGCTGTATTTGGTAAGCATTAGAAAAGACGTATGTTCCACACAGACATTTCTTCTGGTTCAATCTTCTGTTACCTTTTAGTCCAGAATGGTAACAAGCTATTTACATCAACTAGGAGAAATATACTTACTATCCATATACAGTATACCTATTACCTATGCAGGGCTGGCCTTTCCTGAGTTAGTCTTACTTGCCATTTATATCATGTTCTGGTTTTGTTTCACAAATAACATCTTCCATCAAACTGACAAGTCCTTTTCTTTAACTTGCTTCCATAACAAATACCCCCCTTCTGAAATCTGTTTTCATTAGCAAAGACATGGGTGAGGCAGAAAGGGCTTCCATGTGGGCAGAAGACACTTTCATTTTCTGTAGCTATTGTTGAATGCTTTTATTTGTGTTTTTACATCACTTCAGCATAATGCATCTTATTATGACTGACAGGTCTGTAATAGGATTTTTTGCTGCTGTCATCAGGTTTCAGAAAAAGGGAGACAAGTTTTACCAGTTTTGACCTGTAAGCATTTGTCAACATTGAGCTTATAAATTATTGTATATCTTTCAGCTACCAGTTTGATGCCATACATAAGCAACAACCCTGCAACTGATCCATGCTGGATTGTTCACTTCTCTGAAATCATTTTTTCTGTTTAGATTTTTAGTAAAATTTCTGTCCATCTGGCTTGAGACCAGAGACACAATTTCCACTTACACAAGGAGTATGGTGTAAGACTTTTTTTTAAACTTCCTCCAGGCTTTGTTTACTTTTTGATTCCATGGAGGTGATCTATATTCAAACAGAAAATAATATATCAAGTGTTACATGAAGGCGTTTTTAATTTTTGCAGCAAATTAAAAGAGCTGACAACACAATGTAAAAACAACAACAAAACCAGTTTTTGTTGGACCAAAATGATTAATAATCCTGGGTTTTGAAGATGAAAAAGATTCAGATATTTGTCTAAGCTTTTTTCAGTCGAGTTTTCTATCAAAAGCTCCCAGAAAAATGTACTCTTTTCTAGCATGTTCTGCAAACCAGAAGGTTTTGGTTTTGGTTATAAAAAGTGCTTTGGAAACTTGGGTTGGTATGGAATATAATTAATCTGAATATTACAATAATATTATTGTTGTTCACTGTGTTGAAAAAATTTGATGGATTTTGACCAGTTTCCAAGGAAAAGGCATTTGTATCAGCAAAAAATTCTGAATAACATATGGTTTATGTACCTTAGTGATTTCAGCAGATCAGCTAGGGACTGAAAGACCAAATCAGAGAATAAATTACTTTCACCAATGAAGGCATTCTCTCCCAAGCAGGTTGAAGCTACAATGGGAGAGAAGGGGAAATTCATAGAGCCACCATTTATGATTAAACAGTTGTGTTGTTAAACAGACTACTTTGATTGCAGATCTATCATTTTTGTAATGCTCCTTGAAGGTAAATGGATTCTTAAAATCCAGTTTAAAATCTCAAGAGTTATGACAAGAGTATCTGGGTGCTTGATAATTGCCCCACATGGCTGCAAAACCAAACTCGGACGAGAAAAGCCCAGTTCCATATCCCCATTGTGTGCTCTGTCTGCCAGGTTGTATCTCAATCAACGTTGCCCTTTGCTTTAAACAGTGTAAGTAGAAGTTAATTACCTGACAAACAGTAAGTGATATAGAATAGTAATACATCAAATGGGAAAGCACAATATCCAATTATTAAGAAGCTGTTAACCCCATTAGATAGCCATCATTAGCAAATAAGCCAACAAGTGATCAATCAAGTGCATCATCTATAAATGCAAAAGGACGGGAATGAATGGAAGAGCTAGTGCTTTATGCTGCTCCGCTTCCAGAGGTAAAAAAAAAAACAACCACAACTAAATACCCAAACCAGAAAAACAACCAAAAAACCACACACAGAGGTTAATTTCAGACACTATCAAAATACTACTTTTGCAGACTGGAGAGAAAAAAACTAGTTGACATACACTGCAGGATGCCATGGTAAGTGCACAAGCAGCAGCCTGTATTACCATACAGAGCATTTCAGGAGAGTAGATATAAAATCAGCTGGGAAAGAGCTGAGTACACAATGTTATTTCCAAAAAGATTAAACTATCAGAATTCTTGCATTTTTGTCAAAAGTGACAGGGTGAGGCGGGGAGGGAAGAATAATTTGTTTTCTTTTAAACAACTACTAGAGAAACACAAAGCAGAGAGCAGGCATGCTTCATACTTCCTTATTTAGTTTCTTCCAGCAGAAGATGGACACACAACACTAGCTAGTTAGCAGTTGTGCTAATGAAGTGGTTAGTTATTCATCAATACTTGAAAATACCTGCCTGAGCTGTGTGGTACCACTCACAAATTTGTGCAATGCTTAACTACAGCAACGTCTATAACGTGAGTTGTAAATATATATGAGCATGATGCTATTGTAGATACTTTATGGGGCTATAACCTTCTGGCTCGAAGAAAGTGATTTCTTCTGCAGACAGAGCTGTTGGAATTGTTGCTGGTGGAGGTCGTATTGACAAGCCCATCCTGAAGGCTAGCCCTGCCTATCACAAATACAAAGCAAAGAGAAACTGCTGGCCATGTGTTCATATTCAATGATCCCATATGGAAGAAAAAAAGAAAAAACCTAGGAGAAATCTGCCTTTGATATGTGATTTACATGAAAAAAAAAAAAAGAGAAAGCCTAGATTCTGAACACCGTCAGAGCTTTAAGAACAGTTTTTATAATTTGATTCTTCCTCTCCTTACACTCAAACAATGTCGATCCCACAGTCTTTCCAAAAAGGTTCACCTAATAGGAAAATGCTGAAATATTTCTGTTGCCTATTCTTTGTAGTTTCTTCCTTTCTTGACAATTCTATGGTGCCTGTCGCTGCATTGGAGTTTCTGTAGTGTTTGGTAGAGCTCAGTCTTCACACTTTGAGGAAACCACATGCATATTTCTACTCAAAGCAATTACATATTCTGCAAAACAGAATGAATGATGTAAACTTTTTGCTCTGGAGTAAAGCCATTATGACAGGTCATGTTGTATTTTGAAATGGCTTCTTTCAAATGTTCTGATACTCTGTTATGTCATATGATGATGCAAAGGGCCTAAAATAATTTGGCCAGGAGGAATGGATTCTATTTTTTTTTTTAACAGAAAAATTTGAAATGTACAGATTTACCTTTCACACGTGATGAAGTATGACTCTGAAAGGCACGTGTCTGCTGGACACGTGGAATGGAACTTCATCCCCTCACAATTTTTATCCCATGACTGTTGGATCCAAGGTGTGTTGTTTTAGCACGTGTTGCTCCTTCTGACTGGTTAATTTTTAAAAGCTCAGAACTATATATATATATATATTTTTTTTTTTGCTGATATACATTTTTCTTTTGCTGATATACAAAACTTAATTCCCTGGAAGAAATCATTGTTCACTGTCCTGGTTTGGGGTGGAGCGAAGCCAGCTCTGCTCAGTGAGAGAGGCTGATGCTTAGACTCATTGCCATGGCAACCAGGGGCAGCTGACTCAGTTGTTTACCCCATTGAGGGGTCGAACCTGTGAGGAGGAGAGGACAGGTCAGCTGACCCAAACCAACCAATCAGAGTTCCCTCCTATCTGCCCTGCTCAGTATAAATGCTGAGGGACCAAAGGGGTCATGTTGGCTCTCCTTTGATGGTGGCTTCTTCAATGGCTCTCTGTCTTTGATGCCTGATGCCCAAGGAAGACCCTGTCAGTTTGTCAACTTTCAGTCTCAGTCAGTGAGTTCTGGAGTCCAGTTCCCATTCTGACTGAGTCCAGTCTGGGGCTTTCCTGGTGCCCACCAGTGACGTCTTTCTGGAACTTGGTATGGTTTTGTATGTACTGTATCTATTTCATTATTTCCTTTTTTATTTTATTATTATTTTACTAGTTTAGTTTTTCCTAAACTCATAGACCTTTCTCTTTTCTTCCTCTTCTTGGAGTGACAGGTGGGGGAGAGCATCTTTCGTCTTGTCATTGGCCAATGTGGCCTAAACCATGACATTCACTTAGTTGCCTTGCATCCATACACATATATAAGTTTTTGCTTTGTTGCCTTATAGACACAAAGAAAGTATGTTAGAGAAGACTGAGTTTGTCTTATAGGTGATAACTATTTGGCTTTGGTATTAATTCTGATTAGTAACACATGGAGCAAGTTTGTATGCGATAGCAATTTGCTAACTACCCTGACAAAAAAAAGAAGAAATTGAGTGAACCAACTATTTCACTGCTTTCCCCATAGTTTGCAACATTTGGTTCCCATTTACTAGGCCATCAAGCTCAATTAGGATCCTTCATAACAACCTGTCATTCAATCTTTTGAAACCCCCATATCTGTCAAAGCAGCCTCCTTGGTGTCTTTTCAGTCTCTTCCCTAAGATATGTGAGTGGGTTTCACAGCATTAGCGTTGGTATTTACTGATGTTGATGTTTTCCTCTTCTTCATTACCCACAATAATACTAGTTGGCTTCTTTCTCCTGAAGTCCAGCTATGTTCTCTCTGGTATTTGGTGCACATTGCCTCAGTTATCAGACTCAGCAGGAAAGGTGTGAGTAGAAACATTACAGGAAAAAAAAAATCAGTCGTCTTTGTCTAGTGTATAAATAACAAAGCCTGCTATTCTGACAGGAACCAGCCTAACAGTAGATTCGCAAATAAATAAAATCCTGAAATTAACAGCAGTGTTGCACTTAAATTCAGAAGAGTATCTCTACAGCTAGACTCTGTACTAGACTACATGTCTAGTACATGTACACACAGGTGGCAATGACATGTGGAAAAAGACATATCCCAAAAATAGAAGGTAGTTTGAGTAAGAGATTGCCTGAGGAAACAGGATAGTTTTAAAAAGTAAGGTTAATTGATTCAATTTTTAACATTTTTGGCATATATGGATTCAAAAGATGAAAGTGATAAGTGAAGAGTATTTGTGCAAGTACAGTATCAGCAATGCCAAAACAGGAATTTTACTTTAAAATACATTAATTTATGTAAAATAAATTAGTTGATTAAAATACATTATTAATGTAAATCAACTGGAAAATACCAACCTACACGAAGTGAATGGAAGCATAAAGACAGTGTAAGACATATAAGATACTGATTAAATTGGTAAGATTACCTGGGGTTGTGTGAATAAAAAGAATATTAAGTCACAGAAATATTACTGAATATTTCTGGGATAATTAAGTACTTCACAAATGTGTGAAATCTGTACTGTTGGAAAAACTTGATGATGACAAACTTCGGAAAATATGGAAAAAAGGAATGAAACCACTGCAACATAAGAAGGCATCAGTGGGAAACCCTATAGGCAAACCATAATGCAGCTTAATTGTTGGAGAAGAATGAGAAACTATGAAGCAGACAAGTAATAAGAGTTACAGAAAGTAAAAAAAAATAATCTCAGTTTAAGATTTTATTGCAGCATTTTAAAAGAGAATTAAGCAGAAACTTTTAGCTGTCAGAAAAACTGAAGACATATATGGAGATGCAACAATACTGCAAGCAAATAAGTAGTTAGAGAACGTGGAGGTATTTTTCCAGAAAGATGGAGCATAAGGATGAGAAAAATATAGTGACAAATGAATGAAGTTTGATTGATTTTTTGGAAAGAACTCTGATAAAAGGGCACCATGTAGTCCTTTAGCAACACGGATTGACAAAAACAAAGTCTGAGTCCAGCACGAAGCTTAGAGTGAAGCAATTGGAACTGTACAGGGAGATATATGAGCAAGACTGAGAAAAATACCTATTTGGAAAGCATGAGAAAATAACAGAATTCACAATTAATAATTAAAGCATTTAGCCAGCCTTCATGATCATCTTAGAATAAATTGACAGAAATGGTGGAATACTGTGGTGGTTGTACCCTGGTCAGATGCCATGTGCCCACCAAAGCTGCTCTATCACCCCCCCTCCTCAGCTGGACGGGGGAGAGAAAATATAACAAAAAGCTCAAGGATTGAGATAAGGACAGAGAGAGATCACTCACCAATTACCATCAAACAAACTCGACTTGGGGAAATTAGTTTAATTTGTTACCAATCCAATCAGAGTAGGATAATGAGAAATAAAAACTAAATCTTAAGACACCTTCCCTGCACCCCTGCCTTCTTGCCAGGCTCAATTTCACTCCTGATTTTTCTCTGCCTCCTCCCTGCCAGCAGCGCGGGGGGTATTGGGAATGGGGCTGTGGTCAGTTCATCACATGTTGTCTCTGCCAAACCTTTCTCCTCAGGAGGGGACTCCTCATGCCCTTCCCCTTCTCCAGTGTGGAGCCTCTCCCGCAGAAGTCAGTTCACCATGAAATTCTCCAATGTGAATCCCTCCATGGGGTGCAGTCTTTCAGGAATAGACTGCTCCAGCATGAGTCCTCCACAGGGTCACAAGGAGCCTGCCAGGAGCTTGCTTGAGCATGGGTTTCCCACAGGGTTACAGCCTCTTTTGGGCATCCATCTGCTCAAATGTGGTGTCCTTCATGGGCTGCAGGGGGACATCTGCTCCACTTTTAACCTCCACTGGTCTCAAATTATTTGGAGAAAGAAGGTGGAACGAAGAGTTACAGTCCTTGGTCAGGATTGGAAAGAAGCAGGGATATACAGTTCTGAGAGGCACTGGTATTTGAAGTCAGACTACAGCCCTGCAGGCCAAGGAATCAATGTATATCAAGACCAAGGAGCAAAGCAAGAACCAAATGGAAAGCCAATGGGTCAGAATGCTGAAAAACCCAAACAGAAGGATCCAAGAATGGAAGAAATTGCACAATACTAATTATTTGTGTTATGCTAGGATGTTCCAATGGGAATACTGCACTGGCACTGCATAAATAAAAAATTAATTCTGTTTTAAGATAATTGTCTTTCACTAAAGAACCTTTACAGGACTGGGGAAGATAAGAACTTTGCAAGATCACTCTTAGGTGAAGATGCATTAGAGGTTATACCACTGGTTTCTTCTTCCTCCTCCTTCAGATCCTGGTTGAAGAGAAACAGTAAGAACATCACTTTAGACAACAATAATAGAAATGGTAACCTTTCTGGCACCATAAAAGAACTCTCAGGAAAAAAAACTTCACCGCAGGCATCAGAACTGCAGTTGTAGACACTCTTCATTTAGACTGCCCAAGAGTCCTGTTCACCAGTATAATCAGCCACACCAACTACCTTCAGTGGAGAACCTACTCTGCTCTAAGGAGGGCTCCCATCTTATGTTTTCTCCCTGTCATCATCCCGAGACAGTGGAGGCTGTACAGCATGCAGCTGGAGTTTCCTTCAGGGAATTTGAAATCAGATGCCCCAAAAGTGGCCAAAAGAGGACACTTTTGTAAATGTATTGGTTGGCTGATAATGTGACTTTGAACATGTTTTGGAACAGCAATAATCAAAAGTTAGCGCCCAGTCTCCTCCGTTTCTGATCAGCTCAGGCCCTCCCTACTGGAAGATCCAGTCCTTTCTGTGTTAGCTCATAGCTGCTCCACAGTGAGTTGAGTTGTTACTTTTATTTTAACTCACTTCCTCAGATATCTCTAGCTTTCAGAAGAGGTGTTTTTAGCTTCGTTTACTTAGTTCTACTACCTTGCATAATTTTAAATGAGAGGAAAGAAGAGAGGCAAGCTGACCAAGACATCCTTGGGCAAGACTGATGGCTCTGCACTTTTTTTGCTCATACCAGCTGCCTACCTATTGTTGCCAAATAAATAAACACTAGAGAGACATATATAATCAAAAGGTGGCTGATTATCACTTTGAGTTTAAGCTACCTCTTTAGAAAGACAAATCCAATTCCACATGGATGTGTTGACTGACATTAAGCTGTCTCCTGCATCATTTAGAAACTTAATTATCTAGCCTTGGAAGTTCTGCCTTAAGGAAATGCAGAAAATCAAAGCAGTTACGCTGGAACCATCCAAGGCATCCTCTGATGACTGAAAGGCTTTAAATTACTTTCTCTTGTACAGTCTGAAGTTGTCTTTTTTTCCTTTCTGTTCAGTGTTACAGTTGTGACCAAACCTTACAAGTATCTTGTGACAAACCTGCATGTATTACATCTTAGACTTCATCAAGAACTACACAACTACATTTTTCTAATCTTCTGTCAAGTCTGATTATTTTTCTTCATATGGCATAAAATCTCTCTTTCCTGGGGAATTCTGCCAAATCAGGAAAGTGGAAAACTATTTGGGATCATTTAATTACAGATTTGATCCTTTGGTAGTTTATTTCCTGTTATTCCTTAAGTAAAATGGATAAAACTTGTTTATTTAGGCTTCTGTAAAAGTGACGTGAAGAGCTTGGCAAAAATCAAGATGAATTTGCAAGCTATTTCAATGTTCTTAAAACTCCCCAAAACATCTGCTTAACTTTATTTTTAGGGTGATTGTCATCACATGCCCAAGGTAAGCGTTCATAGTTTATTGTCAGTTTTAATTGTCTTGTATATTTTCGGACAAGTCACTTATACCGTTTCTAGTAAATGGAAGTCTCTACGTTTTTTATATTTAACCTGAGCCATCTTGAAGTTAATTTTCCGGAACTTGCCTTAATTCTCTTACAGTTGTCAATGTTTTACATTTCTGAGAATCCCGAAGGGCTGCAGAATCCAAAAGAGTTCCCACCCACAAATGAACAGTCACATCTGAATAGGTTTTCTTAAACAATTTAGTTCTGGATTTGCACAGTTGTAAGAGTTATGAATAAATGAAGAAACTTCCACAAAACCTCTATGTGGGAGGTGTTCTATAAAAATGTAGGATCATACAAATGCATATCTGTTTTCTTCAGTGGCTGGTGAAAAACATGATCATAAACCATTAACATTCATCTAAGCTGCAGATAAACAATAAAGCATCCTAATTTCGCACACAAATATGTTAAGGCGGTACTCCATGGAAGAGATCTGAGAAATTTTCTTAGCATTGAGCTATTTATATAGAAATTATTCACAATTTAATAAGATGGTAATTATTTTCATGCAGTACCTAGGTTGCTACATAACAATTATTTCATACAATCTTACTTGCAAAAAGATACATCATTATTTCTGCCAGCTCCTCTGTAGACCAAGATTATTAATTGCTTTTCATCTATACGCAGAAACATGAAAAATAATGATTTTATGTTTTGATATTTACTTTGAAAACGTCTATGAAATCTCTATGTCATTGCAAAGATTACAGGATATTTCTGCTCTGCAACGGAATCTGAAATCTGCTTTACCCAAGGACCACTCGCTGTTTCTCTTTAATCCAGCATGGGAAGAATCAAAGCATCACAAAGAATTTTTTGTTCAACTTGCTTTATGCTGCAATTACGTCAGCACTTGTATCATAACAAATGCTTACCAATATATTGGAGACAGCTCTCCAAGTTTTAGGAAGCCAGCTGTGGTGTGTGTGGTTCCAACAGGGAACCGGGTCCCTACATTTCCCCGAACCAGGTGCAGGCAACAAGAGGAAAATCAGGGGCTTGTTTCGGTGTCTGTGCTGGAACTCTGCTGTGAAATTCTTCTGGGACACCTAACAGAAAGGGTCTGTTTTGTCAGTTCCCAGGAGCCGTGCGTGCACAGACCTGGGATGGAACGGTAAGCTGCGAGAAGGGAACTTGACTGACATCTCACTTGGGAGAGCTAACATGTGGCGCTTGTGCTAAGATAGCTGCTGGCTATGAGAGCAAGCTCTGAGAACTCCGGGATGTCACTTACAGGGCTGTCATTACTAGAATAATTGTAATTACTGGCGCACACACAACAAAGAAAAGAAGCAGAAAAATCTAAGTGCTTCGCTGAAGGCAAATGTACTGAAAGATGATGACAGGTCTTGGGCAGCTGTGGAGAAACTAGCTCCAGATCAATATGGCTGCAATGCCTTTATCTGGTCAGGGAGGGGTTGGTTGTGTTGTTTTGTTTTGTTTTAAAAACAATGCTTTTTATTTACATAAATTCTGCATTACCAGATGAAAGAGCAGTTAACAAAAGGATAAGATGTTTAAGGCCAGGCTGGATGGGGCTTTGAGCAACCTGCCCTAGTGGGAGGTGTCCCTGCCCAGGGCAGGGGGTTGGAACAAGATTATTTTTAAGGTCCTTTCCAACTCTAGCCTTTCTATGATTCTGTGTACTACTGCACTTTTACTTTCTCTGTTTTACAACCAGGGACCCTGCAGCACAAGGGATTAAAAGTAAAATTCTCAAAGACTCCTGACAGGAATGTCTACAGCATGAGCTGTGTCAACCAGAGGCTCTGCGCTGGTGCCAAATGAGCTGGCTTGGGAACTCTTAACTAGTGTCATAGGGCTCAAAACCACCTTGCCAGGAATCCAAGCTAATTAACTAGGAGCCATACTGCTTCAAGGATGCAGGGCAGTTTCTTTGTATGATCCCCTGTTGCGGCTTGTTTCGTGTTGCCTGTCCCACAGATGGTTCAGGTGACCCCAGTACTGCATTGTGGCATGTGGACATGTTTTCAAATACATCTTTTGAGGCTAAAATTGTCAACAACAGAAGAAAATAAGTCAGGAGCCTCTGTGCAAGAGGAAGCGAGGCTTTCAGTTCTCTAGGAAAATTTGTGGCTGCTGCTTTTTGCAGCATCCCTTTAAAAGTCATTTGAAATGCACTGTATCTTAGGCCTAATTCCTTAAGGAACTTCAGATTACTTAACACTTATCAAACACTGTTACCCAGGCGAGAAAAGAAACCACATAATGTTATTCCCTCACAAATTGGAGTGGAAAATGGAAAAACCTCTTTATTATTCAGACATAATGATAGATAGCTCTTCTCTGATCAAACCCTTACCTGCAAGCCTTTATACTTATGTACAGCTCCCTCAGTATACACTCACAGAATCAGACACATGATTAAGTAGCATTAGAAAAACATCAATCCTAAGCGTGTAATTACAACGTGCACATTCTCTCTGTGATGCATCTTACCGGAGGTTTTACTGTATTGCACCTGGCTCTGCCTACAAACTTCTAGATGTACATACATTTGCAGCAATATTATTTTCCTTGGGGCTTCCACATGCCTAAAAAAAAGATGTTTGACAATGCATGTGTGCAAAAAAGAAAAGGAGGGAGCATATGTTCTCTTGTAAATAATGAATGGATTTTTTTTCCTTCTTTTCTTCAGCTACTTTGGAGTTGTTTGGAGAATTCCCCTCCCTCCCACCCCCCATTTAAAATATGCAAATGCCTCAAAAGTCATCTCAGATGTTACGGTATCTGGAATCATGCCAAAGGATCACAAACTAAAGTTCATCTGGTTGCTGATTCAATAATCTTGGGGTACAGCTGATAGGAAATAAAGGATTACACATAATAGTCTTTTGGCATCTTGACTTGCTCAGGGATAGCAGCTAATGGGCTGAGACGTTAAATTCCACAGCGCACAGAGTCTGTGATGTGGTGGGTAAAGCTGGAAACAGCTAATTACTGCGGGAGATCATATTGAGAGCTCACAGTCACTGATTTTTCATGGCAAGAGCTCGAGGGATCCTCCACGTTGCTTCTTGCGCTTGCTGCTCAGCACAGAAATCTATCAGTCCCCATCAAGCACTAAAAGCAAAGAAGGTGCTAAGCCACTATCTGGATATCGTTTTGAACACTGCATGCTTGGTGACTTTGACTACTGCAATGGTGCCGCTTCCTAAAGACTCAATTTTGCCCAGAAATCTATTTTAACCTGTGCATGTTGCGGGTCTGCATAGGAAACGTGGAATAGTAGATCTACGGGGGGAAAAAATGCTGACTTGACTTTGTTTTGAAAATTTGGAACATGTCATTTGCTGCTCTGGGCTTTTAACACCTTAGAGGCACAACTCAAAGGTTTTAAACATATCCAAGAATTTTTTGGGTTTAGGACTGCTAAAGTGGACCAAGCTTATCATCTTAAATATTCCCCCAACAAATTAGTTAGTACATGTTTATAAAAGTAGTAGCACAAAAACATTATTACCCAGTAGCAGTTAGCTTGTCTTGTAGTTACTAACTATTTAATTTTTGGCCAGTAATACAGAAACTTTCTGTTCAGAGTAGAAAACTGCAGGTACCTTATAATAAGGCACTCCTAAGGCGTTTAACAGCTTATTTAAGTGTATACATCATTTAGGAGTTTAGAAGGAGCAAGTGACAAATATTCTCATTTTATCTTCTGCATCAAATTGCACCAGGGGAGGTTTAGGATGGATGGAAAAAAGTCTTCACTGAAAGGGTTATCAAGCATTGGAACAGGCTGTCCAGGGAAGTGGTGGAGACACCATCCCTGGACGTATTTAAAAGACATGTGGACACGTTACTTAGGGACATGGTTTAGTGTGACTTGGCAGTGCTGGGTTTATGGTGGGACTCGATGATCTTAAAGGTCTTTTCCAACCTAAATGTTTCTATGGTTCTGTGATTTGCTGGATAATAATTTATATTTTTTTTAATGGAAAACATAAGAGCAATGCGAATTTAAAAATAAAAAAATGCAGCACTGGAATCAGAAGATAAATCCATTGTACAGAGCAGTGAAAGAAAAAAAGAGCATTGTGTATTTTAATTGGGAAGAACAGGAGCAAAGCTGGATGCTGCTGCCAATAGTAAACAAACTCGTAGAGTCCCCAAAACCTAAAGGGGCATGTAAGGAAAAGCCTTCTCACCCCAGAAAACAAAATTTCAGACTATGCAATTGAATTCAGAAATTAATGAGAGAGCAAATAAGCTTTCAGGAGTTCAGCAGAGCTCCAATAAGAGGAAATGCTTAATTGAACAAAGGTTGCCTCTGCATCCTCAGCTCCTAAATGGCTGCTGTGTTCAGCTTCCTGGGAGTTCACGGTGTGTGTGATGGCCCCAGGGTCCATCAAGGCACTGCAAAGTGAGAAGTAGAGCTGCACTTGGCATCGTGAAAAGTCAGGCCTTCAACAGAGGGGGGAAAAACAGTAAAGAGATGTAAACCCCAAAGTATAAATATTAATAGCACAGCAGCAGCTCTGAGTTTTTCTGCACACCCTGCAGAATTTCACTACCAAGCTTGGGTCTGAAGTGTAGCTGCTGACCAAGTCTTCATGAGGCAGGAGCTGGAACAATTTTGCATCCACTGGGAAAATAAGCAAGAACCTTCCTGCTTGAATAGCACAGTCAGCATGGCATGAGTGCCACCATGGTGCTGTTGCTTTACTACAGCAGAAACAACACAAGAAATATGGGTCATTATGAGTCACAATGGTAATTATGACACATAATCTAACCCTGCATAATCTGTATATTTTGTTTTACCTGTTTGATTAAGGAGGAAAATAACATTTATTTGCATAATACATAGGGCCCCTGAAACTAAAGGTTAAAGTTGAAGTACTTTATTTCAACATATTTTGCCTTTTGAAGTAGTGTCCACAGGGAGACTATGCCAACTAATTAATCTTCTGCTTCCTGAACTCTGGGGAAAATGTGTCTGCCTTGTCCCAATTAACTCTGCTTCAGCCCTCAGAGCCACCTCATGGTCGTTATGACTGCTCCTCAATACCTCACCAAAAATGGTTCCATGTCCCCACAGGGCTCTGGATGATGGTCATAAAAGCCATGTTAGAACCGGCAGCCATACATGGAAATGCCTAAGGTAGCTGTCCCTGTTCCAACAACAGGGACAGTGAAAAGGCAATAAACTAGCAACTACCAAAGAGTTTTGCCTCTCTGATGTTCATCAGCTTTAGGGCGCATTAATTGTTTTATTTAGATTTCCCCAGATGCTGGCTTACCATTCCAATTAACCTGCCTCGACTTTTAATGATAGTGTCATATGACAGAACGTAAAACCTAGTTATGCAGTTTTAAGCTTGCTCAAAACCTTGGGGGTGCGCATAAAAAGACAAACTTTTCTGTCCCTGGATGCCTCCATTTCTCTCCCTAGCAAGATGATTTAAATTACAGTCCATTATACTGTTCCTGGAGTACCAATGAGAAAGCCTTGCTGAACCCATCCACCAGCTGGTGTCACTCGGAGTCATTCCTCTCTCAAATGTTAGAATTTGCACTGTTCTTCTCTGGCTCCTCTTGGACTGAATTTCATTGGTTTTGTTTAGTTCCTGGCTCTAATCTTTGTATTTTAATTATATGCCAAAAATTTCCCAGCAGGATATGAAGCTGTGCCTCCTTACGGAGCTTTCAATAAACTTTAGATCTGTAAAGAAGCTCCAAGATAAGTGTAGAAAAACTAGACAGTAAGGATAAGATTTAGGCTCTCTACAAGATAAATACACAATAAAGCTGTTTATATCTGATATCCACTAAGCATCTTATCAACTCGATTAGTAGATGGCTTATATCCTTGCTAATCTTTTACTTTGAAATGACAGGATTTATCAAAGCTAAATATTTAAAAAAAGAAATAATCTGTCTTTTTCTCTCCTTGACATTTCTGGTCAAGGACTTCTCTTATAGATAGATGCTCCAGCACTCCAGACCTGTTCACTTATGCTCTGTGGAAGGGGGAAGAACAAATAAGGCAGTTGCTTGTACTCATTGTTGTAACATTAAATTTTACTGTGCTTGTTAGGATTATTTCAAGATGCCAATATCCTGGATCGGGGTCTGTGCAACAGGGAGGTCACAATCTGTTATATTGGCAGCTGTGCTCAGATCCTCTTTAGTGAGAACATGGAAAAGAACACAGTTTCTTCAAGGTATGTCTAAATCCTATTAGCGTGGTCGGTTGGCCTCACTGATGTTAAATCAGTGATTAAGCTTGACAAAACTGTGGCGGTAACTATTGTGTCAAGGCAGTCCTTTTAATGGAAGAAAGATACTCTATGCACGGCTTGAATTCTTTTAAAGCGGAGTAGCATCTCTTAAGAAAAAACTGACGTAAGACCAGAAAACCCAAAAAGACTCTGCTACACTTTTTGTTGGCCTCTTGTAAAGTCAGTAGAAGTGGTTGCTTGCCCACATAAGTCTCTCACTGATGAAAATGAAATATAGGTGACAACGGAAAGAAACGTTTAAGTGCCTAGAACAGCTGCCCATGTTGTCACCTTAACCCGTTCAGAGGAGCTAACTTTGCATAGAGGGAGCTCAGAGAAGAACTTGCCAGCTATTTCATGCCCAGCTGCTGCCTGCTCATTCCTGTGACCATGGCAGCCCCCGGGCTTCTCTAACAGTTACACTCTCTGGCACAGAGGAGGGCTGGAATCAGAGCTGTGAAACAGTGCTAAAAGCACCTATTTGCACATGTCTTGACTTACCATACTCCCAAGTTCCGGCCAATTCGGCAGTGAAATGGCGCTGACTTCCAGTGTAAGAAAAGTTCCCCTGTGTTTTAAGTTCACTGAAGATGGCTGCAACTGAGAGGCGTTTACAAAGCTGATCTTCTATCAGTTTGTGAACCTTGTTGTCTTTAAACCATCCGCACTTGCAAGCATTTTTTTTGTCATGTTTGCACAGATATGACAGAATTTTCAAAATCAGTTTATACACCATTTGTCCTGCAATGTGGTCTTTACACCTTGTTTTGACTGACAGTTCAAAAAAAAAATATACTGCATGATTGTGGAACAAAAGAGAAGGAAAATCTTTTCATGAAGTGAATGAATAACATGACCTAGTTCTAAGTGTATAAAAATGGGGAGATTAACATCCTCCTACCTTCCTGAGATGTTCTCAGCTTTATAAATCAAGCATGTGCTATGGAAACGTCAAATATTATGTGGGATGCTGCAATCTAGATAAAGCCACCCTGTTAGTTATGTATACCTGCAGGCTAAGTGGTACACTTCTTTACCTGAAAGTTTCTGAGATTTCAGTATCTGAAGCTAAAATCTGTCCATGTATGACTTCTACAAAGCCAGTAGGCCCCTTCAGAAGTTAATGAGCTGTTCCTTAAGATTTTCTTTAGCAAATGCAATCCTTGATTACTTTAAAAAGTATTTTTTGAGGGGTTTTTTGTTTGTTTTTTTAATCTCTGGAACAGAGATATTTGAGGTAAAAAAACAGTGAAGACAATACAGTTCAGTTTTCCCAGAAAGTATATCACCAAGGTCAATCAATAGAAGCAAGAAGAATATATCTATATTAACAGAAAAGATAAGCTCTAAGCCTCTTATTTGACAAAATTTTACACTGGAGAGTGGTGCCATTGAAAATACCTTCATCATGACCTTGAAGAGTCAATGTTTGTGTTATTTAGAGGTGTTGACTGACTGTTAAGCTACATACATCCAGAAGCTAATGCCCAGAAGTCATGGTGCATAAAAAATACCTATTTAAAGATAAAGCTCATTTTATCTACAGAAAATGCAGAAAGACCAAATGCAATGATTAGTTTTTAAAATAATCCTGTTTATGGCTGGAGATCAACTTAATTGTAAGAGAAAGCAATTTGAGGAAAAAAGACTTACTTGGAGCCAATTACTGCTGTTACCATTAAATTTTCTGAGGAAATATTGACAGGTTTGAGTAGTCTTCACATAAATGTCAAACCAAGTCCTTTATTTACAAGTGCTTTTTCCTTGAAAAATTTCAGGGCTCACTTATATGTCCTGGCTTGTTACTGAAATATACTGACAGAACCTATGTAGTCACTAGTTTCCTGTCCAGGTAATTGATTAAGTACATCAAGTCTCCCGAATTCCTCATAGACCAAAGGCCTTGGAGACTCCATTTAAGTATTGTGCATATTTTAGTTTCTTAATCTATTGACCAGCAGAGTAGCATTAATGTACCTCTGCGGTCTTCTGTTGACTTGATTCACACCTGCCTTGTAACTCCTGAATAAAAGGAGAATTATGAAGAGAAGGCGTCATCAATTTTCGAAAGAGCAGAGCTAAATTCTTCTGAGATCCATTTTTATTTTCTGTACCAGCACCCTCACATAGAACTATTTTTAACTCTTCCAGGCTTGATCTATAGTAATCTCCTTAGTACACCTTAATTCAGAGAACTTTCTGACTGTGTCCAAAGGGCTAAATCAAAAGCAAAGGCTCGGCTGTGCCTTGGCATCGTAAAAGTACAAACAAACCCCAAATCCTGCCTTTAATCCTCAGCCTGTTTAGGCTGTTTGCCTTTCCCTCGCCCTTAAACCTTCCAGACCTTGCAGGAATCCTTCCAGAAGGAAAGGAGGAAAGCTTTTGTTACCTCCCTCTTGGCCCAAAGAGTTTGATCATTTTTAAAGTATAAAAAATAAAAGCTCCCCAAATCTTGATGCTATTCCTGCTAACAGCTCTCATGTTTCTTTCACCTGATGCTGTAGCGTTCGTTATCAGTCTTTAGTGTGGCACCTCAAAGGGTGAGTCTAATGGTTTCGCTTTATAGCATCTTTTCAAAGACTAAAAGGCTAAGAGCACAGGCATTTTATGAAGACTTATTAGGCAACCTGCAACAGCTAACAGAAGTAGAACAATTAGCTACATTCATCAAGATCACCTGAACAAGGAACAGCATGTCAGACACATTTGTATCCACAACAGAAGAGAACATAAATCTCAATATGTAAGTTTGGAAAGCTTGTTAGACTTCTGTGCTTTGTCAGTGTTGTATTTTCCTTTCATTCTACACCGTGATGAGTTACTGGCATGGAGTTATTTATTTCAGTTTTGGAATCTAGCCAGGTGTGGTTGCAGTCAGGTGTCTTCTGGCCAAATGATAGTAGAAAAGAGATTCACTACAATAATGTAGTAGCAAGGAGGGAAAAATCTAAGTACATTCAGGAGAAGCAGTTGCAATCAGGACCTGACAGAGATGGGATCAGTTAAAAAAGCCAGTTATTCATTATTCTTGCAAGTTTCCAGATTTTCCTCCCTTTCTGAAACAAGATGGTTAGGAACAGAAAATCAGTATCAACATTTCCAAGCTACGGCTCTCCCCGTAGCAATTAAAAACTTGATCACTTTTGCAGGACATGCAATTAAAGGTAGACTAATAAATGGAAATACACTTAACAGTCGTGGCGGTTTTTTTGAGGGCAGCTGCACTTACTGATGTGAGACACTGAGGGAAGGAAGCATTAAGCAATCTGTGTGAAGTCCGTGTCCACCACAGACTGAGAAAATCACTTTGAACTTCAGTTGCCCATCTGCAAAGTGAGGACATTAAAGGCTGGTGAGAAATGAGAAATCCCAGTATTCTAGTTGCGGTCATGTCAGTAAGAACCTCCCATGGTCACCAAGAACAGGTTTTAGAATGATAGGCTTAAGTTATTTCTGCCAAATACATCAGATTCATCACAATTCTTTAATGTCCAGGAACAAATACTAAATTTATCTTTAAAGTAAACTTAACTATTAAGAAGTCATACTGACAGACTAATAATACATCTACCTTGCCAACTCTGACTGACAGTTTCCATGAAAAGCCTATTAAACTCATGACACCTTCCATAACATTTGCCTCTGAAACAGCAATGCAGTAACTATTAAAATTATGAAGATGAAACTGGCTATTCCAAAGTGGCTCATCACCTTAGTAACCTCACTGGGAAATCATTTTAATATAGAAGATTATTTTTACAACCAAGTAGCTGGAAAGCAGCACCAAAGCATTGTGTCTAATAGTGTTTATTTTATGAGATAGCAAGCTTATAGTAGGATGCTCAACTATTCCATTGATTTTAGTATGATTTGTACTAAAATACGTAAGCATCTTAAAATTCCATCCTATAGATTTTTTTAGGAATATTGAATATCTAAAATCATCAATTCAACCAGCAATTACTTGTCACTATCTTGTACAGCTCACATAGCAAACCAGTGTGTGAAATGAGAAAACAGTTCAAAGATCGCTCATCTCATCAGTCTAGTGATATTCCATAAAACAGAGCAAACAGCGGATGTTACACAAGTAAAGGAAGGGCATGAATATCTTCCTTATCAAAAGGGAGAAACAGCTGCACAAGAAATATAAATCTGAAATAAACAAAGCACCATGGAGACATTAATGTGTGCCAATTACTTTAATTAGTAGGTGGCTATCTGTTGTTCTAACAGAATAGAATGAACCTGCATGACTCCCTTGGCAACTGCAGAGCAGGATAACTTTCTTATTAAAAAGGATATAAAGTTTAGCACAAACAAGGCAAAGACAAAAGGCACAAGAAATGCACCCTCAACAAAATGTTAAACTACAAGGTAGACACCGTACAAATACGATAATTTGAGAATACAGACACTTTCCCTGCATTAACAGCTCCAGAAGAATCAAAGCTGGGAAATGCTTGCTAATGTTGCAGCAAGTGACATCCCTTTCGTTAAATATTTCCAAGATGGATTTTAATTTTTTTTTTTAAACAGCAAAGAACTCTCTCAAAAGAAAAAGGGTTTCACTTGTGAAGAACTTCGGGTGATTGTACTGGGGATGTGATTTAATACTGTAAGAATTCGCTGTGTATTATCCTTATTCTTAGTATCTTTCCTTATGATTTTGTCCTACTGGAAACACCATGCTGCCTGGGAACATACAGCTGGATTTATGTCCTAAACAGGTCCAGTTCCAGAAGGTGGGGAGTAGCCACAGCTCACTGGCTCCATTTAGGTAAGGAACTTGCCTGACAACGTAAGGCACATCAGCTTTCAGACTTTGGCCTCGCCTTTTCTGCCTCCAGCATCACACTATGAGAAGCGCTTCCTCACTTGCTTCTTGAGCTTCACACTGTAAAAGTAGATGTATTACTTACACATTCTTATTTTAGATTTCGCTCTTCTCAGTCTCAGTCAAGAAGTCCAGTGATTCAATTTACATTTCTGTAGGGAATGTCAATATTCTTTTCTCTTTTTTCTCACTTGGATGTCTTTTAAACTGTAAGCATTTATTACAGTACAAATTACTTCTCATGTTATCCACAGTGGATTCTGTTTGTGCTTGGAGTAAAACAATGAAATTAGAACTGTTATCTCCCTATATTGACTAGTCCAGACATTCAGCTTTCAAAGAGATGGCTATGGACATCTGTTTGAGGTAGGTTCTTGAACTTCATCCAGGGACTAGAAAAGGGAGACATGAGCAGAGAGGTTGAGGGGAGTAGTCCGTGGGGGTCACTGGGGAAGCTCTTTATTGAGCTACATGATTTACTTATAGTACACATAGGTATCCCTGTCAGTGGGATCAGAGAGCCTCTGAGGCAGCACCTGGGAAGACTCTGTCAGGAAAAAAAACAAACCAAAACAAATCCAAACCACTAAGAAAAAAGTTGGCTTTCAGGCTGATTCACGCAATTTTCCAAATCTTAAGCAAGACTGAAACACTGAATAGATCTAATGGAACTGAAAACAAACAGGGCCAATTGCATTTCTTCTTTTAGAATGAAGGAGAAGTTTCTGCCTAGTTCCAGAGGAAATAAAAGAAAGTAATGATGCCTTAGTGGCAAAAGGCCCCCAAAAGTGTTGTCACAGCAGGGATGGTGAAGGGGGGGAATCAATTGACTTAATCTGACTTTAATTAATTCTATAATGAGCATATCATTTCACCCTCCTGTAGTACAGAACATATTAATTATCAGTACACGAACAAAAACAATAAAACTAAAGCAAAAATTAGAACTGTAATTTCCTTTCCTTCATGTGCTAAATGGAGAAGGAAAAATAAGGCAGCAGCTCACAGCTTTCTAGCTGATGCCTGGTTACAAAGGAATCATACAAAAATCCTGACATAATTAGCTAAGCATACAGCACATTAATTTTTCTAATTTAAACCTTTTCAAGCTGCTTTGGAGTTTTCTTTTGGGTATGGATTTAATTGTCTCAAAAAATCTCACAATCCAGCCCTTGCTGAAAATGTCAGTCTTGCTTCAAGGCAAGTGAAGGAATGAGATGTAAAGGGCTTGTATACATACAGAGAAATTGAAGAAGAGATATTACAGGATGAAAATATTTTACAAGTGTTTATTAGTTTGGTACCGTTTAGAAGACCAGAGAATAGACTTGGTTAATTGAATATTCTCACGAGCCTTCAGGATCCAGAGGAAAGAGCCTTGAAGCATCTTGTTGAATTTCTTAAGCCCAGATTGTTAACAAGGATCAAAACCAGGCACTTTTCCCAGACAAGTGGTGTGACCAGTTACATCATTCTCTTCTATTAAGGTAACATCTGTCCAGATGTCATAGTATACTTCCTCTTTCACCCACCCATTGGCTATGGTCAACAACATACTTTTTTGCTCCGCTTCTTCCCCTTTAGATACAAACAACTATGCCTGACTTCTGGACAATGTAGTAAATGTGCATTCTGTTGGAATGGATCACTGATTCTGCCGTGCAGCTCAAAGAATAATTTCCCACAGACGGTATTTCCCGTATAAATGCATTGTATTTATACTTAACTAATAAATGTCACCTGAAATGCTACCAAGGAAGCAGAAAACCTCTCTTGCATGAAGTCATCTGTCAGCCAGCACAGTATTGTGACAAAGCTCTGGTCACGTCTGTAGCTACTCAAATCTCTGCAGTAACAGCGAGAACAGAAATGAATTCTTCCCAAAACCAGTTTGCTCATGGCAATGCTAACACCTGCCACATCATTACGATTTTTTCCCCAGCATAATCCCCCCGCTTCACAACTCCCTACAAGTCAAGAGAATCTCTCCTAATTTTCAGTAAAAGAGATTTAGGCAGCACCACACTCCAGTTCAGCAAAAAAAAGAAGCAGAATACATACACACTTACCAATTTGTCCCATCTTTTGGTAGTGGGTGACTGAAAAGGCTTTTCATACATCCCTGTTAATCTCATATGTGTGACCATGCAATCTACATGAAGATAAAAAAAGCTGTTTATGCTAGCAATAGTGCTGAAAAATATTAAAAAACACTGAAATAAGCTAAATCAAAAGTTATATAAACACTCTTCACAGGATTTTGTTTCCTCAAAGTGACAAATCTCTTTGGAACTTTCACTCTGCCGCTATGGAAAGGAGGGGAATATCCCTTTCCTCACAGTTATACTGCTTTGCTTCTGACCTAAGGAAATTACGTTGTCAAGAATTACAGATAACTTGACAGCACTTTGCGTCTTCTCTATCTGCAGAGTGGAAAAGGGAAAGGAATAAAAAGCGTGCGTGAAAGCAGAAGAAGCAGAACTAGCCAGCAAAACTCTGAAATGAGGAGGTAAAACACATAGATTAATGTACCTACAAGACTCTTTTGATAGTGTGCAAAGATTTGATTCTCTTTGCTGGGCGGTATAAGGGAGGAGGTGAGAGCTATGCTTGTTTTTTTTTTTTCAACATTCACAGCACAATAACAGACACTCCTGTCGCCTTGTATGGGATATATTGAATCCAAGTGACACAGCTGACAAAAAGAGTTATGTAGCTCCAAGAGCTTGTGTACTTTATTGCTTACTTTAGCTCCCGGGAAAGAAAAAAAAAAAAAAGGGGGATCTGAATGGGCTGTAAATCTTCACTGACACTGCTCATGACATTGTCTCCTTGTATTATGGAAAATGAAGGTGACATGCGGTACCTGCCTATCATGAGTATGGCCATCATGAGATGTTTCTGATGCTCAGCTCTCTGACACCTCTCCTAGCAGACAGCCAGCATCCAAGCATGGACGGGAGAGAATGAAATTGCCAGTACACCTTCTCAAAGACAATTTTTACTTCTCATTATCCACACGGCTGTAGGAAGTCTAAGGGAAAAGTTTTAAATTCTTTGCAGATTCATGCCTAAAAAAGGGGCTTGGGCTAAAAAAACATCAAAGTGTAAACCTCATTGTCCTTCTCTTTGATAAAGTAACCTGCAAAAAAACCTCACAAACTAGCTGTATTCGAATTGGCCTTGCAGGGGCAGACCCAACAGCTGCCAAGTCACAACACTGCCTCCTACCCTGACAGCCAGGCTGTCAGTGAGTATGTGGTGTCAGAAGGTGTCACTTGGGCTGATTTATCCACTGTCAGGAAGGCATCCAGCTGACAGTGCGATGACCCTTGTGGCTAGACTGGGCAAGTGAGCAGGGACACAAAAACTACTGGTTTTCAGCCTGCTGAGTCAGAGTTAACAGACTGCTTTGGACTTTTTCTGCTTTCCTTTGGTGTTCCCACAGCCTGGTACCGTCATTCCCTGCAAAACTGATGCAGGTCAAAAAAAACAACAAGAATTAAGTACAAAAAGCACATTTCACCACTGATAAGGTTCTGACCATCACCTGTCACTAACCAGTGTCTCTGATGGCACAGAAGATACTTTTGCACGTCTGACTGACCATCATAGTTCAGTTTGTGGTCACAAGTGTCCTGGCTTACAGTGAGTTATTTTAGAATCATTGAATGGTTCAGGTTGGAAGGGACCTTAAAGATCACCCAGTTCCAACCCTCTGCCCTGGGCAGGGACACTTCTCACCAGACCAGGTTGCTCAAAAGCCCCATCCAGAATGACTCAAACCATTTAACTGTGGTATTACCCAAACTCCTATTCACAGCCACCAAGGTGGGCATCTTCCTGTCATCTTGTAGGTCTGGTGGGAATAAGACTATTCTCTTCCTTGCTTAAGGAAAAGCCTCAAGACATGTCATGCTTCTTATGATGCACCCTTTTACTGGTAAAACCTTGAAAAGCAGGAAATTAAGAGGGCAAAAACTGTGGAGCCCTGTTGTGTCATGTTAGCAATTTTGTTTTTTCCGTTTTAGGGCTGTTTGACTACTGTGTCACTAATGCCATTAGCTCTGCTGCCGGAGCACGCCATCACGCATGCCATAAAGTTTCCTTCATGTATGGCATTACAAGCATGATAATTTGACACCCACTCAGTTTAAAGCATATTTACAAGCCAGGAGAGTTTATCCATCTTTCTTTGAGAGACGAGATTCGCTAGGCAAAGCCAAGAACAAATGTACCCTGTGCACAGGGAAAGGCTGTCACTTGCTTCAACGAGTCAACATAGAGTTGTTTCCTGACAGCACTGTCTGCTTGAGCAGTGTGAGGCGGCTGGAAACAAACCAGCTAATCACTCTCTATGTGCAGTGCAGAGCTCTCATCTAGAAGATAGAGCATCAAAGTAAAAGCAGCTTTGTATTTCCACTTATCACAGGAGACTGCCATCACAGCAAGGCTTCCTAGCTCTGTTTAGTACTGGTGAGAGCAATTTGGGAAGTCATTCCCATTGTTCCTCTTGCTACCGAGGCACGGAAAGGTCATCTTTAGTAAGATTATTGATACAAAAAAGAATAGATTGTCTTCTTAGGCCCAGTGAACTACCATAGCCATTCAGCATCACTTTCCCAGTACTCACTGTACGTTGGTTGACAAACCTCAGGCTTCAGAGTTCGAAAAATATCAGAATATGATCATCAGGGCAGTTATCTAAAACATGCACAAACCTTGTGGTTTCAAGAAAAATCGTGTTACTCATCAAGAATAACAGACCACCTTCTGCAGTGCCGTGGTACTTGTACCTTCTAGCTGCAAGTCTATTCTAACTGTTTCTGAACATTACCAGAAAAGAGCATTGAAAGTATTTTAATTGTCTTTTTTTTGTATGCTTCCTTTCATATAAGCTGTATTTCAGGTATTTTAAATGCTATAGGCTGTGTCAAAATAATCAGATGAAACAGATGTTAAAAAGAAACAAGCTGCAAAGCAATGCAATTGTTCGTGTCATGCTTAGATAGTTCCTATTAATGAAGTGTACAACCACCTCAAAGATGTTAATGAACTTTATCATTACAAGATAAAGAAATATTAGCATCCCTATTTTACAGATATGGTTCCACAGCAGGAAGATTATATACCTGCAAATGTTCATCCAGGACATTTGAGGTAGGCCAGGTAATGGTTCACCTAAAGACTCTGTTCTTTGCTTAGAGAGGAGTTTTAGAAATACAAATCAGGGATCACAAAACAGGTTTCCACAGCACACAAACCTCCCACAACTGCCATCCACATTGTATTCTTTGGGTGTGCCCTCTTGTTTCCACTCCTTCCAGCTTTCTAAGTACATTCTCATACAAAACAATGGCTTCAAGATATTTGTTACACTGAAGTGGAAAAGGAGATCCTGAATGAAGCTAGCAATAAAATTCTGTACATATGGAAGTCTGGAGAGCTCAGGTTTTGAAGATGAAAGGAAGATGCAATAATGAAGCCAAGAGGGAGGAAAGGAAATGAGAGTGCTCACAGTGCAAACTACAAACACAGGACAAATTGAAAAAAAAAAAAAAAAAAAAAAGAGGTAAAATAGGGTAACAATGCGATATGTATGTCATTTTCTTAATCTGATTTGTTTGTCTCAGTGGCTAACATTACCTGCCTGCCAACAATGATTGGTAAGCATTGCCAGTCCAGCTAAACTTCTGTTTTACCACTTTTTGTTTCAATGCTTTACATAAAAAAAAATTGAAATGATAATAAGGCTAAGGCGGGCAGCACAAAATATTCCCTCATATGAGGTCAATTGAGTTCTCCTCAAAATACAGTCAAATACACCACATCATTCTACCTCTCCCAACAGCCTGGAGCTCATTTGAAGCTCCAATGGGGTACAATGGACTCCAAATTGAGTCATTTTCAGGAAAATCCTTCCTACGGAGTACACAGAGCTAAGTATGCTTTATGCTTGATCTGAGATTTGGGATATTATAGAACATATTGCAGGCATGCTTTCAACAGACTCACCCAGGCTCTGCTATGTACTGCATGTATATTTTATATATATATAGATATATAGTGGTGAATAATTCAAAGAGGAGGGTATACTTACTACAAGGAGACTTGATGTGCCCATTTGATCTGCTTTGGTAAAATTATTTTCCATCACAAAATTTTCATGTTAATTTTAAATATTTAATGTTATGCAAAGACATCAGCATGTATTTTCCTTTGAAAAATACTCAATTATACCAGTTTTAAATGGTGACACTAAGGGAAAATTGTCTAAATTAGGTTTAACATGAACTAGGAAGTTTTTTGAAAAAGTTTACCCATTTTTCAGCATCCTGTATACACTGTATACTCTATGCACATTTAAGCACTAGCCCAGCTATAACACCTGGTCAATAAAAAGAACATTACGAAGGTCTATTTCCCCATTGGTTCTCTGTACACTTTGGCTGAATTTAGAAATCAGAAGATGTACACAGACATGTACACATACACAAGCTCTGTAACTAACTGTGCTGCAGATTCTATATAATCACTCTCTTCTTTCCTCTTCTATCATCCCTTCCCCCTTCAGCAATGTAACAGCAAAATGAAACTCTACTTTGCTCATAACTCACCAAACAGGAGGTGAAACAGCTGAGTCTCTAACCTGGTATTAAAATTCAGTGTTTTTGATATCAACATTTGATACATTAGTCATCGCCTCTATTCAGTAATCTGATGGTACTTTTGAGGGCAGCTAAAGACAGATGGCTTGTAAGGTGTGTGTGCAGATGTGAATTCTTTCTGGTTGCCTTTCCATTTGGCTAATGTGAGCCAGCTCTGGCTCAGGAGCCATATTATCAGAACACTGTGGCCAGAATAGGCTTTTCTTCTGCTGTATTCTAGCAGGGTACTTAAAGATTATAAATATGATATATTTGCTCAGACACTGTACTACATATGACTCCTGGTTGGGAGTTTGGTTACACTTACCCACTTTTACTTCTGACCAGAACAAAGTAACGCAAGTGTATTTGTTGATGTAAATCTGCATGCAGTTTCACAGGTCCAAAACTTAAAGTTTTCCAAATAAATTTCTATGGTTGGGAAGGTTCCTTGATATATAGGCTAGATCTTGATCCTAAATCTCTACTACTGCTAGTCAAACCTCATTAAACCACAATAGGTAATTCTTCATCTACTTTGGTGTACAAAGTGTTTGCACACATCTTACCTTTTAAGCAGTCCATTTTTTTTAAGTCTCTTTATATCTTTCTTCCTTGATCTCATGCTACCATTCCACATTTTCTATACAATACTGACAAAAGAGACCACAAATTAAAAGTATTTCCATGTATTTCCATTAGTGCAGTTGGCATGTGATTTGTTTCTGAATCTTCCTGTTCAGAAGATATAATTGTAGTCAAACAACCTCAGAACCATGGGCAAAAACAGCTCAATAACTTTCATCATTACATTCCTCTTCAATAAGCTCCTGTCATTAATTAGCAAAACAAAAATTATCATTACTGTGTTGTACACTAACAAACGCTAAGGTGAAATTCCCTTCTTCATGCCGCTGTTTCTTATAGTACTAGACGTTTTCATTTCATTTCTCTCTCCAAGCATGTATAACTGAGCCAATTCTGGTGGGAGAGGCTGGAAATCATCCAGCAAAGAGCAGAATTTTCCACATGTAAAGACCAACTAGATCAAAAGCAGTTGGAGAGGATCCCACTTTCTCTTGGCCTAAAAGAAAAAAAAAAAAGAAAAAAGGTAAGAAAAAAGGTTCGAAACCCAGACCCTAGTTTTCCTGCTATAATCTGCCTGAGCTGTCTCTTGCTTCAGTTTTCCATCATCATTCTGGTAGGCTGAGGACCTTAAATGTCTTCTTATCTCTACATTTAACATTAGAGGTGAAGAAAATCAAGTGCACGAGTGAAAAATGGCTGCACAAAATTAATTAACCTCTCTCCTTTGATTGCTCTGCATGTCTTGAGACATTTGTAGACCGTGAAGCTTTCTATTGTTAAAACTACCTGTGTGAATCAATATTATGGCAGAAAGTTACTCCTTGTACCTTCTGTTGCCTGGGACTGTATGATACATTGCTTAATGTTGCTAGTGCTGCTGTGTAATAACAGAAAGACTCTTCTAGAACGATCACATAGGGTATAGTCAGCTACTCTCCCAGTAAACCTGTAGAACATACATCCATTATTTATGCCTCACAAAGCTGGGTAGATTTTTTTTTTTTTTTTGTAGAAATGTGGTGATTATGTTGGGTAAATCCTAGTCTTGAGGTCAGTCCTTTCCCTATTCACAATTTCCCAACAGTCCACATCTCCGTATCACAAGCGACTTTAACAGCTGGAAAACTGGTCAAAGAACTATGGTCCCTTTCCAGAGCATTAACGAGGCCTCTGTCCTGGCCTTGCGTAATGTTGTGGAAATATAATTGTGTATGTAGTAATTTCAAGAGCCTTAAATTGTGCAGAGAGATTGGAAAGATTCCCAGCGAGCTGGAATAGCAAATGCAGTGGGAGGAAAAGATGCTACATCAGACCCTTCACGATGTGGAAGGGTCAATTTTTCATGTTCCTTTTTTCATTTATGCAGGTGAAGCAAACGTTACCCTGTGGGACCTGTGTAGTTAAATAAGTTACGTTCAGTAAAAATTTTAAAAGTACCAGGTGGAGAAGGACCAGAAGGTACCAGTCACCCAACAGTGTCGCAAGAATGAGGACATAGCTTGTACTAAACTGCCCCTCTTAGCAGTTTTATTCCTAAGGTGACTCAGGCAACGCCACAGCAAATGAAAGGATGGAAGCGTTTTTTCTACTAGGCTTGGTTTTGGCAGGCGAAAGGCTGCCACTTCAAAATTCAAGAAAGATGTTGTGGGTTTTTCTTTTATTATTTTAACAGAATATTAAGAGGAAATTAGGCAGCCAAGCCAGAAAGAAGATTTTGATGCCCAGTGAAAGAAACAGCTGATGGAGAGCACCAGGCATCAGACAACCATTCCATAACTGAGGCTTCCATCCCTGAAAGAGAAAAATCGAGCATCAGACATGAACTGACAGAGGTAAGGAGTCTCAGATGAATTTTTTCCCAGGCTCCATCACCCAATTTACACATCTGTGCACAAGAGAGAAAATCTTGAGAGCATGGGCAAAAAAAGAAGCAGGAACAATTCATTTTTTAAAGGCCTATTTGCCATTTGCAACAAAAAAAAGCAACAAGTACAGGTATCTTGGCCATGGAAGATCTCATAGCTGCAATACATTTCTTTCCAGTGAGAGGTAACAAAGAAGGATAATTAAACCTCAGAGGCATTTTTTTGTCTTGTGCGATTTTTCTTTGAGTAAGCTTTGAGGCTGCCCCAAGACACTTTTAGGTTTGCTATAGCCACGAACGCAGAGACAACAAATGAAGACACTGCATTGATCTGCTCCTCTGTTTTATGAGAGAAGGCACCTTAATATTCGCTAGGGACAAAGCACTGACAAATAAGAAAAGAAAAAGAGAAGAAAAAGCTGCCATTTCTAAACTTAATGGAATAAGAGAGAATATTTTCAGGAAATGCAGGGTTTTATTTCAAATCATCAGCAGAAGCAGCCTGTCTTGCCTGTGAATATGTGCATTTGCCTGAATAACAGCTGCTTGCTGGCTTTCATGTGGGGAAAAATTCCTAGGGGTGTTCAGAGACATTGATGCGAAAGAGCTAAACCACAAGCCAAGTAGGCTACATGTAAATTATTTTTTAAATGCTGTAAATGCCTGGTTCTGAAATCAGCAGCAATACAACAGAAGCATTTGCTTTTATAGCGTTAATTTCCATGCATTTGGGATGATCACCACACCTCACAGTCTAAAATGCCTTCCAAGGAGCTAAAGGCAAAGCAACTTTCACAATGTTTAAGTCTCACATCGTAAAGCCTTTGTTGTTACACAGACTTCCTTCTATATCCAGGAATTGTATAACCAGGTAAGGAGGCACATACACTTCTTTCCTGGGGGGAAGCAACTGTTAAACTGCACATAACCTCACCGTGTTTCACCTCAACAGCTGGCACCTTCAACTGATAGACAACATTGGTCCCGTTTTGGCCAATGCAGTGTTGTAGCGCTGTGGCCTTTGGGGACTGGGACTTCATACTCTGAATCATTCCAAGTGTCTTTCCATTTTCTGAGTTTTTGTGGGTGCTTCATGGCAAGGGCAGACTGGGATCTGCTTCAGCCACTTCACAAATTCTTGTTAGAAGGGGACCAAGAAATACGCCACTTACTCTCCTCTTTCATCATGCCCTGGTGTCTGTGAAAGGAATTCCCGGCCAGAGGCTGCACAGACAAGCAGGAGACAGAGGTCACGGACTGCAAAGCCCTGCACTGGATGTCCTTGCACACAAGATAATCGCAGCCCTTAGTAATTTTAACGTGCCTTGAATTGGGTCCTTTCTTTGCGAAGACCTTTGGACATGAATCTTCTGCTTCTTCCTTTAACAGGTGTTTGAATAGTTCTGAAAATGCTGATTAATAACGTTGGTCTTGAAGTCAACACATATGACAGATTTTAGAAGGTCTCTCTCTTTGCAGAACAAAACCTGATTTTATACAAAATATTTTTAATTTTCAAAGATGTCAAGCAAACCAAAAGCTGCCTTCAGTGACAACCATATGGATTCAGAATTTCAGGAAAGCAGTCTTTATATTATTTGAATGATAAGTCCTGAATTTTGAAGTGCTCTTCATGGATATCTTCAGGTGTTTAGTACAATTATCCACAGTTAGAAGAGAATCTGTGGGACAGTATTCTCCATTTGCGATTCTCTTGTAACCTTTAAGCTGTCTTTTTTTGCTTTTGTTACAGCCAAATGAATATAGTAATTATTTAATGCTACTTCTGTTTCTGTTGCATTTTTTTGTTTATTGGTATTTATCTGTCTATTTATTTATTTATTTTATCTAGGAAACCGTTTACCAACTTTTGGAAGTACAGAGACAGCCTGGGGGTTCTTTCAGCTGTGCACAGCCCCAGCATCAAAAGGAAATTATCATGGAATAAGGCTGCCAGGAGGCAAATAGTGTTTACAGACCCTCTGGTCCTGTAGTGCTATAATGGCAAGAAATGTCACCATGGCATATTGTGCTGAATAATAAACGTTCCTTACCTACCCACTTTAAAAGTGCAAGGAGCTGAGGCTGCTGGTTATCATCGAAAAGGAAGAAGATATTTTGCCCTTTCTTCTTGGAAATGCACTGAAAACCTTCCTGTTAATTATATCTGTGGTGGAGCAAAGAGTGGAAAGTTCTGAGAATATCTATGTTATGCACATGAAGTATAGTTTGCCTATTTTAATTAAATAAGTTCTAAATATAATCCACTTTAATTCCAGAAACTAATTGAAAATGTAATTAGTTAACATAGCTGGGTGACATCATTAACTAAATTGTTCATGTATAAATGCAAAAAACCCTATAGGAAACTCGGTGTTTTTGCTGGGATCCTTCTCTAATGTTAATGATGAGCACTACAATGGTGTTCTGCATGCAGATAAGTATACTCACTGCAAAACTTTTTGGCATTTTCAGGATGGTATTTCCTATACAAAAAATTACAGCAATATAAGGTAGGGGTTAATAGAGCCATTGGGTCACCTCGATGAAACTCTTGCTTCTTCTAGTATAGCTTTTTTTTCCAGTTTAGCGTGTGGTACTTTGGCAGCTCCTTCCTTAAGCTGAACTAAACTAAAGAGGATAAAACAAGCTAAGAATCACTTACTGATACTGCAGAGGAGTCACGTACAATATGAAATTCCACCAAAGTTAGTACTTGCTGATACCATCACACCAGTCACCACATCACGCATGTGAGACCTGTAGCCGTAACCGAAGTCCCGTGCTATGGTCTCGTAAATCTTTTATGATTTTGCTCGTTCCTGCTTTTCTTCATTGGTCTGGACTGTGACTGCACATCATTCCCTTACCTGTTCCAAGGGATCATCTTTTTGTTCAGGTATCACCCTGAGGGTATCCCCCTTTATGTTTCAAGGTATCATCTACCTGACACTCCTGCTCTGGAACTGCTTCTCTTCCTGCCCAGAAAACAGATGGTGGATTTGAAGAGGGTAATGGGTTAATGAAGGGGACCTCATCTGGAGGACAGAGAAGGAGGTACTCCAAAGATGCCCTGCACTGAGGTCGGATGGAGGTCCCCACATGCAGTTGAGTCTAGTGGACAAAAACCACTCAAGGCATTGTTTAGTTTCCTATCTGTGATTACACCAGTTTAACATCTCATAAATACAACCCCTGGCTTCAGTTGCTGCCAGTATCCATTTTTTTTGTCTCTTTTTTTTTCTGTTGTCTCATTTGCCTTTTTACATTTGTCCAAAGACAGCACCATAGAGCAAGAATTCCTTATTAACATTACTCACACAAATTCATTTTTCCACCAACGTCATGCGAAAGCAACAGAACACAGACAAATGTGAGTTCAATAGGGTGTATATATACACCCACTCACGTGTAAAACAAAGATATGTTCCTTGCTCTCTGTAATTTGTTGGCTTTGTCTGCTCTGAGATTCTACAAGCATTTGTACAAGCTGTACTCCCACAGTCAATGCAGTCTTCTGCCTCTCTACATTGTCACACACACAACTTGGAAATTAACATTACTTCAGCTTAATTACACAAATGTATGTGGAAGCAAGCTCAAGAGGAGAAGGCAGATGAATAAATGAATCCATTTGAAAATATGAATGAAAATTTGTGGGAAATTTATATGCATTATTGGCTCAGCTCTCTTCAGCACAGAAGACATTCTCAAATACTTCTAATCACTGTTTTGTGAAAAGAATTAATTTTTTTACTGAAATAATACCCTGCCTTATATTGTGTCCTCTTTTACACTTTTGCATTTATTTGGGTAATAAACACGAGGCAAAATGGAGAGAAGTCTAAGAACAACTGTGATTTGCGGGAGACAGAAAAGGTGGCTTTTCTGAAGAAACTTTTTGCAAGAACGGAGCCAAATTCCATCTGCTTGATGTTGGGGATCCTGGTTAAACAGAGAGAACATTATCTGAAATGGTGAGCTGAAAGAAATTCTAAATGAAGTGGTAAGAATGTGTTCAGCTTGATATTATGCTGAATGTCTTCCTGGATATATTGGGGTGCTGAGAATGACATATCAAAATCACCTGAGAGAAGGGAATATAACTTCAATGTGTTCCCCTCCCCCCCCCCCCCAAAAAAAAAAAATATTACAATTCATGGGTTGAAATTGAGCTAAGAGAACTTTGGGATTATTATTGGGAAAATCATCTTAACTGTGTGAGGAAGTATAAAGAGGAGTCTCTCAGAGGAAGGATGGGAGACTTCCTTCCTTCCTTCCAAAATGATGGATGGTTCATCATTTTGATTATGGAAAAAGATGAAATAAACTTTGGATGAAAAAACACATTAGAATTCTCTTAAAGGGATGGGGAATAGAATAAAGGTAATAAATAAAATAAATTCTATTTAGAAAAAAATTTAAATAAATAGAAAAAAATAGAGAAAACTAAGAACCTCGCATAAGCAAAAAATATCCAAGAAACAAGTATTTTTAAGGGAAAACATCATTTCATAGCAAGTTATGCTGTTTGGAAACAAATGTAGAGTATTGGATTCCTTAATAGACATGAACAGATGATCTCAAGATGTCCCTTCCAACCTAAATTATTCTGTGGTTCTGTGACTTTAATCCTTCTCTGTAGACATTCATTTCTCTTCGGAGATTCAGTAGGACACACCACTGTACCTGAAGAATAAGTTATATTATGATCATGTAAGTCACATGGAGAATTACACACTGACTCTCTCTCTATCTAACTGCTTGTGCATGAAAGAAGACTATAAATAGCCACCAATGATTTAAAATGGGAACTTAGGTGAATCTTAAGCAATACTTAAATTTATTAGAGAAGTTAAAGTCACAGTAACTCACTTTATTTTCCCTCATTTCTAGGGATATAAATATGGATGAAACATGGGAAGGTGCCGGTTTAGGGTTATTGCCCATCTTTGTAAGTACTCAAACTATGGTTTGGCATGATGTCTGAGATGGAATTTGTGGAAGCCCTGAGTGCACCAAGAGGGTTTAATTTCCTGGACCAATCTGTACCCACCTTCTTCTTCAGTCTTCCTCTGCAACTTCTTCCCTCTCCCATCATAGTCATAGAATGGTTTGGGTTGAAGAGACCTTAAAGATCATCAAGTTCCAAGCCCCCTGCCCTGGGCAGGGACACCTCCCACCAGACCAGGTTGCTCCAAGCCCCATCCAGCCTGGCCTTGAACCCCTCCAGGGATGGGGCAGCCACAACTTCTTTGGGCAACCTGGGCCAGGGTCTCACCACCCTCAAAAGAAAAAAATTCTTTTGAATACCTAATAGAAATCTCCCCTCTTTCAGTTTAAAACCGTTCCCTCTCATCCTATGGCTCCCCTCCCTGATCAAGAGTCCCTCCCCATCTCTCCTGGAGCCCCTTTAGAGACTGGAAGGGGCTCTAAGGTCTCCCCGGAGCCTTTTCTTCTCCAGGCTGAACACGCCCAGCTCTCTCAGCCTGTCCTCACAGCAGAGGGGCTGATCAGCCCTCTGATCAACTGTCCACTGGACCCATTCCAACAGGTCCATGTCCTTCCACAGTCCTTGAGGTCTGCCCTGCCACAGTGCACCGTGAAGCAAGCTCCTGTGAAAACAGCTCAGCTGTAAGAAACAACTGAGAGAAGCCCTACCTTGAGCCCCTGCTCTGCACCCTTTGGCTCCAGGACAGCACCTCAGCTCATGCCCTGGCCCCTGGTCCTTATCTGAGCTACACTGTATGTAGGCCGTGACCAGCCATATGACCTTGCCAGTCCTGGCCTTGCTTGGTTGACCTGATGCCCTGGCTTGACCCTGGACACCCATGGGACAGTGCCCTTGTCAGAGAGGTCCCTGTGCTGCCTTGCTCTCAGCTCACCTTCCCCGGCGGGGCAGTGCCCTTGCTGCTCCCTCAGTAGTTTTGTGTTGAGTGCAGAAAAGGCAAAAGAGACTTAAGATCTAGACACCTGTCTGTTAAAAGGGGACATTTCCATAACAGTAAATTTTCTTTACAATCAATGTTGTTCAAAATCAGATGCTTCAATCACCACATTTTTGGCCAACAGTTTCAAATGAAGGGAGATTACTTTCTCCATTCCTGTTCTAGACTATGACCTGTATTCTTACCAGCTAAAAAGATGGTGCTTTATGTTTTCACAAGTTCTAGTAAGGGCTAAAATAACTTGTTCATGGAAACTAAGTACATAACTTTAATGTGCATAGAACCACAAAGGAATCATATAAGTGGAATATATGTCATCATCACAGCCATTAACAAACTACGTAGAAGGTTCACAGATTCACCTACTTTTTCAGGGAACCCAAAGCCATTCCTACTTAATTTGATTGACTATTTTAATTATGTATTACTCTGAGGGGTTTTATTGGTTTTGATGTATTTTAACTGCATGGTTGGGAGGTGATTAGAAGGTTTTGTTGAACAGCACCGTAAAAAATAAATGCATTCTTATTAAACTGTTACCTCTAGTGCTGTCTCCTGAAAGCTTGATGGGATATTTTCATGAGTCTCCCTGCAGGTTTCCAATTGACAATGAATCATGGTGCTGTTTCCTCAGTTAAAAGATCTGTGCAAACTTCCACTGTTTGGCAGTAGATGTTATTGCAGTTATCACATTCATCTGAATAGACCACCAGCTTGAGAAAATAACAATACTTTGTTGAGTCATACCTTTTGTGCCACATATAAAGAATAACACTCAAGGTGTTTCTCACTAATCACTTCTCAAGTTTAATTATCATACGGGTTTTTTTACTGTAAAATAAGTCGCAAACAGGATATAAGCATACTGTAGGCAGAATCAGGAACTGAATTCAATGATCATCATCCCTATATAGTTCAAAAGTGTTAAAAAAAAGCGTCACCTTTATGGGGACATGATTTTTGCTGACACTTCTCTAAGTAACATTTTAATGCATCAAACACGTGTTTCCAATTATTTCAGAATTTAAAATACTTCCCAAGTATGAGGAACTCCTAATTTTATCTTCTGAGATACAGAAGGGTGGCTTTACTTAAGAACAGTAAACAATTTTTCCTTTGAGATACATCATCTTCCGGGAACAAAATCACCATGTAATTTCTCTGTTGATGTTTCTACCTGCCATCCTGTCAGCAAGGCAAAGTTTGCTTTCTCCCAAGGAAATAGCTGTGAGATCGATCCACCACATGACTTCCAGCTCCTTACAGGTAGATTCTGTCAATATACATACAAGTCTTTTGCCTCTCCATGTTCTCTCTTTCCACAGCTGCTTGCGTTTGCCTTTGGTCTGTTCTCTATCTTTTTTTTCACATCAATCCTTCCTACAATGCAAATGACCACAAGAGCTAAGCGAAATGCAGAACATTTGCTGGTCCATTTTGTTTCAAATCAACATATGAAAGGAAAGTTCTTCTGTAATGTCTTGCCTGCATAGCATTCTATTGCAGACAGCATAACACTACTACAGTTTCTTGGCACCTGTGGGCTATAAGCGGTATTCCTATGCTACTCATAACTAAAGTTATACAATTGCTAAAAAGCAAAGCATATGTTGTCTTTTTAATTACCCACAATTAATATAGCAAATGTGAACGCGCAGACTGTTTTGGTTTTTTTTTATACTAGGAAAAGACAAATTAAGGAAATGCGATATGAAATTTTCTGTTCTGTTTATGGATAGAGTTTTAATCAGATTGGTTCTATAGAGAAAGTACATCCTTATATGCCTATGCACACTGTCTGCTTTCCTACAGTCATCTGCTGAGGAAGAGTCAGGTTTGTCCTCTGAAGGTCTCTTGGAGCAATGTGGATAAATAAATCCCAAACAGGATGTAACCCATTTGACTAATAAAAATAAAACCAGCTAATGGCAAAGGAAATAGATGTATTGGAAATGAAGTTCATCCCAGTTTTCTGGGTGTAACACTAACTAGATAACAGGGTCCCTCAAGCCTGATAAATCACAGCGTAGCCTGGAATACTTATTGCTGGCCATAGGGTAACTGTATAAGGTTTCATTAAATTGTAATGTTTTCAGAGCTAATAACCCCTTCTAATCTGTTGTCCTCTCCCCTCTGCTGTGCGTAAATATCCTGTTATTATGTCTCTTCTGCAAGAGTGAGTCTCTAGATATTAGCATATGAAAATGTACTCTGATTGATTCTACCTGTTGCAAGGAAATGAAATTTCTTTATTAAGAGGATTTATGAATATGGCCAAATTTAGCTCTTTCACTGCGCATATCTGACACATAGGTGGTCACTCTCATCCTCCACTTCCTTCCTTTTCTTCAATGCAAGATGGATAGAAATGGTATAGAAAAGGATGTGATAATCCCTCAGATGAAAGGAAAAAGATTCCAGGGGACCACTGAAAAATGACATTTGCACCTACAAAGACTCACTCTGCTACTTGTTCCTTGCAATAGTGCTGAAAGTCATTCAATGAGATTTAGTTTTTATAGTGAGAAACCTTGCCATGCAGCAAACCATCAGTTACAGTCCCTAGAATACACAGATATTTTCATACCTTTTATAGAATCTGTATGGCCTTTGAATCCTCTGTACATTTTCCTCTGAACCTTTCTGATACACCTTAAGCAGCAGCAGTACCGTGGCCTCACACCTGTGTAAAAGCCTGGAAAAGAGCACCACTTCCTACCAGATGTTATTTCGAATGCCCTGTGTGGGACTACATCATTCAGAAGTGCTTCTTAGTATTTTTATGCTCTAAAGAACATTAGGGAAAACCACTTACATTTACAACGTGAAGCTTTTTAGATTACTGTTGTTATAATTGTCTGCAGTCTCTAGCTGCAGCCAAACGGCATAAAATGTGTTCCTTGTGCCATTTAGACTTGATGACCCCCTATAGTCTTTCAAAAAACGTTCACCCATCAAGGGTGGGAAGCACTGGGAAGCAAAGACCGGGAAGATAGATCTTTGAAAAACTACTGGCATGGAAGGGTGGAGTTGTACAACTGGTCTCTGTGGAATAAAAGCATCCTTTCACATCTTATGTTCATACCTTATTTGACAATGTTATTTAATAAAATTAAAAAAAATTAATAAATCAATCTTTTGACCTATTGGTAAAATCAGCTGTATGACTTTCTGAATTTCGTACTGGTCTCAAAATGATTTTCAGACAAAGATGATACTCTCTAAATTGGATCTTTAAGTGTCTTAATTCTTACCTCTTGGTATCACAAACACAATGTGAAATAGCCATAAGCTTTACCAGTGTTGTAGTTAATTGTGCTGCATTTTGTGCTAAGCCTTTTGATGCATTTATCAGATCTCACTCTAATTTTATTGCTATCATTCTTTTCCTGCTTTGATTGTAATTTCATTTTAGATGGACTTTTTGCTCCTTTTTTTTCAGTTTCCTAAAGAAACCGAAAGTTTCTGAAAGAGAGCTGTGCTCAAACCCAGACTCAAACACTCAGAGCTTCAGGGAGGCTCAAATCCACAGCTGAACTCAGACTTATCTCTTTCTCTCCCCCCTCAACTAACTCTTTCCCTTCATTTACCTAACACCACTTTGGGATCATACTAAGTCTGGTAGAAAAATGGTCTGGGGTAGACGGCAGCACTGGCAAGGCCTTGGCCATCTTAAAAGGTAGTACAAGCAGCACGCTACGAAACTCTCTTAAAATTGAAGGAGCGCTGTATAGAGACAGATGGGTCCACAGAGACACTCTGGTCCAGGGGCAGAGACTTTCTTCATGAAGATTACTTGAGATGGAGTATCAACACGTGATTGAAATGGTCAGCCATGTTCAGAAATCATGGGATAGGCTTAAAAGTTAGAACGAAAACTTTTTTTGATAGTTTGTCTCTTGATTTCAAATGTTTAGAAGTCAACTGTGCCATGCCTTCCACCCATGCACTCAAACAATTCTTTAAAATCAAGACAGTAAGCTCTTTTTGCCTTTAGCAAATACTGTTTTTTTTTTAAATTATTAAATTATCATATATTCAGTTGACTGAACTTTCCAGTGCTGAAACATTAATATCATAATAAACAACAAAGATTATAATAAAATGGCAAGAGTTGAGAGTACAGAAATTATTTTTGCCCCAGAAGTCTCTGTTCTGATTCAGATTAGGAGATTATAGAGTTGGAAGAGAAGTCCTTGAACTTAATGTATTTTTTCTTTTCCCTAATGATAGAAGCTCACTGAAAAAAAAAAAGTAATTCCTGTCACTGATAGTTTTCCAGATGGGAAATATAACAGTTCATACTTTCTTTTCAATTCATAGTACAAAGGAATGGTGGCTAATGCTGATATGCAGTAAATGAAATATTCTAAAATATTTCTCCCTTCTGCATCTTTTTCAACATTGATGGTAATAGTGTAGTAGTATTTGACTCCTTGTATTTTTGGGGGGTTGTTTTATTTTGCTAACCAGAAGGCTTTCTATACTACGGTGGTTAGAGAACTGGTGCAGAATACACATATCTAGATTCAAGCCCACTCTGCACCTGACCCACAGTGGCCTTATATGAAAATCTTTGCAGCCGCTGTAAAGGAAGAGGAACCTTGGCTTCCTGCTGCATTTGCCAAGACCTTAACTTGTAGATGACATACGTATTTACCTCTTTTTGACAATACAAAACTAAGACTTTGGTTCTGAATAGATATGTTAGCATAGTCCTGCTTTTTGCAAACATTCTCAAAAGTTTTCTTTTCAGTTCTGCTGTGGAACAAAGAAAATCAAAATTGAAGACATTGTGACAAAATGGAATTGTCAGCTTTAGTAAGCAGATGCACATTTCATCTCCTTGTGCCCTTCGTTAGTAGTTCTTTGTAGGAGGAGACAATGAGCCACTATTCATATGGCACTTTGGAAAGTGAATAAATGTTATATTTTATGGGAATAAAAAGAGTTTCTGAGTCCAGTTCAAAATGAACATGCTATTGTAATGAAAAAAGACTTCTGTAGTGGGGACATAATGACTGTAATTCTGGAACGAATTTATCATTACGAAAAAATGCATCCACTTTTCCCAATAATTCTCTTTCATTAGGGCAATCTTTGGCATAATGCAGTTTTACCTTGGCAAATCTACCTAGGTTTCCCACCTTCACAAATCTTGTTCCCCCGAGACAGCTCTGTAATGAGAGTGAAGTGTTTTTATTATTGCTTTTGTTAATCATGCTTCCTGCATCCTGCAAAGTGCTTCTTATTCTAAACTCTGCCAGAATTATTGAGGAATTAATCAATACTTGTTACCAATCACCATCAGAGCTGTTAATCACAGCTGTAATTACCAATTGATTAATTAGCACAGCCCTGTTCAAAAGTCAGGAGTCATTAAATTTCCAGTACAAGTAACTTTAAATTCAGCCCAATATCCACAAAGCTCTACAATTACATTTCAACCTACCGTAATTTATTACACATTGCTTTTTATTAATAACTTTTATTTATTATAGTATTTTCCAGTAACCCAAACTGGATTCCTAGTCTATATATAGTTTCTCATTGTATACCTACTCTAAATTAAATAATTCATTACAATTCCTAATAATAAATGATGATAAGGTCAATGAATACCCAAACTCTACATGTTTAGGGACCTTGCTTTGAATTATCCTTTCAGTGTGATAAATGCCTTAGCTGAAGAACAACATTTGGGTGTATTCCGGAGGTTGATACGCTGAAGTTATTTTCTTTTTTCTGCTAGTGAATGCAATTTATATTAGCAAAACGGCATTTCATTCTATTAACTTAGGTACTGGCTTATTTTTACTGGACAGTGCATACCATCTAACTGCTAATTCATTGACCTTTTTTCTCTGTAGTTCCAAAAAGAAGAATCTGAGTCCATGGCTTGACATTCTAACAGAGGAAAGGGGCTAAGTTGCAAGATAAGCGTATTTTCTTTATGCCACCTTCTTACTTACAAGATTTATAAAACCTCCTGGAAAAATCACCAGTCTGCCTCCTGCTCTCACTACTCCATTAAAATCACTCGGATGAAAATCAAAGGTCAATCATAAGGCCTTGTTCCACCTCCCTCCATTTTGACACACGCTTCTACCGTGCCTTACTTTTTTCCTCCTTTTAGCTAATTTTGGCTGTGTCACATTGCTGTTGTTAAGAGGAAGGACATAACAGCACAGCTTCTGTCAGACAATCTTTTCCTTATTCCATCTTTCTCCTGTGACCTGTGTAATGGGTCTATGCAAGTAGCAGATGACTGTGGCACCTGGGTGAGCCCAGTCACCATGGGGAGCAAAGTTAAAACTTCAGCGATCCCTCCACCAGCCCCTCTCCGTCTGGATTTCCTTCATGCACAGGTTCATTGTGTCCATACATAACCATAAAGTCCCTCTACAACCTGGCATTTGGTTTTCATGGCACCACCTGAATTAGATTGTGTGTCTTCAGTCTCTCACTGTCTTTGTTTAAGACCTTTAAGGTTTAATATTTTAAGTTCTTATGCAAGTGACTAGTCCTTTTACTCTGTGCACCTATTCAGAAATTATTTGATGCCAGCAAAGCAAGAATCCTCTGCACCTGACTGCCTTGAAATAACTCATGAAAACTTTTTAAAACCTGTAACAGGCTGCTGCAGCCTATGCACAGCTCCTGCAACAGGATGGTCAGGAGGCCTCTGCATTTGAGTCTCCTACCTAGGAAACTTTGATCCCCATCATTGCCAATCTCTAGTTGACATCTCCCCATGACACCTCTTTGGCACAGAGGTTTTGTGTAATACCCTGCCAAGAAGTCACATCCTGCTGCCTTGTGCTGTTGGAGCTGCTAACATAGGTGATCCCCTCAAAACCCCTATACTGAAAACATGCGTCTTCCTGGAGCAACATCTGTGAGGAATTTAGGTTGGGGTTAACACTTCAGAGACTAAAGAATGTCAGAGCACTGGGCAAATCCCTCTTCTCCTCAGGGTTTCGCTGTGAGGGCTCAGGGCCAACACAGAGTTTGGGCAGGGGGTGGCCTTGAAAGAAAGAACTAGAAGATCATAGAATCATCTAGGTTGGAAGGGACATTCAAGATCATCTAGTCCAACCATCAACCCAACTCTGATAAAAAACCCATCACTAAACCATGTCCCCCTGAATCGTGTCAACCCATCTTTTGAACACTTCCAGGGATGTTTGCATCCCATTCCAAGGCTTCATAACCCTTTCAATATAAACATTTTTTCTAATCTCCAATCTGAACCTCCCCTGGTGCAACTTGAGGCCATTTCCTCTTGTCCTCTCGCCTGTTGCTTGGGAGAAGAGACCGACCCCCCCTGGCTACACCCTCCTTTCAGGGAATTGGAGAGAGCGAGAAGGTCTCCCCTCAGCCTCCTTTTCTCCAGGCTGAACACCCCCAGCTCCCTCAGCCGCTCCTCATAATACTTGTGCTCCAGACCCCCAGATGCTTCAGCCAAGATCGACTCTTGTTCCCCATGGAACTGCTTAAGCTGAGGTTCTCACCTTGGCCTCTGCCCAGAGGGGTCTCTGCTTGGCCCCTACCCCCAACTTGGTGGCCAGACTTGCCAACATTGTCACTGCAGACTGGCCAGCTGTTCTGGGCTCCAGCTGGCCCTGGCTACCATCAGCAGTTGCTCTGCTCTTGGAGGGAGCCCTGTGCCACCACACTGCCACTCTCTGTTCACCCCCCGCCACCTCACGGGGATCCCTGCCCTTGCTCCTGCCCTACAGCCAAAGTGTCCTCATTTGATTTGTTTCATTGGTTTCAAACACACACTGTTCTTCATTTGAGACAGGGCCATAAGAATACTAAACACGGTCTCACTGCTCCATTCATCTCATAACTTGAGTTTATCTGTGGATTTTGGAACACAACTTTACTCAGCAGGATGTGCTCACCCCACTGCTTTTCTGCATCTCTCTCCACAGGCAGCTATTCTTTCTCCTATTTCCTCTATCCATCCTCCTCTCTCTTTTATAATCACCAGCTCCTTTCTGCCATCAGATGCAATCAATGATCTTTTACCTGATTACCATCTCCTGATAATATGGGAAACTGATATACCACTGGTTATAATCATCTCGTTCTGAAAGAATTCAGTATTTGAATGTACCATCACCGGTCGCACATCTCATATTTTATTATCCCCAAGCAAAGCATAAGGATTTTCCCTATCAGTTCCTATGACTTTTCAGTGTCAGAAAAGGAATATCGGTGAAAACCAGTCCAATGTTTAAAATAGTGTGCAGTGCCACCAATCCTGCCCAGCGATCAAACGAAAATAATATTCTGCACATACACGTATCTGCGTATCTGCCTGCCCTGTTCATCCTGACAAGTCAAAAAAGGCTCAGCTAAAAGGTAAGTGCGAAATAGTCTCATGGAATATATTTCTGTAAAAAAATTTAAAATGTATTAAATAGAGCCAGAAAAAGCTTATTGCACTTTTTATTTCATATGCTGTATCTTTTCCATATGCTAAATACTATTTCATCATCTAATGAACACCCATGTGAAATAAATTTACTTTATACATGTAAGTAATACTTAAGTATTTTAGCTAAAGCAAAATGCTTATGTGTTTTGGGTTGATTTAAAGATATTTAATTGTAGCTAGTCTTTATCTTTCTGTATACATCCTCTCATATAAAGATATAACTACTAAGTGAGACATTGTGCCACTATTTCAGAGCTAGGGATTTTTTGTTTTGTTTTGATCCAGCTATCCACACATTATTACAGAGCAAGGTTTTCCTTTTACCTTTCAACTGGATAAAGCACAGTAGAGAGAAGAGAAAGTATTGAAAATGTAATTGCTGGGGTGCTTGGATTTCCTGATAGAGTTACACATATATCCATATCCAAAGCCAATAGCCTTAGCATGGATAACGGTGTCTTAGAGAAAATACCCAAGGAATTAGGGGGCTATTAGCCAGGTGCTGAAAAGCTCTGCCATACCTCTGCGAGTTCTGATGCTGGGCTATTTCTGCTCTTCTCACTGGATCTCCGTTGCTGCTGCTGATGTCCATCCTAAGAGCCGTCATTACAGCCTGCAACTTGCTAAGCCATGCAAATTTCAGTACTCCTGGGAGAAGAATAATAAAGGTTATGCGTTGTTAAACACGTCTCTGATTCAACTCCCATTTCCCTCAGTGCAGTTTTATAGTGGACGTCCATTCAGCCTCACAGGGACAGATAAAAGAGGCTGTTTTCGAGCAATATCCATCTAAAGGATGAGGTGTCATGGTCTCCCAGCAATTGACTCCTTCAATGGCAGAGCGGTTTGATTTGGAACAGTTATAAAACGGCTATTTCTGACCCTAGAGCATAGCAGAGTTAATTACAGTAGAAAGCAGTTTGGAGCAACTAATTTATATTGTGATGCATTAGCTGGCGTAAGAAAGAAGAGATTTGTCAAAATATACTAAGACAGCTCCCCCAAACCCTACTGTATTTTCTAACGTAAGAGTAAAAATCTTCTTGCTTTGTTATGACAGAGGCAAAATATAATCAAGGGAAGGTGCGTCTTACTTGATCTACACATACTTGTCCTGAGGCCGTATTTCAATCCCAAAGAGGGTTAGCTGACAGGACAAACAGGTTGTGGAGAGTCGTTCAGAAAAAGAAAAAAACAATAAAAATAAACTGTTAGCTTTCACGAGAACTGCAAGTTACAGAATGATGGCCTTTTGGCAAGGCTGGAGAAGACTTTCAAGGCTAACTGCGTATTACATGAAGCACCCTGTTTTTGACCTGCTGCTTACTTTATTTCTTGTCATCAGTAGGTAGAGGTACTAATGACTTAAGACAGCTTTTCATCCTTCTCAGGCTGGCAGCCCTTCTGGATTGTTAAATAAGAATGAAATGTCATTGACAAGAATGCATAATTCACGTGGGTGTGCTCTGCAACAGGCTATCAGAGAATCACAGAATGGTTTGGGTTGGAAGGGACCTTAAAGATCATCAAGTTCCACCCCCTGCCCTGGGCAGGGACACCTCCCACCAGACCAGGTTGCTCAAAGCCCCCTCCAACCTGGTCTTGAGCCCCTCCAGGGATGGGGCAGCCACAGCTTCTCTGGGAAACCTGGGATAGTGTCTCACCACCCTCACAGAACATTTAATCCTGAAGGGCAGAGCAGAACAACAGATACCAGGTTCCAGCAAAATGTTCAGCAACTAACATTGCCCAGCCCTGATTCCATTTCAGGGTTCCCGTGGTAGTTGCTACCTACAAGTTGAGAAAATTAACCCGAGCTGTAATAAGACATCATCAGGCTGGATCTGTATTTGGTGTTTAATAGGACTTTATTTGTCTGGAAGTTTCCACTTTGCACCTTCAGCTAAGCTCCTGTTTGGTGTTAGTTTCATCAAATTCTGTGCACATCACTGAAATATCTGAGCCTCTCTATTTAAAATGCTCAGTGTGACACTAAGTTGGAGTTTGGATGGATCATTATCTATTGTCTGTATCCTCATTTAGCACCCATCTGACAGATGAGGGAAGAAAAAGAGTATTCAGGACAGTGAAATGAACATTTGTTTCTATCAGGTCACACCCCTAAGACTAGATAGATGAAAATGGGAGATGGGAAGAATGAGTCAGAAAAATGAGTCACTAATTTATTTTGTTACCCTTTCAATTCTCGTTTTGTCCTCTATAAGCTCGCTATCCCGCTCTCCTCTCTGCTTTGCCCCAAGCCTAGAAGCACTGTTCTGCTGGACCTCTCCTGCTCCTCACAGTAGGATGCTGTGCGTGACACTGGTTCTGGGAAGCAGAGCGACACTTACTGCACAGACAGCATCAAGAGATCCCAAGGCACCAGGCAATTTTTGCCAGTGAATAAAACATCATAAACTTCAGTTTATGAACCAAGCCTCTCTATTGGTCTTGGCTGATGTCTGCTTTAGCGGAGTAAGAGTCATGGGAGGGAAAAACAACCTTTCTCATTTTCCTGCTTAATAGCTATTCTGTTCCAGAGCAGTGGAATACCAATAAAAAGCTAAGCTATTTCACCACTGTCATTTACCAGACCATGGCACTTTATGCTCTGCTAATCCGTATGACTCAGTTTTGACAGAGTTTATCAACTCTACTTTATAAACAAGACGGACAATATCACATATTTAATACAACAGAATAGAGGATCCAGATTCCAAATTCTTGACTACAGCTAGTGGAACAAAAATGCCATCATTAACAGACAAATCAGCACACAGACTTTGTCTCCATTTGAGAAGACACAGTCTAAGCAACGTATGTCTGGATTTAACATAGGTCTGAGCATCTTCCTTTCATATCGATTCCAAATAATTAATAGAATCTTTGAAAATGAGGCAAAAGGTTCATAAACTGAAGTTTATGATGTTTTATTCACTGGCAAAAATTGCCTGGTGCCTTGAGATCTCTTGATGCTGTCTTTGAGCTCTCAAAGTCACTGACTAATTTGATAAACATGGGCACCGGTAACTTCCTGAGACCATCTTAATCCATTAGGTATTCTTATGAATATATAAAAATTAACATATTTTCAAACATTATAGTTTTAGTATTATCCGTTACTACAATCATGAGGATGTAAACAGAATGAGAAAGAAAGGTTTTAGAACTAAAGTTCTGTAAGTTGATACCAGAAGAGATTTCTCACATGAGGTTTTTAACTCAGAGGGGCTGAGGAAGATTTGTATGCAAGAATCTGCAATTTTAGAATATGTGGCTTGGCTGCCCCTGAGGTGAGAAGAGGAGGCTTTTCTTGTATGTTGCAGTATCACAGAGTAAATGTAACGGTCCTAGAAAAGTAAGACATGTAGTGGTTAGACTTGGAACAAATGTTGGAATACACTGTTAATAAAATTATGCTCTGACAACTGCTGCAATATTTGTACTGACAGAGCCCCGGGTCTGCGAGGATGTGCTTGGTATTCACACCACTTAAATTTATCTCACTGGAATAAAAATTGTACTGCTTGATTCCTGGAAGGTGACTTCCAGTAGAGCAGTGATTTTTAGAAGCAGAATAATCAGACAAATGTCATCAGTGTACCGTAAGCATAACTTCTTAGAGACTGATTAAAGAAATAGACCAAACCACTCCCAGAAAACCCCCACGATGATTAAATCATGACCAGGTAAGGAAACCAAACTGTAATTCTGTTATTATTTTCCCTTAGTAGGGCCTGAAAATAAGTTCAGACCTCCTTAGGAACCTTCCCAACACAGACTCTCTAAGGCGTTGTGAGAGGGCTCAGTGAATGCACATTTTCTCAATCTAATGGTAAAAAAAAAAACTGTTTCCAAGCAACAGGTATGGAAAACTGAGCATTATGTGTGCCGTGCTATGCTGCCATAGAATCCTCCAGAAGGATTCCCTGTCACAGGGTTCTGTTCAACTACTCTCTGTCAGAGGACACTTGGGCAGAGAGGACAGATATTCCGTATGGGTTTTAACTTACAGAAAGCAAAAAAAAAACTTATGGTGCAATGTCTATAACCACCTTCCCAAGCTACCCCAAGAGTCTGTGTAATTTGTGTGCACAAAAACTCCCTTTACTCTTTCCTTCATGGCACATGAAGGAACAAAGGTTGGAATTATTTCTACAACGTCCTATTATTTCCTTCTCAGCAGCTTCTGCACTCTCTTCTGTGCACACGCTGTCGTGCCAAAGCATGGCCAATTACTGCTTTTGGGAGAGTAGACTCTTCCAACTTACTGAAAACGGAGTCTTTTCCATAAAAAATTGGCAAGTACAGCTGTCCTAAGGGAGATCCAGCTGGCACCTAAAGGCTTGTAACAGCTATCAAAGCAGACTGTTGCGAATGTGTAACAGACATGGCATTATTAAATGAGACTGAAGAAGCCAATGACCTGTGTGCTTCTAGGCATGACATAGCTGTCAAGACCTTACATTTCTCAGAAATGTTCCTAGATATTCTGTGGACGGACTAAGCACAGTGTCTGCCGCAGAGATTTGACTTGCTGCAATGAAAAGGGGGGCAAAGTAGAATTTGGGAAGCAAGTTTGTTCCTAAAAAGTTTTCTTTCAAAATCCCAAAGCACTGGAAATCTAGTTTCTGCATCAGATGAAATCAAAACTTATTAGTATCAAGTTAGATCTGAACTCCATCAAGCAATAACAAACTTCTGTGAGGACTCAATACCCTCCTATGAAAATATATCTCCCTATCAGTGCAGAAAATGTATTCCAATACTCATTTCCTGCCCCTATGCAACTGTACTGTCAAGAAGAATATGACCTCTCTATATTAATTTGCTCAGTTTTGATCCAGGTAACAAATTCCATTCCCTGGTGTCTTGGTTGTGCCTTTTGCAAGTGCTGGCCACTGGAACTGAGGAAACCCGAGCAGGTGAATATGTTCTACCTGATAAAATAAACTTGAGTAAGGTAAGACATTGGAGTCACTCATACTTCACCGCCTTCCTGCAGTACAGTTGACTTGCAGACAGCGGAGAAAAAAACCTCCCTCACCTGTATTTTCCAGGATTAACAGGTGTGACACATTAATTTGTGACCTTGGTGGTTCACAGCCTCTCCTGTGACAAGTCCACAAAATTTCCTGGGTATTGCTGAGTAATGCTGTCTCCTCAGGCCAGTACTGCACAGCTCCTAAAAGAACCTCCGCCGCTCACTTGAGCTGCATTTTGCTATTCTTTGGGTACTCCGGGGAAATGTATTAAGATGAGAGTCTGCTAATGTTCCAGCGAACCATGACACCTGTGAGAAAGGAGCGACTTGATTTCAGCCTTGTAACTTGAAACAATCCTTTTCTCATGGAAGGTGAAAATAAAGAAGGTAATAGAATTTCTTGGGGAAAAAAAAAAAAAAGACAGTATATTAGAAGATTTTATCAGGACATGGACACCAGAAAAGGAAAAAATGCCATGCTTAATCTTCTTCAAAGCTGAAGTATAAAAAGACTCATAAGAAACCTTCTTCCTCTGCGTTCTGCCCAGCGAAGTGCTATGATCTGACCCTCCAGAAAAGCCTGCAGTTTGCTCATCATGGAGACGTGTTTTCTGGAACTTTGCCGTTAAGAGCTGCCCAGGTCGTTTTCTGACAAATTGCATTCTGTACCCCCGATAACAAGCAGCAAACAATTAATGCTTCTTTTGTTATTTACTGTCACACCATTAATCACAATGAAAATTCCTTTGACGTTGCTCATGTTCAGTAACTAGTATTTACTCCTATGGGAGAAAGCCTGGTGAACACTTACTATTAATAACACAATGTGGATTTTTTTAAGGTTCCTCCCCAAATAAGTCTAAGCAAGTCACCTAGAGCATATTCTACGTCTTCACGTAATTCTTTGCATCTGCATGCACATATATGTAACAGTCAGATCCTCTGCTGCTTACAGAAGGAACATGGCTCTTTTTATATACAGGGCTCCCTGCAGTTCCATGTTAGTCAATGAAAAGGATATAACTGACTGATAAAGTAGCAGCAGTCGTTGCTCAAGTAATTTATAAGTCATTCATTCATCTTTATGTACAGGGCTGTCAGGTTTTCCCCCCCTCACATAGAAGGAAAGAAAAACCAAGGCTTGGTGGTTGCTGTTCCAGAGAACTGTGCAAAGATTAACTAAAAAGAGATGGAAAATAAGGATAGAAGGAAAAGGCTACACAAAACTGAGTTTTAAGGCAGCTTTAAATATAGCTAGTTCCTAAGAAAACGTAAGAAGATTAGAAAGAAATTTGCACTAAGGCCCTCACTATGTTGCCGTTTCCTCTCCTACAATGTGATTGTAAATGTATCTGAGAAGGACTGTTTTTCTGATCTGGTGGCATCATGACATTATGGTCTCCCTTCACATTGGTGTGAAGCAGCTCAGAATTAGACAACACTGAATCCAGGTTATTAAAGACAACAGTCTGACAGCTATAGTGAGTGGAAACAGTCTTATTTTTAAGAGAGAGATCCTTCTAGTGCCCAACACCCAGAAAACGGAATGAATCTGTATCAAAAAAGGCACCTTGCTTCCCTGTTGTTTTCCAAAGATAAATCAAACTCAAGCTGTAGAAGAAGAGCTTGTAAGCAACTCTTTTTTTTTTTTTATAAAAAAAGTCCAAAATTCAGGAAAGAACCCAACAATTAAACACTACACCTCGAGTGTCCCTCTCCATTGGCAGGCCAGAGGAGCATGCCAGCTACCACAGTTGGCAGAGAGCTCCCTGTCATGTTTTTTTCCTCTTTTTTGTGAGAGGGCTTCTGGTGCCCTCTTGGTACTGATGGAATCATTGTCGTAGTTCCATGTGTTCAATTTTTCCAATGATGCTTTTTCGTTGGACAAAAGACAAGATGGAATCAGTCTCTGAAGCATCTGGAGCATCACCTCATCAATAAAACTCTCTCAATAACACACTGTAACTAATCTTCAGATTCACAACTCTTGAATTTCGAAAATCTGCATCTAGGTTTAAGTCCAGCTGGATGCTTGGACCATCATCTTTTGAAAAAAAAAAATAAATGCCTGGAGACAGAAGCTTGGCTGTCAGAGCGACTTGCTTTGTTATGTGTTTAGCAACACTGAAAAATTTGCAGTTTCACTCAACTTCTCAGTCCCAAATAGACTCTCAGGGTACCCCTGGGGAAGCTGTTGAGTTTGTTAATACCGTAGCACTGACAAAGACAGATAAACCTCTTTCATTCATTTCTATTTTTGGCAACTAACTTAGGTCTCCATCTTTCAGCCCTATGAATCATGCTTTCAAATATACTGGTGACTGTTTGGGTTTTTTTTTTACAAATTACTGATTTCAAAGAATTCTATTTCTGAGAGTCAAACGAAACAGTGCAGAGGTTGTCACAAACTCACTATTTTCAGAAAATTGGCTAAAGATGCACGTCCTCTGCTCACAAGAAATCTGACACTGTTTAATGCCACTGTTTAAATTACCTGACCTAAATAGAAGAGCGGAGCCGAAGAGTCAGCAAACCTAGAGTTGCACAGGGCTCAGTCAGGCCAATGCCTGGAGCACATCTTTTATTGAACAAGGAGAGGTAGAACCATTCTGCTGCGTTCTGTCTGTTCAGACACGTGCTACAAGTGTTACAAGGCCCATTGCAAATTGCTGTTTCCACATTCATATCATTTCCTATTATCTCTGCTCAGTCACTGTGAGGCAGCCTAATCTATTCCCCACCATACAGACCATTTTATTCTAACTGCTAAATAGCATTTCCCATTTGGATTCTGACATCCAGCAATAGGCTCATTTTGTTTAAAGACAGTTTCTGCATACCTTTACCAAGAAAATGACATTTTTGCCGCCAGGGAATTTAAACACTTTCCAACCCTCGAAGATTAACCAATTGATTGTGTGTGTTTATGTACTTATGTCTACATAGAATTGTTATTTAAGGCAATGACATAAGCGACAATCACCAAGTGTTGCAGAGAATGTATGATTAGTTGTCATGATGATGACTTTAAGACTCTGTCTATTGCTGAATTACTAATAAAAATCCATTTACGAGCCCTAAGTTGCAAAGCACATAGCTGCTTACATCACGCAGTTATGTAGTCAGCGGGGTTGACCTAGAAATAACCTAGTTTTCCATAACAACAATGATTTCATGGAAAATGTAGGCCTCCACAAGAAAACATTTCCAGCAAAATTTGCAAACTGATCACTTCCCTATCAGGAAAAGCGAACAATAATGTTTGTTTTGGGGTCAGTCTACCTTCAGACTCTTTATTGACCTAAGTAGTAACAGTGCCTCCAGGGAATGTCTCTATTTCTGATGCCGCATCCGAAGGAAGTTACCGAAGGAAGACTTCCAGTTGGATTAACACAGCAACTCAGGTACCTTGATGCTACGGGGAAAGGAGACATACCAACATTATCGATTCAAAATACGTACAAAACCTTTTGTTTCACAAGAAATTCTGGTATTTCAGTATTTCAGCTTGATTTTTGATGAAAACAAATGTGGAAATATCAAAATTTCCCATGCAAGAGAGAGATTATTTTTAATTATATTTCTTAACTGTCCCTAAAGAGTTAAACATGAACTGAAGGGAACACTTAGAAACATGATTTAGGAATAAGTTCTGTGCTGGCCAGAAAATGAGTACCTGCTTTGACACGAGGCATGCTGAGCCTAGTATATAACTCATAGGTCATATGAGTTATAAGAGGTTATAGGAGGTCAACTAGTTCCACTTACCTGATCCTCCACCTGCTCTGGAATGCCATTTTGCTTGAGATGGCCTTCTGGCAGCAGACTTTAGACTACACAAATTATTCTGATGGTGACAGCATGCTCCAGGCTGCATTTTCCATCACTCTGAGATGTGTTGCTCATGAGCTACACGCTTACAAGCGCTCAGGGAAGTCTCTGGGAAGAAACGGTGGCCAAAAACACACCACTTGTCACTGCCAGAACCGTGGATTCATGAGCAGCTCCTTCTGCCTGCGCTCCAAACTGCCTGTGGGTCAGAGAACAGCTGGAAGTGCAAACCATCCCTGTTGGAGGAAGACAGTAGTCATCCTTTTTCCGTGGTAGTAATGTGGCAGTTTGTGCTCTGGCCTTAGGTACACAGGGTGTTCTTAAGCCTAATATTTTGGTCAAACTGAGTCCTCAATGGATTTAACTTGAAAAATTTACTGCACGTATTGCAAGATAAGACTTTACGCAGCTAAAATGAGTAACAGTATGTGGGAATGTTAAGGCTTCGTTAATGGAGCTATATAGTATTTTTCAGCAAATAAATCCATTTCCAGGTAACTGGAGCCTAAAGGGAGGCTGTTTGTGAGTTTCTAATTCCATTCATTTGTACAAGAAATTATATGTCCAATCAACTGCACTACAAACACAGTGTTGGTACAATGTGTGTGTCTTGTAGATGGCACCTTGCCATCAGATACATACCTGAATTCAGGAGCGAAAACATTTTCAAGCATGAAGTCAGCAGACATTGTAGCAAAATGCCATCTCATATCAGATGTCACTTGGAGTTGGGGACATGGGAATATTTCTCTCATATTCCAGCATTGGTTTTCCTGGCAAAAATCTTGAAAACAGGAAGTGATGAGATTACCTTTTCACTTTTTTTGTGTACAGTTTTGCTTAGAAGTTATTAAAGGTATGGTAAGTTCACCACCAGAAGCTAAATCATTAATTTCAAGCCTTATTTGGTCTTTGCAGATGGAATTTAAGCATGCATAACTGTTTAGTGTGAGACAGGTTGTTAATGGCTGCTATAGGCCTTCAATCACATTGGCCATAAACTATTCTCTAATAGTAACGGAGCAAACAGAAGCTGCTTCTTAGGTTTATGATTAAAATTTCTTTCAAGACTTTAATAGCAACTCACCTCCCCCAGGGTGCATTGCCTTTATTTTGATTTCTTTTTGATTAGTAGAGAGTGAAAGAATGGATGCAGTCTCCCAAGAAGCAAGACTTTTTGAACAAATGTTCTACTTGCGTAGGGAAGATGATTTGAAGAAACCAACGATCCACGTAAAACTCCTCCAGTTTGAAATTACTCTTAAAATATTTATCACCAAAGAAAGTAAAGGATGTTTTGGTTTTACCTGTACTTAAATGTTTCATTAGTTTTCCAGCTTTATACAATTTTGTGTTAATAATATCTCCCAGATACTCTACTTCCTCTCAAAGGACTTTTCTTATTACATTTTGGGCCTTGTTTGTACAGCACAAGATGCCTGCACTTTCAGTTGTGTGATTAGAACCCAAAATCACAGCTTTTCTGGGCAGAAAAAGAGATTATTATTTTTACCTTCTTGATTCTTGCTATGCTTTAGAATGATGCCAAAACAGGATCAAAATGTGTAAGTCAAAAAAAGAGAAATAAAGAGAAACTCAACTGTTTCTTTGAATCCCTTGTTTAAACCTGTGAATGTGAAGAAAAATGGCCTTCTGATCATCTGAGTGTTTCCTCATTGGTGTTAGACCTTTCCAACTCTACACTGATAACTATAGCTTTGCAAGATTTTTGAAGCACCTCATTAATGGCTTTTCAAGCACACCAGTGCGTGACTTCTCCCGCTGGAGAATGTGCTAAGAAAATTATCATTTGTGTCCTGGTTTGAGGTAAAACAGAACTAATTTTCTGTTCAGCAATTTTACTTTTTTAGCTGGGCCTCTTCTAACGAACTAAATTCTGAAATTAACAGCATATTGTTCAGAAACTGTTCATTCTCACAGTGATAAGACCTGATTATACCAAGGAATGGTGTGCAGAGAGGCCCCTGCTTATGCTTATTGCTATAACAACCAAGGTCAGGCAAATTTGTTATTTGCCCCGTTGGAGGGTCGGAAGCGGAAAAACGTAGAGGGGTCCCACCTGTAGGGAGGAACAGACAGGACAGGTGACCCCAACAGGGTATTCCATCCCATCCACATCATGCTTAGTATAAAAGCTGAGGGATCAAAGGGTCAACTCTTCTTCCTTCAGTGGCTGACATCCAAGGAGAACCCTGTCTGTTCGTCTGCCTTTGATCCTGATCCGAGCGTTCCTGACTCCAGATCCGGAATCTGGCTCCTGTCCATCACCGAGTCCGGCCTGGGACTTTCCCCTGCGCCTGCTGGTGACATGACCATCATCCTGGGAGCTTGATACAGTTTGGTATATACTGTATACATTTTTTTTTTATATTTCTTTTTTTCCCCCTTTTCTTCTTCTTCTTCTTATTTCATTATTTATTTATATTTTCATTAAAGTAGTTTAGTCTTTTTCTAAACTCTTTTTTTTCCCCCCTCTTCCTCTCCTCTCTTTTCCTTAGGGGGGAAATCTTAGGGGTGAAATGGAGGGGTCATCTCTCATTCTGGTTGGTCAATTCGGTCAAAACCACGAAAATTTGGAATAGCGGAAATACGGGGACTTCTGCAGTCAAAGATTTCAGCAGCAATGCTCACGTGTGGTGTAGGTTTATCCTGCTCAGAGCATTAGGAGTTCACACGGTGCTATGAAATAGCTGCAGGTCTGGACAAACCCCTGTGCAGAAGTTTACAGCATTTCCAAAGGTTTTGTTGAAATCTCCTATGGTATATATTTCACTTTGTATACGTAATGTGATTACCATAAAGAGGTTTTCCCATCAGGTATTAAGTCTCTGACACTGAACAGTCCTGGGTGCTGCAGCAAAGGGAAAATAAATTACCATGTATTAATTTGTAACCTGGCAACTTGTATTGCTGTCATATCGATGTTGTTATCCCTCATAAAGTTGTCCAATTCTAGCAAAATCTCAACTGCAGTAAATATTTATATTGAGTACACTTTGATTTCTCCACTGTTGTATATGCTGAAAGATCAAAGCACCTTTTTTTTTTTTTTTTTTTTTTTTTTTTCTTTTTTTTTTAAAATCTGTCTGTGTTCATCAAAATAAGCTGGTGAAAGGCAGTCTGAGCCGGCTGGTTTTAGAGGCTGTCCTGTGGTGCAGAATTTAATATTCAAGGTTTGTTTTGGTCATTTGATTACAACAATGAAATCTCAAGGCCACAGACTGCAAAAGGAAAATTTGTGAGCCAGTTATAACCTGCTGCAGTGATGTCTTTCTCTCCGTGCAAGTGCCCGGAGAAATATAAACACCTCAGCAGGGTGCTAACTTTGAAGCCTAACAAATAATTATCGAATTGTTCAATCGCAGCAATTGTTACTTGCCCTGCCAAAATCATCCTTGCTCACTCCATGTCCCGTTTGCTGCCTTTTATCTGATATCTGTCTTGGAAAGTGTCTTGGGCAAGGACCTTTACGCAGCTGCCCTGTATACAGTAACTCCTGATCCCAGGAAATACTGCAGGAAAAGTGTGAAAAAAAGTGTGAACGCTGCAGTAATAAAGAGAAAGGGAGACAAGGGGTTAAGGGTAGTTTGGGTTTTTTCACTTAGTGAGGTATTTAGGGATCCACTCTCCCTCTGCTACCTAAAAGAGAGTAGTCCTTACCTTATACAGGCTATAGATGAAACCAAGATAATTAACACAGATTGCAGCCGTTTATTAATAAGGCTAGAGATAAACGATATGATGCATACCCAACTGTAAGCCTCAACGCTTCTCTTTGTAGGTTTGGTTTAAAAAGTATGACTGCATGAGGAATGTTAGTACAGTCTGTCATTGGTAGCTCATCGCAGTGCCTGAAGAGTGAAGAACTGAAATTGCTTAAGTTTGTGGGACTTTTTTTTTTTTTTTCTTTCTGTGTGTTACTCTACTCAATGGTGACAGGCAACTACCTCCATGTTAGAATTTGGAAAAATGCAGACTAAAAGTAAGAGGATGAGCTTAAAATGCAGAAGAATCTTATCTTCAACTAAAGGAATAATTTAATCCTCGTCAATTCAGTGGTAACAGAAAACATTATATTCATGCAAAATATTCATGGTCCATGAGAACAACCCAACGGCACTTCAAAATACAAGAGCACTCCACTTTTGTGGATCTTGTCTCACGGTTCCAACTCCTGCTTTTACCAAAAGTTCTCACCTCAAATTGGTCAGGGTAAAATCCAAATTCTGCTTCAGCTCTTCTGCCCAGGAAACGGACACACTGTTCACGTAAGGATAAAATTCCTATCAGATTTACTTCCTTGTGGAGGCAAGCACCACAACTGCACGATTACTGAAGAAAATAACAGGAAATTGAGATTTCAGACTGCTTTCTCAGTCAAAAACGCTCAATTCAAATATTCATGAGTCCACGAGGCAGTTAAATTGTTCTGCTATGTTATAAAATACGCCTCTGATCTTTCCTTTATGCATGCATGCAACAAACACTGTCACTTTGTGACCTAGGCAAAATTATTCATTTCTGCTCAAACCACCTGTTTCAAGCTATTTCTGAACATTGCGTTTACAAAGTGAAATGCAACATTTTCTTTTTTACATTATTTAAAAGTAAGTGTTTTGAGAAGGATAACAGTCCTTGAAACTACCTTTGTAAGCCCCGGGAGGCACGAACGCTGCTTGCCTTTTTCCAATTGTTTGTTCTTTGGAAACAATTGTTTCCAATTGTTTGTTCTTTCTTGGCTGTTTCTTTCCGCCGTGTTTTGACTGGATCTTACCTGCCTTTGCTGAACCTCCGTCCCTCCTGGGGCTCAAGCTGACATGAAATTGCAGTTTCAATGCTTTCAGGTAAGAGCGTGTCTGAAATTCAGGTGTCTGAAATTCTCATGCTGAGCTCTGAGGAACCCGAGATGAGCGCTGTGATTCACGTTACGGCACATGCCAAACAAAAATTAGATGCCCGTCATGATGCTGCATTAGCACCTTGTGACGCTGGCTGCTCGGAAACAAAGCAATCGTAGAATGGTTAGGGTTGGAAGGGACCTTAAAGATCATCGAGTTCTGAGGCCTCACCAGTGCCCAGTCCAGAGGCACCATCACTGCCCTACTCCTGCTGGCCACGCTGGTCCTGATACAGACCAAGATGCTGTTGGCCTTCTTGGCCACCTGGGCACACTGCTGGCTCACGTTCAGCCGGCTGTCCACCAACACTCCTAGGTCTTTTTCCGCCAGGCAGCTCTCCAGCCACTCTTTCCCAAGCCTGTAGCGCTGCCTGGGGGCTGTTGTGACTGAAGGGCAGGACCCGGCACTTGGCCTTATTGAACCTCATCCCGTTGGCCTCAACCCATCCATCCAGCCCGAGGCAATGCATAAAACCAGCACTTTACAGGGTATTTGTTGTATAGTTATAAGTGAACGGCATTCACTGATTAGCAAAGCAGACTCGTATCAGGCATCATTCAGTTTGAATCCAGTAAGTTGGCTTTGGCTTACCCATATCGACAGCGCTCAGGTTTGGCTAATAGAGCCTGCTTGTTTTCTCCCCATTCAAAATACATCTCAGAAGCTTCACTCTGGTTTTCTTTTTGCTTTTACAAAGCTCCTAACAGTGAAGATATTTAGTGGAAACAGGCAGCTTGCTCTCAAGAGAGCTGCTCAGTCTATCTCTACTTGTACATTTCATTTACATCCATTCTGGTATATTTTAAAAACTACAGACAGAAAAAAAAACCCAAGAATTTTGTTTCAAAGTGGAATTCCAAGAAGAAATTATTGCATATTATTTTATATTATTTTACCTGTAATCTTTCCAGTTGAGATTTTTCTTTTTTTTTTCTTGAGAGAAAATAAACAAAAAAATATTGCAATATATTTCAAACTGCAAGCTTTTAAAAAGCACCATTATCTTTTTTTTTTTTTTCTCTCCAGTCACAGGACCAGAACAGCCCACAGGTGCTGTGTAGGGTATTTTGCAGCCTCATTTATTTAGAAATTAATCTCACCTGGCAAAGTAAAAACTCTTTGCTATTCCCAGCAGTGATGACCCAAAAAGTCAGCATTAAGCAGTATTTGTTAGACATTTTATAATGTAATCGGGCCTCTTTATTGATGTTTGCTGCTGAGAAGGGCAGAAAGGTTCTCCCAGAGAAAGCAGTGGAAACTCAGTTTCAGCAAATCACTTAAGCAGGTGCTTATTTAAATATGTGTTTCAATTTAAGCAGGTGCTTATATTCCATCAGAGTAAACTGGCCTCAAAAATGTACTTCAGTGCTCTGCTAAAGCTGGGATAGCACACCGATTAAAGCCTAAATTTGGAAACACTTACACATATAGCATTTCTTTCAAGATCTTTGAGAATATCAGAGCCCCTACTTCTATGTTAACATATCTGCAATGAATGAGAACATTTGCTTCTTCCATATGAAATCTCATCGGCTGATGAAGAAAATATAGTTTAACATTTAAAACAATAAATCATAGATTATTAGAATGGTTCAGGTTGGAAGGAACCTTAAAGATCATCCAGATCCAACCCCCCTGCGCTGGGCAGGGACACCTCCCACCAGACCAGGTTGCTCCAAGCCCCATCCAGCCTGGCCTTGAACCCCTCCAGGGATGGGGCAGCCACAGCTTCTCTGGGCAACCTGGGCCAGGCTCTCACCACCCTCACAGCAAAGAATTGCTTCCCGATATCTCATCTAAATCTCCCCTCTTTCAGTTTAAAACTGCTCCCCCTCATCCTATGGCTCCCCTCTGTGATCAAGAGTCCCTCCCCATCTCTCCTGGAGCCCCTTTAGGGACTGGAAGGGTCTCCCCAGAGCCTTCTCTTCTCCAGGTTGAACAAGCCCAACTCTCTCAGCCTGTCCTCACAGCAGAGGGGCTCCGGTCCTTGAAGCACCTTCATGGCCTCCCCTGGACCCATTCCAACAGGTCCATGTCCTTCCTGTGCTGAGGACTCCAGAGCTGGACACAGAGCTCCAGGTGGGGTCTCCCCAGAGTGGAGCAGAGGGGGCAGAATCCCCCCTCACCCTGCTGGCCACACTTCTCTTGATGCAGCCCAGATATGGCGGGCTTTCTGGGCTGCCAGTGCACATTGCCAGCTCATGTTGAACTTCTCATCCACCAACACCCCCAAGTCCTTCTCCTCAGGGCTGCTCTCCAGCCATTCTCCACCCAACCTGTATTTGTGCCTGGGATTGCCCAGGACCTTGCACTTGGCCTCGTTGAACTTCATGAGGTTCACATGGGCAAACCTCTCCAGCCTGTGGATGGCATCCCTTCCCTCCAGCGTGTCGACCGTGCCACACAGCTTGGTGTCCTCAGCAAAACGAAGCAATAAAGTCTTATTAAAAAATGCTAAGTGAAAATGAGCTTTCATTCTTCTAGCAAGGTAAGGAACCGTGCTTATAATGAGGACCAGTTGTGCAGAAGTGTAATGTTCCCACAGGCACTCGCACTCTTACCGCTGAGTCACAGCCCAGCCTGAAAATAGATGCTCTCCCTTCCTGGGATCAGTAAAGGTCCCTCAGCCTTTTCATAACAGCGTGTGTCTGAGTCACAGCACCCTGCTCAGATGTCACTGTTAGTAACCACACTCGGCCTGACTTAATAGCCTGATTCTCGTCAGTCATTCCAATCTAGAAAATATAGCTCATTTATATATTTTCCTAACCTCTGTGCTGGCTCAGAGTTACCACGTTTCTATGGCAAATGATCTTCTGTTTACCAAATTCCCAGTTCTAAATGTCTCAGGTAACTTGAGGAGAGTTAAGTTGAATTGCACTTGAGTGGCAATGGTACAATTAATACCGGAAAAAAGCGTTAACAAATATGTATAGTAAGCCATGCCTCTGCTACAAGGAGTTTTGTGTATTTACATGTGAGTAACTGGTTAAAGGAAAATGACATTTATGAAGTAAGCGCAAAGATGGAAGAGGGAAAAGGAAAGACTGTTACAAAGAACAATGTTTTGAACATTTTTTTCATCAATAAATAAATATTTGGGTTTTGGAGACGTGGTTTGCACGCTTGGTTTTATTCCTGACGTCCAAATGTTTTTTTTCTCTTTGAGTAACCTCCAGAAATTGATGTGGGCTTCTAGATAAAGATCTGTGCTGGTTTGGGCTGGGATAAAGTTCTTTTTCTTCAGTGTAGCTGGTCTGGGCTGTATTTTGGCTTTGTGCTGGAAACAGTGTTGATAATAGAGGGATGTTTTGGGTACTGCTGAGCAGCGCTTATACACACACACAAGATCAAGGCTTTTTCTCCTTCTCACCCCATCCCACCCCGAGTAGGCTGGGGGTGCTCGAGAGGTCGGGAGGGGACACAGCTGGGACAGCTAACCCCAGCTGACCAAAGGGACATTCCATGCCATATGACGTGGTGCTCATCATATAAAGCTGGGGGAAGAAGGAAAGAGGGGGGACACACATTCAGAATCATGGTGTTTGGCTTCCCAAGAACCATTCACCATGAGCCAGCAATGTGCCCTTGTGGCCAAGAAGACGAATGGCATCCTGGGGAGCATCAGGAGAAGTGTGAGCAGCAGGTTGAGAGAGGTCATCCTGCCCCTCTGCTCTGCCCTGGGGAGGCCCCATCTGGAGCACTGGGACCAGTTCTGGGCTCCCCAGTTCAAGAAGGACAGGGAACTGCTGGAGAGGGTCCAGCAGAGGGCTACAGAGATGATGAGGGGCCTGGAGCATCTTTCTGATGAGGAAAGCCTGAGGGATTTGGGTCTTTTTAGTCTGGAGAAGAGAAGACTGAGGGGGGATCTGATCAATGCCAATAAATACTTAAAGGGTGGGTGTCAGGAGGATGGGGCCAGTCTTTTTTCAGTGGTGCCCAGGGACAGGACAGGAGGGAACAGGCACAAACTTGAACATAGGAAGTTCCATCTAAACATGAGGAGGAACTTCTTTGCTGTGAGGGTGGCAGAGCCCTGGCAGAGGCTGCCCAGGGAGGTGGTGGAGTCTCCGTCTCTGGAGACATTCAAACCCCACCTGGCCACGTTCCAGTGGGACCTGCTCTGGGTGGACCTGCTCTGGCAGGGGGTTGGACTGGATGATCTCCAGAGGTCCCTTCCAACCCCATGTGATTCTGTGATTCTGTGATTGCCCGTGATGGAGCCCGGCTTTCCTGGGGACGGGAAATAGTGAATGGATTCCTTGTTTTGCTTCTCTTGCCCATGCGACTTTTGCTCTACCTGTTAAACTGTCTAAATCCATGAGTTTTCTCCCTTCTCCGATTCTCTCCCCCATCCCACCACAAGGGGAGGGAGCCCATGGCTGTGTGGGGCTTAGTTGCCAGCTGGGGTTACACCACAACAAGACGACCCAATCATCAGACATACAGGTGATAAAAAAGCCACAGTCCTTCTGTCTCCGACCTCGTTCATCAAGGATTTACGTATACCTGGAAAGATCAGATTTCTCATTTGTAGAGTATTGGGGGATTTTTGGAGATGAAAGGCACCATTCAGATGTTAGCTATTACCATTGCAGAAGGCAATCTTTACCCAGTGCAGGTAAGTGCTGTAATTAGTGCCAGATAACGTTGTTACAGTTATTCATTTATATCACTGGCAGTTCTGAAATTATCTTGCGGGGAAAAGCAGAAATTATCTGAGAACCTATTCCTGATCCCTAATTAATTGAGTGTATAATCCCTTAGAGACATATACTCTTTTACCTGAAATATCGCAGTAGTTACTGTTAGCGTGAAGGCGAGTAAATTGTTCTTTATGTGGGGAGTATTTTTCAGTGTCCCATCTTTTCAGTGGGACACCAAATATGACACTGTAGGGTTTTATACTTCTACTTTCCTTTGAACATCCAGGTTCAAGCCGCTACCACCTGATCCCTAAACATGCCTCTGACCTGCTGAGCGAGGTGTGTTCATTTATGTCGCAGTCATAATTGATGCAGCATAATTGAGAGGCTTGAAAACGTTGAACATTCCACAAACAGTTTGCTTTTTTCCATCTCTTTTTTGGAAACACTGGTGTATATGGCTTTTGTACTTGAATATGAAACTTGGCATTATAGTATTTATTCATCTGCGAGCAATGTCAATGTACAGTATACAATTTATTTTAATACTGGAAATGCTGACCCCGCCCAGGGAAAATTTCACTCATCCAGCACTAAAGAACTGAAAAAAATTCTGTATGACATAGGCAACCAGTAGCAGAACAGCATCAAAGTCAGCATGGCTGGCAACTTGTGGCTTTAACATGTTGGTAGAGAACGTTCAACACATTTTTGCCTAACGGGTGATTCCTGAGAAGGGTGCCTAACTCAGCAACTAAATTATTTACTGTGAAAAAGGCATTTACAGTTTATTATTTGTGATAACATGTAATAATAAAATCCAGCAGATGCTCTCCTTTCCTGTTGGGCCTGTCTCAGGGAAGTTAGGATGAGGTCCCAGTGGCTGATCTCTCTCTTGCGCTCCCTGATGCTCCTCAACCCACTCACTGGCCTCCGAGTGGAGGAGTCCCTCTGCCTGGGTGCACCTCCCGCGGGTGCTCCAGCGGTGCAAGAGCAGGTCTCACCCTGGCATCCAGGGGACAGCCTGTTCCCACTGGAGCTCTGTCTGGGAAACTGCATCAGTTGTGGTGGGTGCAGAGTGTAGAGAAGTCACAGCTTTGCCCCAGGTGGACACCATCACTCTGTGGTCAAGTTGGCAGAGCTTTCAGTGCCATTCCTGTTTAAAACCCCCACGGTTGCTCCCAGCAGTGCTCAAGCCACCTCAGCTTCACGCACGAGAGCTACCGGCTCCTGGCGGGGCTCTCTGCTCTTCCTTGGGTTTTCCAGGCTGCAGGAACCTCCATGTCCACCTCAATCTAATGCCCAGCAGAACTTACCATTGCTGCTGCTGCATTCCTCACCAACACAGCATTGGATTCAGTGTTGGAAGGGATGTAGGTATATCCTTTCTCCTAAAAGGAACCAGAGAATACTTGTGAAGACATTGTTTATGTTTCCTGAGGGTTTCCATATTGACTTTTCCACTCATCATGTGAAATCAGTATCCTCCATAGCGTGCATCGGCAGCATCCTAAGCCAAAGGAAAATATTAGTTGAACCTTTCCTATGAAATATATGACTATTCCCTCTTGACAAATCATTTAAACTACTTTGATACTTGTCATACAGTATTTTAAGACACCATCATTTATTTCAATTTAATGAAATCTGAAAATACAAATGTATGCATGGCTTGTTTTAGTGAAGTTTAAAAAAACCTATACTTTATCATTAACATGTTTATCATACCAGATACTGACAGATACTCTGTATTGACGGATATAAATATTGATAATATTTATAGAAGCTGGGGAAGTTGTATAAATCCATCTTTATCTACTGAGCTATTTTTACAACTTGAGGTATTGTTGCTTTCAAACTCTTTATTATTTTTTGTTTGATTTTTACTCTGCCAGAGGATATGACTTCCCTCTTTTCTAATGAGAGATGTTTTCCCAGGTAGAGAAATCTATTGTCAAAGCCTTAGACCGTATACCCATACAGAACATCCAAGTCAACCATCATTTTTAACACTTCTGTGACTGAAACAGAGACTTGCCTTTAGTCATTTAAAAGCCGCGCAGAAATTTATCTCTAATTTTTAGACTTCTGTCACAGGTAAGAATCTGTGAACTTTTTGCTTGTTTGTTTTTGTGCTTCTGCAAATTCCCTAGAACAATTTACTTAACTTATAACTCTGTGTTCAGGTTATGACATTACCCAAGAATCATATTTTTTTTTTCCAAATCATTTACTTCAGCGTGACTCTGATGGATGCACGTATTAAAGGTATGAAGGTCTTATGGCACCATGGACTTGTAGAAACATACCTGCCATCTTAGATGGTACATACGTATGTGCAGCCCAAATACATCAGAAATCTATCCATATTGCCTTGTAAAAGAATTTTCAACAGCCTCTTCTATCACGCTCTATAGTTAAAGGTCTCTGCTGCTCAGGCTTTTCTCTCCAATTGAAGCCACATTTTGGGATGCCTTCCATATATACATATTTATGTTTATGTATGTCTCAGGAATTCCTCAACTTCAGTTAATTATGCAGGGAAGATAGCAAAACTGTAGCACATGCATTTTCCCAGGCTGATTCGAAATTAAATTTCTGTTCCTATTCCTCGTCTTTTCAGGTGCCTTAATATCCCTTGAGAGTGTTTGCAACTTCAAAAAGTCATCATTAGCAGCAAATTTCATTAGTAACAACCTTACCCCTTTGGTTCAGATTATTAATGAAGACATTTAATAAGACCAGCCACAAAATGCTGCGCTACCTTATTATTAATAACATCAATATATTTGTTTAACACCTGGAAACTACTCTGCTTTTTTATGACTACTCTATTAGACTGCTGCTCTTCTGTTGAGCAGCAAGCAATCCAATTTGGTACTGCATATTTTGATTTGCGCTAACACTCCAATACACTAATCTTACTAATACCCCTTACATTTATTTATGTCATAAATCAATCTGCCCTGAATTCTTATGTTCTTACTTTTCTGCAACATATATTCCTGTTGCATTGTTTCCATATCGTGAGTGGAGATTAATTTTGGGTTGACTTCACTGCTGGTTTGGAAAAATTATATTTTTTGCACTGCACTGTAAACATTTTCTTTCATGACATATCCATTATGACAAATGTTAAAAACACTTTGCTATGAAGTGTATCTGAATTTTTCCAGCTACACTTTATTTCAATTTTATTGCATGTAGTCACACTCTGTAACACTACACCACTTCAAAGTACTGGGTAAGTTCTGTAACAGCCAGTCTAACATCCATATAGACAGCCAAAGATGCTTTTCTTTGCATTTAATGTTGCACCTTCAGTTTATGACAGAGCTCTGTGCAATTATCAGGACGGTTGAATTTGCTTGATTTTCATCATTAGCATGGGAGTAAACTGAAGTTCAAAGATATTAGCTGATGTGCCAAGAATCCTGCTGTGAACCAGTAGTAAATCTGTTAAAATAACTCAAAAATCTTCCCAGATACATGCTGTATCTTCTGATCACAAAATCTCTTAGGCTCTTAGTTACAATATTACTCCAGCTATTAATATTCATTCCAACAAAACCTCATGTCTGTATATAACACATTTAAGCATATTATACTAATATATTCTAGTTATTCATTATGATTAGATGTTTTTCATTTCGCAAGTACTTCTTTTGTGCTGTTAATCGACCCAGTTGCTCAGTAACAAGAAGTTCTTAGCATTTACCTTCGGAGGCTATGATTTACCAGAAGGTATCGCAATAGTTAATGTGCTCTGTCAAGCCATGTGATTTATACCATAGCACTGATGAGAGCAAAAAGAAAGTAAGAAAAGCCAAATGAATACATTTGCTTTCGTCATTCTGCATAGCTGACTTCAGCCACTGTTTGAAAGAAGTTTATTGTCTCTCTGTGTTGGTCATCCCAAGCACCATGTGTGTGGTAGTGCTTATGTGGTGCAACAAAGATCACGGGATTGCTTCTGCTCTTGAGATGCCGGGTTCATCCACTCATCCAAAAAGGCTCAGAATCAGGTATAGCTGAGATGTTAAGGAAATGGATGCTAGACATGTTGGAACAGGTCCAGAGGAGGCCACAAGGATGATCTGAGGACTGGAGCACCTCTCTTATGAAGACAGACTGAAAGAGTTGGGGGTGGGGGGTCAGCCTGGAGAAGAGAAGGCTCTGGGGAGGCTCTTCCAGTCCCTAAAGGGGCTCCAGGAGAGATGGGAAGGGACTCTTGGTCAGGGAGGGGAGCCACAGAATGACGGGGAAGGGTTTAAAACTGAAAGAGGTGAAATTTAAACTAAAAGGGGGGAGATTTAGATGAGATCTCAGGAAGAAATTCTTTGCTGTGAGGGTGGTGAGGCACTGGAACAGGTTGCCCAGAGAAGCTGTGGCTGCCCCATCCCTGGAGGGGTTCAAGGCCAGGCTGGATGGGGCTTTGAGCAACCTGGTCTGGTGGGAGGTGTTCCTCCCAGGGGAGGGGTGTGGAACTGGATGATCTTTAATATCCCTTTCAATTCAAACCATTCTATGATTCTATGATTCTGTGACTCTATGATTCTACGAAATGTTTCCAGAAGTGGCTAACCAGCAATGAATATGTTGTGCAATGACCTCTTCCCCCTGCTCCACCAGGAGCTGTGCCTGTCACAGGCAGCTCTGCCAGCTCACCCAATGGGTGGCTCAGGATCAGTGTGTGTCTACTGTTGGGATCTGGTCTGCAATTCTCTGCCACTTTTGGTATTGGCAACTGATTTCTGTCTTACTGAAGAGTCCGATCAGGTATTCACTTGAAGGATGACATGCTGCCAGCTATTTCCTTGCAGAGTGATGAAACATTTGGAGCTGGCTGTGAGGATATGTCACTCCTGTAAAGCTCCGGGGAGTTTAACTGTCACAGGCTGCAAAATCTGAATACCCTGTGTAGGCTGAGAGACCACCTTGGCGCGAGTGAAGGAGAGGTTTACTTGTCCGTGCTAGAGAACAGAGGTAAATATTTTCTTGCAACTTTGTATGTGAAAAATCAAAAAGGCAACCACATGAAAATGCATTTAAGTAACACCATTAGACTCGTACCTACTACATCTGGCTTAAATCTGTCCATTTCGATTTACATTTCAAATTATAAGGCTTTATACTATTCTCAGTGTTAAATGTTTACGGAGGTCAGTGTAAGCTTTACTGAGCAACTAGATGGCATTTTTCTTAATGAGTTCAAAATACCTGAAATTTCTCTGCTTGTCAGACATTTGAAAAATAATAGCCCTCTATTATAGTCTCTGAAAAAATCAATACCCTATATTGAAGAAAACTTGAACTCACATGCAATAAAACCCACGTGGAATTGTTATGCATAACATTGATTAATTATTTCCTTGACTCATTAGAGCATATTAATGTTAAAAGCTATCAGTTTAACTTCCACATTATGAATATTCATTAAGTGGTTCTAATCCATGTGGAAAATATAGAAATCTGCATGGCAACTGCGTGATTCAACAGAAATTTCATTCTTCAAACATATAAAACCAGAATAGGTCATGAGAGTTGTATTATAGAATATAATTTGAATATAGAATATATGGAATAATATAGAATATATTTTTATTCTGCACTTGCAGAAAAAAAAGAGACTTTAGACATTTCTAAGATTATACCTTGTAACAGGAGAGATTATTCCCCTGGAACCAATACCAAAGTCAGTGAATTCCCAATCATTTCCACATCACAAAAATAGAAGTTAATAGAAGTACCTCGTCTTCATAATCTTGACCTTCTGAAAATAAAACCAAGACACTACTTTACAAAACCAAATTCTGGCTGATTTCAAAACATCCTAAGCCTGTTTCTGAAGCAACTCAAAACAGAGGATAAAGTCAAAAAATACGATGTAACACTTCAAAGGTTGGTTGAAAGGGCAACCATTCTTCCCTCTGCATGGGAGCTACTAACATTGACAAAGTTTTAGTTCTTTTCAAGATCAAGGCTTTGCTTTCTCTGAGACTTTGAAATATTTTGTGAAGCTATTCCAGAGCGAAGTCTTCTCCCAGTTTCTTTTTCTAGGGTTGTTTTGATGGTGCAATGTTGAGGTTCAGTTTCACGGCTGAGTGGGATTGTTGAACACCAGCCTTCCGAGAGGACCTTTAGGAACATCCTGTAAACTGAGTGGCAGATGGGAAAACGGTTTTTGGCAGCACTGGCTTTCTCATTACTGCAAGAAGAACCCAGCATCGTGCCTCTGCCCCAAGAAGATGTACTTTAATTTACAATGGAAAAAATGTATTTTCCCTCTCATCACTTAATCCTTCCTTATTTTTTTTCCTTTGTATGTGATCATATTATTTATTTGGTTTAATATTTTAAACTAAATGTCTCTGGTTTTTTTTTTTTGTTTGGTTTTTTTTTTTTTTTAAGGACTGACTGCCCAGTATTACCCTCTGATGGGATTATTAGAGCTAAACCACGGCCAAGAACTTTCCTTAAGTCTGATGGGATTATTTAGGGAGCAAACTGTTGTCACGTTCCATCATCAAGATTTGGGATTCCAGGGGCAGGCCAAACTGTTCAAGCTGTACAGCCACAAGTCTTCCAAGGAAGGATCAAAATAAAGGAAAGAAGCAAGAAAATAATGTTTCAGGTTAGTCAGAATGTAAAAGTATCTACTCTCTTGGCAGAAAGCAAAAAGCTTTCCGAATTCTCATTTCAAATGTAAATTAATGTACATATAAAAGGAATCAGAAGACGGAGGTCTATGGCAAACAGACATGGTGATGATTCTTCTCCTCAGTTCTAGCAACCCCCAGGGCTTCCATTATCTTAATTGGATTTCTTCTAGACCTGCCATGCAGTTACGTTCACACTGTCACCACGCATCCTAGAATATTTCTTTCAAAAGAAAGGGGTTTTAGCATTTTCATATGTTAACCGTGTGTATCACCGCCTTCTTCAGGGTGGGAGGTTGCTGATATGTGTTTTATGGGCTCCCCATGCGTACCAGCTACTAATAGATACATTTGTGCTTTAGGAAAAGAACTGTGAGAGTTTCCTTTAGTTACTGCAGCAAAATATTGAAGTGTTATGTGTAAAGTTACAACCAGAACAACAGGTTAAGCACCAATATTCTTAGTTTATCACATTGCACAAGTAGGATTTGTTCTGTAGACTCAATGTCTTTATCAGTTACTACATTCCACGTGCATTCACAAAAGGCCAGATTCTAAGTGCACACCGCCTGGGTAAACAAGCCCAGCAGATTTGTTGATGGAAATACTCACATAAATCTCAACTTAAAAGTCATTTTCTCTTAGAAAAAGTGACAATTTACATCTCAACGCAGTCTCAAGGAGCTCACAAGGAGGCAGCTCACAACACATTCGCTTTGTCCTCACAAAATCTATTTTCTAATCAAAAAGTGGGCTCAAAGTGAAAAAAAGAGAAGTATCATGTCAGTTATCTGCCTCTGCCCTACAAAACAGCCTGTAGTTTAACTTTTAATTGGCTAGATGGCATTTCTATACATTTGCTATTGCATTTTCTTTTTCAAAGACTCATGGAACTACAGCACTTTTAAGATAGTAGAGAAAGCAAACAGAGGACCCCCGTTACCCAGAATAAATTCTACTTTCCCAGTCCTTCCACAAAACAGATTTCTATTAAAATACCATATTTCATCAAAACAGTTCATCTACACTGGTTTTGGATTTAGGACAGCAACAATCTCAGTGTCTAAGATTTTAATCTACCTAGTGCTTGATTGATTTCTGTTACTCCAACACCTGGGTATTTCAGAAATAAAGGTTCCCCCATTCTGACATGTACTTATTAAACAGACCTATACAAGCAGTGATTGGAAGATAGTATTTCACATATTAATTTTTTAATAAGCAGTTTATATTAACAGAACAAAAAGCATTTTTAGGGCTTATATCTTAAAATAAAAATATTTTTTGTATTTTAAACTAGAGATATTTTATTTAAACTTGTCACTAATTTTGGACCACTTGATCCACTATTATTGTCCTATTTTACAAATGGAAACTTCCTTGAAGGACAAAGCCAGGGAACAATTAAAATCTACAGCAGAGTTGAATTTTTGAGTCCTGGAATATAGACTGAAGCGTAGGCTAAAAACAGACTTAAGTGTCCAAAGTAATCTTGTGTCAAGTCAGAGCTCACGGGCTAATTCAACTCAGTACATGCAATAGGAGAACTAAATTCTCACCACCATTCCTAAATCCTTATCTACTCTTCCCTGCATCAGATAAATTGCTAACTGGAAGGGCCAAGAGGCAGATTTGCATTTTTTCCACAAAGAAGTGTGTTTCCTAACAGGGAGCATCATAAGAACTGCAGGGAAACATGTTCTGAGTAACTGGAAGTCAAGACAATTCATATTCTGACATAAACAGAATTTTGCTAAATCTGAACCCATTAGGAAATTATTTTATCTGATATTAATCCCATTTCATAAAGCAATGGTTGATGTCAACAACATTGCCTTTGTTGTTAAAACATAACTAGAAGTAATGTATTTGCCAAGCACATTCTGACAAGACAGTACAAAAAACAATGTTATTTATTGTACCATAACACCCTTCCAGCTATAAGAAATAAGGATTAATGTTGTATTATAATTTTTTTCAATCTCTTTGCTTGATGAACTTTCCAACAGTGTCAATTGGCTTTTCATCGTAAAGCTAGTTTAAGAAATAAACATCCCATGGCGATGATCTGCCTGTATGAGATAGTAATTTTTCTCTGTTTCCTGCTCCAAGTAGGTATTTTGCATTATTTGAAACTTCTCAAGAGAAGTCAGTGGGAACAGGTCTGGGCTCGTCTCTCCGGTTCTGTAAATGTTTGGGATGTGTGATGACTGTTTACTTTCATAGAGAGTGAAACAAAGTTCAGTAATAAGGAAAATAAACAGCATGGTAGTCGTGTTTTAGCTCTGGCTCTTATATGGTCTAGACATAAAAATTTACAAAGCCTGAATCTAAGGCATCACGAATGATAATACTTTCCTGAGAGCTCTGTCCTGGTCTCAGCCGGGATAGAGTTAATTTTCTTACTAGCTTACTAGCTTACTAGCAGCTGGTAGGTACAGTGCTATGCTTTGGATTTAGGATGAGAATAATGTTGGTAACATACCGATATTTTAGTAACTGTTAGGTGTGATGGAGCCCTGTTTTCCTGGAGATGGCTGAACACCCACCAGACAATGGGAAATAGTGAATGAACTCCTTGTTTTGCTTTGCTCGTGTGCACGGCTTTTTCTTTACTTATTAAACTGTCTTTACCTCAACCCACAGGTTTTCTGACGTTTACTCTTCTGATTCTCTCTCCCATCCTAACAGGGGGTGGAGGGAGGGACCCAGTGGCTGTGTGGTGCTTAGTTCCCAGCTGGGGTTAAACCACAACGAGTTCCTACACACAGCGGGCTGTCCCACTCTCATGGCGTTGCGCACTCATCACTGGCAAGGAAAAGGTAAAAGTATGTTAGTGCATATCTGTTCAAATCTGTTATATCCTTTTTATCTGGAAGAATAAAATATACAGCTTATATCAGTTCTGACCAATCTTTTATTAGACAATGTTCCACCACTTGTTCAGGTTATGACATTAGATGGACTGTACTTAAGGTGGTGTAACTGTAAAACAGGTGAAAATGGCATTTCCAGAGGCATCTCATGAGTCTGACTCAGAGAAGCATCTTATATTGCTCTCCAAGGAAGACAAAAGTCACCACCAGCATTACACAAGATCAGGTACAGCAATGCCCCCAGGAACACACAATACAATAAACGGCAGCATCCGAGGTACATGAAATCCATTTTTCACAGGCAGTAGATTTACATAGAATGGTCAATCACACAGGCTTCCAACTAGCAATTACTGACTGTTACCTCTCTCCCTCTGTACCAGGGATATCTATCACAAAGCCTGGTAAGGCAGCAGGAAGACTAAGGAAAATAGTGGTGCAGAATGGACAAATGATGCTATGGGCCACCGATAACTATACTCAAAAACCCAGGACTAAACCAAGTATTACCCACGCTACAGTAATTCTAGTTCCGCGCAGCAGTAACCACGCTTCACGCTCAACGGGAGGACTGGCTGACCTCTAAAACAAACGGCATGTTTGTGTGTGCGTAGGCTTAGACCTGCTCCAAGACTTCTCAAAAGTCACCAAGCTGGAGCGCGACTGAAACCGTCACACAACAAAGACAGTCATATGTGTCGTATACATGAAATGCCACATGGGTGGATGGAACATGGGTGTTTCAAAACTGCAAGTCATCTGACACCTTATAAAAAAGGTAAACCACTGTACTAGTCACAATCATTAATCGTATCTGCATTGCTGGAAAGACATTTTCCTATAAGCATAAGAATGCTGCTTTCTTGTAGGCAGTGGGTAAATGAACAAAGCCACAGAATTTTTTGAGACTTCTCTCAACTGCAGGTGCCAATTCTGAAGTTCACAGGTTGGGAAGAGACTCAGGGCAAAGAAATAACTGTATTGTTTGGAGCTTCCTCATTTGTGACTTGTGTTTCCACCACAGAATCACAGAATCACAGAATGCTATGGGGTTGGAAGGGACCTCTGGAGATCATCTAGTCCAACCCCCTGCCAAAGCAGGCCCATCCAGAGCAGGTTACACAGGAATGTGTCCAGGTGGGGTTTGAACATCTCCAGATTGGTGGAGATTCCACCACCTCTCTGGGCATCATTGCCCACTAGAACATTGCTTTACTATAGTTGCACTTTTTTCATTAAACAGTTCCTTCATTAGGAGTGACCTAAGCTAAATTAGACAGGTATAAGATCTAAGTTTCTGTAAGTATCAATGAACCTATCCTTTGGTGTCCAAGTCAGCTTAGATTCAGAATATCTTGACAGAGATAGGGCATGGACAGGTTCTGGGGGGCTGTGAATGTCATAGAATTGTATTGTCCACAGGAGTAGAAAAGTCTGCCTTTTTTATTCTAATGAGAGATTAATGCCATCCTGCCCTGTCACGTGAATGATGAATCCTGATAGAATAGATGAGGAGTTAGGATATTTATTTTTTTTTCTAAGTGGGTGTGCAGGAAAAAGGAAAAGTTACAAGGAATATGGGAAATTTCTTAACCCCACATAAAAGTATCACGAGAAGCCTTTCATGAGGGATGCTCGCAAAAGCATGAAAATACTGGTTTTTCAGCAATGGTTTCCTAGCAATTTTAATGTTTCCAGTGGCCTCTTAATAGGCCATACTAAGTCTTAGATGGCAAAAGCTACTGGGATGGAATCTTTCTTTCAACTCTCTTACGTAATTAAGCTCCCTACACACCTTACATATGTATCTAGTGGTTCACAGCCTGGGAAGAAAACCACATGGTTTTTCTCTAGCCATTTTCCTATCTTTCGTAACACCGTTCCTTTTTCATTTTACATCAGATATTCACTTGTGAATAAACGCTTTGGAATCTATTTCTTGATTCAAATCTCTGCTTTTTGATGTTTCTCTAGTGAGGAAGCATTTGTGGCAAGTAAAGGGAAACAGTGGCTGAGAATAACTTCAGATTAAATATCAGACAATGAGATAAAAATATACTCAAGTTAAACTGGGGTAAATGTCTAGGAAATCTAATAACTATTTGGACATTATTACCTGTTAGAAGCAGAAAGTATGTAAGGCAGTAAATGTGTATTTACAAGTGTCTATCATTCTAAAGACTTGGAAGCACATACTATATATCTAAAGTCAAACCAAGAAAAAAGAAGAACAAAACTCTGAAGTCAGACTTAAAGGAATATTATTTATGGATCACAGCACCCAGAACCTCAGAAATAATGCAGCTAAGGTTTCCCATATAATCTTAAATTTGGTATTTGTAAATATATGCAGCCAGGTATCAGCTTTTATTATTAAATCTCAAGCACTTCCATGAGAATTTGATCCATACCCTGAGCCATCCTCAATCAAGAAGACCCATGGTGAGTTCTCCGTTCAATCTTTTTATCAGCATATGGAAATGCTGTTTTTATTAGAAACTAGACGGTAATTTAAGGGCTGCTTGTAAATCCAAACCAATATCACTGCCATCTTTACAAAATCATCCCTGCGAACAAGTGCTATGGAATTCATAATCTGTAGATCCTTTATATTCATGTTGGTGCAAAGTATATCTCTTAAAAAAATTACAGGTATCAATATGCATAAGCATAAAATCACATCTATGAAAATTTTATCTTATCCGTTGACTTTTAAAAATAAGAGTAATATTTAAAATAGTAATATGGGTACCTCTGGCTTCAAGACTATTGACAAATCACCTTTATTTCAGCTGGTACCTAGAAAATATAGGGGCTTTAGTGTGCAAATCCCTCAGTAGATGTCAAAAGGTAGTTCCTTTTGAAGCAGACTGTCATACCTTGTGATTAGGCTAAAAGAAAACCCAGTTTACCTGAAGATCTTCCACCACCTGATATTAGCAGAACATGCTACTGAGATATGTTTTGTTTTCCTGCTCAATCCCCATAAATATCATCATTCGGCATTTTCATGATGCTATAACTTTGTAAATTTGCTTAGGGAAAGGATGATTATTCTTGGCAAGTGATGATTGACCAACATTTACTGAAGCAATTCAGTTTTGTTTTGCACAGTCATGCAAAGGTTGTTGGTGAATATTACATATTCAGAAATAGAATAACTTCTTGAAAAAGGAATCCTTTATTATTTCCCAAAGTTTGTAAATGATGCCTTAGTTTAGTGACAACCTTCTGCACTGATGGAGTTTCCCTTCAGGCTGATGTAGTATGAGATTGCTTAACGAATGTAAAGCTTTTCCTTTCTAGTTTAATGCTCACTGAGAAAGAGGATCACTCTGTTTACCACAATAACCTTCTCTGGATTTTTCTATTAGATTAGATTTTTCTATTAGACTACCCTGCTCTTCAGAGTTTTTTACTTTGAATACAGTCAAATAGTTCCACGTAAAATGCTAAGCAGACTGTTTGAAGATTGATCAAAAACCTTACACTTTTAAAAATAATCTCTCTTATAATGAAGCAGCCTGTGTAATTTAAAATGCAAGAATTTCCAAATGTAGTTATCCTTCTTTTTGAGTAGGTAACAGAAACTCTATCATGATCTCTCTTGCTCTTTTCTTTGTCTCTGCTGAATTCTTACAGTAATATTCAATGACTCCTACAATGTTTATTTTTAGGTGTAATTAAAAGCCCTGCCCAAAGTCAAAGCAGATGTGTTTAGAGTTAGGCAATATTAGAGGATAGGACAGAAAGGTTGGAGGTGGATTATTCATAATTCTACAGTGCTTTAAAGCTTACCTAACTCAGCATGAATGGTTCGATAAGTGAAACCTTTCTTTTTTAGTGTCTTTCAGCACATAATGTGATCAATATCATCACTGATTGCCTCCCCTGACATCTATTTCACTGGTGTTTGTCTGTAGGGGTGGCAGCAGGGGAAAGGAGTTTTCCATTTACATTTTTCTTTGTAATAGACATTAAGCTGACATTGTTTCTTCTTCCTGTTTGTTGGTGCTATATCACTGCAAATAAGAAATGTTAAACCCACTATCTTTTCTTAGAGGAACAAATTGCCAAGCGGTCAGAAGTCTTTTGTTATTTAGCTTTTCAAAGTATTTTGTAAATGCATCAAACATAAGAGGAGAGAATAATACAGATTTTTGGCAATTCTTAGGCTGTGAAGACTGGCTATCAAAGCCAATGCACTGCAATAATTCATTGTGGCATGGGAGCACTGATGAATAGCAGTGCTAGGAGAGGATATAATTCATATCACAATGTTAATAGCTAGTTGACATCATTCTACAGTTAGGTCTTCATTTGTAAAGGCCAAGATTTATCTCCAAAACCTGTCCCAAATTCTCCAGCCAGAACTGTTTGAACTCTGCCTCCATTTTCCCAGCACTATCTGCAGGGCGCTGCAGTTGGTACCAAGTGGAGGGCTGCACAAGGAGTGGGAAAAGTGAGAAGCATCGCTTCTGCTAATGTCTGATAATAAAATTGCAAAGCAGAAAACAACCTTCACAGGTCCTCTAATCCATTCACTGACAGAATAATCATCATGCCTGTATCATTCTTCTTAAGTGCTTTTCTAACCTGTTCTTGATAGCATCTGATGAGGAAGACTCCGTGATCTCTCCAGGCCATTTATTGCAGGTATTGCTTTCCTCAGAGCTAGAAAAAAAATTGTCATCTACCTTGAAATACTTGCTACAGTTTAAGCTCATTACTTGCTGTGGAAAGCAGATTATTCTTCTCCTCTGTAGTAATGCCTGGCAGTAATATCTTCGCTCTTTCTCTTTTTTTCTGGACTGTCTCAGGGCTTGCACTTTACACGAGGTCTTATTTTCTAGATCTTTGATAATTTTTATTGCTCTCTCCTTGACAGAGATACAGGTGTACCTGTCTATATTCATTAACTTTCTCACAGCCCCTAATTTATGCAAATCATTTGCACTGTACTCGTTTTCTTAATTTACCTGTAGTTTTTCCCAGGACTTGGTGTCACTTAGAAGTTCATTAAGCAACTCATGATAGCACCATTTCTGAAATAATTAAAGACTGGCAAATCCAGGAAAGCCCTCCAAAGAATTCCACTTAACATGTTCGTCCATTTTAAAAGTAAACACTGATAACTACTGTCTTTATTTGGTGTATAAAATATGATAATACGTTTCTTTCAGAGCAAGTCAGTATTTAGAGGCTCTAATTAGACTACAAATATTACTAAAAGATAATTATTCTGGAAAATGAGGACTAGGCTATAAGAAAGGTGAAAAAGATGGTAGAAAAAAAAGTAGATGAACACAGAATGTACACAGGAAAATAGAATTGTGTGATTATAAACTTGGAAATTGTTCCTTAATGGTGTTTGACAAGGACCATCCCCTTCCTTTAAATCTTTTCTAAAAAATCAACTTCAGCAAAACCACTAATGCGCTACATCGATGTTATCTAATTACACCTAGATGATGAAGCTTTCAGATTCCATTTTGCTTTGATGTTAATTTTTGCTTGGCCCCCAGTAGGCATGGCACAGAGATAAATCATTATAAGCTGAAAAAATGTCTGCCTTTCCTAAGAAATAATTTTGGATTTCAAATAATACTCTGCATTGTTATATTTTATATACATATTTGTGTGTATATATAGAGAGTAAGTCCTTAAAATAGCCATTTTTCTTTGCTGTCTATAAAACATCTGGCACTCCTCCGGTGCTATATACAGTGAAGAGGGAAGGAAGGTATTCCCAGAAGACGGAAGAAGTTCATGAAGAAATTCAGCACATTGCATTGTTAAATAATATTAATGATAGAAAAGAACACTTAGGTCTTTTTTTGTAAATCACTTCATTATTGATTTAGCCCCAGTAGCTCCTAATATTAGAGTAGCACTTGTTTTGTATAGGACTTTTTCACAAGTGATTTTACAGCTGTGAACTTCAAGAATCTTCAGTGAATAGAAAAGGAAAATACTCCAGACTATTTGAATAAAGGGATTATTTTTAACTACAGTGGTGTAAAATAATTTGTAGAATGCTTAGAATTAGCTTATGGTAGTATGTAAAATTTATCAAAATAGGACATGACCTGACTGTTATAGCATGAAGCAGAAACTAGATAGACATAATTATCTACTATAATTAGAGATGTCTTGGACCTTTCTTTGAGGCAATGAAAGGAAAGTCACAAGATACCATTCCCCCTTCAACTAAATGGAAGTGAGATTCCAGGCAATTTATTTCTCACTCATGCTTAACCAATTTGCAGATTTGAATCCCTAATTTTCTGAATATTTATATCCCATACATACAACTGCATTGATAGCAGACTCTATAAGTGAACAGGGCTATGAATAAATATTGGTTCATATGGGAAATTATTTCAGATGAGGTACTTAGATCTTTACTTCTGCACACATTTTGGAATTACTTTTAAAGTTATGAAATAGAAAAGTTTATTTCTGATTTGGGGTGGATGTTGGCACTAGAAAACAAAACGTATCATCTCTCACCTCCCTGAGAGCACCGAGTAAACAGTTTTGCTTGTCACAGCTTGGTTTGTGAATATGAAAATCTTGAAAGAGGAGTCCTACTCACAGGAGCTGAGAAAGAGCAACTTTGTGCACTGCAATTTCATGGCTGTTGCAACCCACAATTGCGTGACTGGAATATTTGGACCAAAGTTCCTCTGAATAGTGTAGACAGAAATAAGATTTTGAGTCTGTTTCTATAAAATGATGAGTGTTCACAACAAGTAATTAGTTTATCGCATCCACATCATCACTTTCTTAACTGTGACATGTATAACACACACTCCTTGTAGTTCTGCAAAGAATTCTATACAAGTGTGGTCTTTGGAAATTATCTTAGCAGACAGCTAGAGGGTGATTTAAGCATATGCTAATGCAATTCCTGTGGTCTTAAGAGATTCCCCAGAATTAGGCTGGTTCCTCACTTGCTTGTTCTGTTTAGGATTCTAATTACCCATTAAGTAATGAAGAAGCTTAAATCTTGAAGAGACTGGTATATTTAGACATTTATCTTCTTTTGAAATAGACACACACTTCTGTCTGTATCCGAATGCAAACATACTCAAGAATACGAAAACCCAAACAGAAGGACTTTGCTTGAACACTGAGTAAGAGCTGAGTGTGACTGAAACATAATCTCTGGATGAGAAGGGCAAGAAGCACATAGAAATAAAGAATATTTCTATCCAGGCTGAGCCATGTATCTGACCTTGTAGGGAAGATAAAAAAAATCCCAACAAACCAACAAAAAAAAACAATAAAAAACATTAAAACATAAAAAAACCACTCTGGGAGTGGATTTTGGGTCAAGATGCTGACTGACATTTTGGTCAGCTAAGCCAAGTGAACTACTCATGACTTTTTGCTCTGAATTATTCTCTAAAATTGAAAGATCAAGAACATCCCATGGTAACTATCTCAGTCTAAGATGAGTTAAAGACCAGTTCATAGCTGAAATTCGCTGGACTTTGTTATAAGCAGCCATTAAAGAACGCAGAGTACTTCTGTCATGCAATATATAAGGAGAGGAAAGTCAAAGAGCAAAAACATATATGGGCAAGGTTCACTGCTGGGAACTACAAGAATAGAAGAAACAAAAGAGGAGGAAAGGCTCAATATTAGGAATACTTTGACAGTCAGAAAGAAGGCTATCTGCTGAGGTCAGACAAATATGTCAGCCTAAACTGACAGCAGAGACAAGGACGGCCAGAGCTTGGACTAAAGGATGAAGATGAGCTAATGCAGCTTAAGAAATCTTATCTGCCCAAGCTTGAGTCTTCTCAAATGCATGTCTTCTTGAATCTTCTTGAGTGCGTGTCTTCATTCACTCAAGGGAGCCACCACTGACAGCGGTATTACTGGATACGGTTTAACACAGCTGTACAGCTCTCCTTTGATCTTAACAAATTGAAGGAAACTGCAAGTTATAGGATCTTCTTATATCAAAGGTAGCATATAAAATCAAGGACTGTTTTTTCCATAATCTACTTGATTACATTTCATTTCAGATATACAGCTACCCTGCCAAATTATCCCAGAAGTTGTTTCATTTATTTGCTACAATACATACCTCAAATACTGAATGTTCATGAGCAACAATTACGAATAAATTGCAACTGGCAATTATTTTTTTTTTAAGTAGCCCAATAGCCGCAATTAATTGGCAAATTGGTTTGAAAAGACAAAGGTTTATGTTTGAAAGATGAGCTTGGTATTTTACTTTACTCTGCTGAAAAAAGCAGGTATTTAATATTACATAAACACTAAGTCAGCCGAGTCCTATCTGCCCGACCACACTGGTTCTACAGGCAGCACAATATGAAATGAGTTGATGGGTTGCAGTGTCCTTTGGCAGCAGTGGGGGAATACAAACCCCATCCCTTTGTTGCCGCCTCTGTGAAATGGCCTTTCAGTGTGTTTTCATCAGAGAGACAGTGAAATGTAAACCACAGTCCAGGAACTGATAGGCAAAACCTACGAACCACATTCTCGGTGCTCACAAGCATTGTGATGCTGATAGCTTTCCCTTCTGTTCCTCTCCAACAGAAACAAACTGGTATGTCACAGATGCTTGAAATTAGATGAAGGGATTTCTAAATAAGGAAGAGGAAAACGAAAATAAGACACATAAGAATAATAATAATAAACAACAATAACATCAACAACAATAATAATAATAGCAATACAAATTATTACAATAACAATAGTTGTATAAGTTAACAGCTGAACTCCCAGGTGACAGAAGTTGTTACCCAAAATCTCATTATAGAAAAAAACAAATCTCAGCAGTCCCTACATGATATCGCTGTTGTATCACTAATATCTATGGCATATGTGAAGTAATGCCACTGATGCTGTTTTTCTACTTCACTTTGCTTTGTCAGAAGCACTGCAAGAATGAAAATTTTCAATGACAGTATTTGTGAAAAGCAGAGACTTCTATAGAGGTATTAAAATATACACATAAAGATACAACTAAAAAAATGCTAATAGCAACAGATTCACTGAAGCACGACACATGTGTAACCTATCGAAAATAAATCACACAATGTCATAAAAACATATTTTAAATGGAATATAAAACATCAGAGTAGATATTTTATAGAATCTTACTCTTACAGTGGATCTTGGAGAATGTAAAATACTGACTCGTGTACTGCCTTCTTTCATATTATTAAAGCATCTCAACATTTCTGCTAAAATTACATACTGTGAGTAGTATAACATTTTTGCTTACGTTCTGATTAGGCTTCAGAGTTAACATCTCAATTATACAACAGCAGCCATTCACAAGGTCACAAAGTGCTTCAGCTATTTGCACAAGCTCTGGAGGGGGATAAAATTATTGAAGGATAAATTTTTGCAATGGTAAGTCTTTGTTTTTTAAATTCCCATGTAGCTAGCAAAATGACTAGTTTTAAAATAAGTGACTAATCTTTTTTTGACCAAACTTATAACATTGTTGTACTTGTTCCTTTTACTCTAGAAAAGAGCAGTGTTTTGATTTTTCAAGTCATAGTATCTTTAGGAAGGGAATTATAACAAAGCAGAACACTTAACTAGATCATTTTGTGTCAGATATTTCCACATTCTGAATATTCATGCGGTTCTGGTATCTCATCTTAAAAATGTTATTGTAAAACCAAAGTAGATAGAGAGGAGAATAACAAGAATAACAAGAAAGGGCGACCATACAAGGAATGACTGAATAAAACTTTTCCATTTGGAAAAGAGGCAGCTGGGATGGGCTATGTCCTAGATGTCTAGAAATCGTAAAAGGAAAGCAGAAAAAGACGACAGCTGCACAGGGAACAGTACTCCTGACAAGAAAGGAAAGTACTGTCTTGTGTGGCACACATCAATCTATGAAACTTATTGCCCTAGGTTCCTAGGCTTACAGAAACATATGTGAGCTAAAAATGAGATTAGAGAAATTTACTGAGGATAGCTCCCTCAGTAGCTCTTAAACATTGTAGTCCAGACTCAACTTCTGCTAAAAAGTCTCATAACAATTCCACAACAATTAACCCCTGGAAGCTGTCTGGATGTACAAGGAAAATGATCTCTCTGTGGGAAACTAACGGAAGATTGGCGAGGAGGGCTGTAAATACGCTCAAGTGACTCGCATGTGGGGTGCTGGAAAACACACCTATCACACTAATTGTTGCTTAGTTTTGTGTGCTCAATAAGTAGAACATCTGCACTCAGATAACATAGGCCTGGGATGGACTCAGGGGCACCTTATCAAGCACGCCTGGGATTCTTGCCCTGCTGCTGAAGAGATCAAAGCCCAGCAGAGAACTCTGCCTGCCTGAATCCTTGAAATACAGCCCCAAGCAGCAAGTGGGAGCTCCCTCGCTCCCTCACTCCCTTGCTAACAAGGACTCTCATGCTAATAAGGACTCTCGCTCCGCGGTGCCTGCGTCCCCTGCTTGCCTGCCTCTGCCCGGGTGCTGCTTCAGAGCTTCCCGGATCCAGGAGGTATTGACATTAAATTGTCCTTTGCCCTTAATCCGTGGTTTTGTGGTTGTTCCTGCGTCCTGCCTGCATCGGCTCACACAGTCTCCATGTGGGTTCTAATCAGGATGGTTTTTCTTCGATTCTATGGCGCGTGAAGCGGGCGGATTTCCCATTTCATCATGCAAAGCTGGTGGCTTGCCAGTTTTCATATTTACTCTACAGACAACTTTGAAATTTAGCATCTTCATCATCTCTTCATGATTTTCAACCAATAAGTTTATATAGGGGATTTTTTCTAACAGTAATATAACATGAATATTAATCACTTCAGCTATATTTCATGCTACAGTTTTGCTGAGTATTTCTTAGCCGAAAATAAAATGAAATCTATAAATAAATCTCAAATTTTTAACCAGTGTAAATATTATTAAAAATATGCTTCAGATATAGAAGAAAATAGGTCAGATCAAATACAGGGTGTAGAAAGGCTTTTTCACATAGTTACTCTTCTGACCAGAAGGGCATTAAAAAATGCCCATTTACAATATGTCTGTATGGAAAATTAACCCAGCATCATCATCTTGAAAAGTTAGTGTCCATATTGGCTTTCTTTACCGCATTCTTTTTGATGTGACACGTAAGCTAGGATGGTATCGTACAGGGTTTCTGGCTTCACCATAATAAAATCCTTAATGAATTCAGAGGGTATCTCAGTTGGTTTAATTGTCATTTCAGTGGCTTTTTTTTCGGTCGTACTTGCATCTTCTGTAACTTATTTTTCCCAAATGTACCCATATTCTTGCAATCGCATTGCAATACTTCCACTTGTATTGTGTAGAAGCAGAAATGTTCCATGTCAGCTTGTTAACAGCCTTCGTATCTGGAGGCTATTGTCATATACATGTTCCTGAAATACTCACGAATTTGTTGCTTAGCTAAGGATAGAAAAATAGCTGGTATGTTTTCCTTTCCTTCAAAGAGAACTGACTTAATTAGCCAAGTGAACATCAGCAAGGTTGAAGCCAAAATATGATTTAAATGTCCTGATTCCATCCTTTCCTCATTTCGTGTTAAGACTGTAAAACATACAGTGCTCCCTAGGGCAAGAGCCATGTCTCTGTTTATTCTGTAAAATGCTTAGTAGAGGAAGAACTTAAAAATAAATAATTCCAAGCTACAATTCTTCTCAAGCATTTCCTTCTTTCTGTTTATACTGACATTTTAAGACTACTTAATTCTGTCGCTCCTGGAGATTTTCAGTAATTCACACTGCAAAGAAACAGATGCACACAAATGTGGTGAGCGGCTGGGACACAGAGAGGCACTTGAACCCATGCAGAAAAAAAGCGCCTGGAATTTTCAGAAGCCTGACTATTCCCTGCATGGTTAGACAGCCCTACAACATTAATGCAGAAATAGCTTTAGGCACTAAGCAGCTGAAAACACATGCTTAGGATGGCAAATAACAAGACTGCCAAAATAACAGGAGCCTGCCATAGGGGTTGTGACTGAAAACAAAGCTCAGACTATCCTGGGTGAGGTCTGCAAAACCCCATCTGAGTCCTTACAGCAGCAAAATCTGCTTGTGCATGTACTGTTGGGATGTGTTGTCCTCAATTTACATGGGATAGTTACATTATAGACCTGAATACTCACACTTTCCCTCAACAGCAATCTTGCATAAACTTGTAGAACTCATATAATGTGGAACAGGGTGAATTTCTTAAGAATCCCATGGCTTCTGGAACTGGAATGATTCATCTCCTAACTCTGATGTAACCTTCTTTAACAATCATGGTTGACTTTTTCTGTATCACTTTTATTCACACAAACAGCTGTTATTTCGGCCCATCCACCAAAAAAAGGGCACTCAACAATCTTGAGAAAACCTTTTCATGTGTAACTTCATAGAATCATAGAATGGTTCAGCTTGGAAGAGACCTTAGAGTTCTGACCCCCTAGCATGGGAAGGGACACCTCTTACTAGAACAGGTTGCTCAAAGCCTCGTCCAACCTGGCCTTGAGCTCCTACGGGGATGGAGCAACCACAGCTTCTCTGGGCAACCTGGGCCAGGGTCTCACCACCCTCATAGCAAGGAATTTCTTTCTAATATCTAATCTAAATCTCCCCTTTTTCAGTTTAAAACCGTTACCCCTCGTCCTATGGCTCCCCTGTCTGATCCAGAGTCCCTCCCCGTCTCTCCTGGAGCCCCTTGAGGGACTGGAAGGGGCTCTAAGGTCTCCCCAGAGCCTTCTCTTCTCCAGGCTGAACACCCCCAACTCTCTCAGCCTGTCCTCACAGCAGAGGGGATCCAGCCTGCCGATCATCAACCCACGCCTCCATGCAGAGAACTAACTTGCACAGTGCAATATTACAACGACAAAAAGAATTGAACACACATCCAAAACTTTTTGGTGCTTATCTTGCATGAATCACTCAATTTCTGTATCACTGGATTCAAATTGCTTTTGTTACTTTGAGCCGCACTGGAATGTCTATAGATACAGATGATAAAGCATCAAGTGGGGAAGGATAGGTCATGGAGATACTACAGCTGTAGGCATTGGAGATATTAACTAACCGATTCAGTTCTTATAAGAGGGAACAGAACTTTTTTCTTTTATGGTGACCACAAGCACCAAACAGGTATCATGAAGGTATCATAGCTACATCATAGCTATTACTTCCCATCCTCAAGTCAGAGAAAAACAGCTGGAAATTGCTGAAGTGTTGACAGAGACTCTGGTGATTTGCAAACCCTTAGCACAAGTCACTCTTTTAAAAATATGATAGTAAACTTTAGACAATATGCAACAGGGAGGAACAAGGGAAACTCCCTCGAGTGACTGTGCCAGCTGACTCATGTTCTCCAAGCAGCACATGCGAAGCAGAAATCCCTCCTGTTTCTCTATAGGTAGGGTGTACAATGTCTTACATGTCCTAATTGACCACACAGTTCTCACGGTTTCAGTGAATTCTTTGGCATAAAAGCCTATTTTAAACAGGGCAAGACCATTTAGAGCAAAGCAGAAGAGTCTTTCATTGATCTTTTGCAAAACACGCTGTCAGTTTGGGAAGTCCAGCAGAAGAAGTAGCTTTTTGTGTGCACGGGTCTGTCTTTCTGAGGTTTTTATCTGCTTTCAAAGGTACGAAGACTCACATTGCAGCAACTTGCAAGATTCTTTAAAAATAACTGTCAAATATGTTCTTTCTATATTTGGTTACAAGCCCTGAGGGCAAGTTTTACAAGTTTCATAGACTTGCCCTGTATTGTCAACACTGCTTGTAGCTACTGTTTCGGAGTGATACAAACACAGTATGGAAGCTGCTGCATCCGCTTCCTTAAACCTTGTGGTGGCATGCAGTGATTATATCATTCAGGCAGAAGAAATGAAGAACCTAGTAGCAACCGATTATTTCTTTTTTTTTTTTTTATCATTTTGATGGAAATAGAAGGAAAAAGAGATCTGAAAGGTTCAATTATACACTTAGTGAAAAAAAAATACAACCTCAAAAAACCCAAACCCAAACCAAAAATCAAAATCTTAAGCAGTAATATTAATTTGAAGGCCTGCTTCATCTGATTCATCCCTCATCTGCCTCCCATTTATTACCACTGCTTACATTTATTTATTCTAAATAGACTATGCCCAAGCCACGGGCTTATTCCACCCATCCCACGCCTTTTCTGCGGTAGCCTCAGAGAAGACAGAGAATGACTATGAAAGCAGCTTGTTACACTGACAGCCAAATAAATACTTGTCATTCCGACGGTGCAGAGCTAGCAACAGCCCTTGCACTGCTGTTCCCTTTGACTCAATCCCCATTTTATTCAGGCTGCTCATGAAAAAGATCTGAAAAAATGTTGTCTAGACTCAGACCATGAGAAAAATTTACCACATGCCCAGCGAGAGAATAGTTTCTGCTTAACAAGAGTCCTCTCTCTCAGTGACTTGTCATTCTCAGTTGGCTGGTGCAAAACAATCAAGGAAGGGATTACAAAATCTGTCTATTTAGGAAATCACCTTTACTTTTGAGCTCAGGAATGTTTGGAAGATGGTAACATTAAAGATATCCCAAGATGAGCAGCAGCAATGACAACTGCTGCAAACAGACCGACACAAGTGTTGACAAATCTCACATTCCTATCAGAAGTCTTGCAATAGCCTTCAAGAAAACCTCTGCAATAAAGTCATCAAATTATTACCCTAGCTTTCTTTTTAAGGTCCAGAGTAATTATCTCATTCAAAAAAGAAAGGGAAAATGCTACTTTATTTTTCAAAATCAATATAATTTTAAATTGATATTGTAATTTTTGAATATTCTTATAAACAGTACTGGATATTGGATGAAGAATTGGTGAAAAAATGAGTCTTGTGATTTGACAAGACACTGAGGGAAATTCAAAGCAGCATACAACTTGAAGGTCATTGTGTATAAGCAAAGAGTAGCTAGTAAGCTGGATGCAGTCAACGACACCTACTCCAAATATTTTAAGGAAAAAACCCACCAGCAGTGGTAGATGTGAGTTTCTAACACAAGTGGAAAGCTGGCACATATTTAACTTGATAGGGTTTTTTTCCTACTGTATTTCATACCCCATACGGTTACTGGTAAACCGTCCAGTTTCTTGTTTCTTGTTTTCTGTGTTGTGTACAAAGTATCCTTAAAATCAGCCACTCTTAAATGAGCTGAGAGTTTTTTCCTCAATACAATAATTGCCTTTGTCCAACCTCCTTAATTTATGTTTCAATTAATCTCTTCTGAGTACTCGCAGTCCTTCTAGTCCCATGTATTTACCATTCTGGGCTTTGGCAGATAACTGTAACCACAATCATATTTATCATTACTGATTGCAAGAAAAAGGGATTGATCATCATGGAATCAAGCCAGCCAGGGGAAGGGGTCCCAAACTGGTAACTGGGACACAGCATGTAAGAAAGCTGATGATCTCTCACACTGTTAGTACGCAACACTGAAAAATGTCTGTTCTACAGTTACACTTTTCTCTGCTAGGAAGAAGGCTTAATGCAAGTAGGGAGTGATGAAGATAGTTCATCAAAGGAGGGCCTGATGCCCTCCTATCGTTTGTGTAAGTAGGAGATACTTATCATTTCATTTCTTACTCTAGCAACTTGAAAACTCAATGCCTTTATGTAAAACTGTTTTTAAAGTACAGCCTTATTAGTTCCATGTTTCTCCAAATTGTACAGTGCTTCTGCACAGATGGTGCAGAAGGTTCTCTTTGTATTCCCACCACTTTTCGACAAAAACCACAATCAAAGTACAATTTGAATAAACTAGTTAATTCACAAAGCTAATTTTTTTTTTTTTGAAAGTAAAATAAATCCTTTAGAGATGGATCAGCAACAAGGATTTAGAAGTTAAATCTTGACTAGTTACGGTAAGGAGAACAACTTAATGTTTCTTCTTAACATAAACATTACCAAGATCCTCACTGAAGAGCAAATAGATAATATTTTTTTGTAGCTGCCAATGCTATTCCGAAAACAGAATTGTATGACACATTCTATAGCATATTTCAATTACTGCTATTGCAGGATGTCTAGGTGAGCAGCAGTTCTGCAGAAAACAATGTAAGGATTATACTGGCTCAGAAGTGGGATATGGGCCAACAATATCACGCTGCTGCAAAGACCAATAATTATAATAGGAAGCATTCACAGTTATGATGTTGCATGTATGAAGTAATGATTTGAACCCTCTTTACCTTTGTAAAGCTGCTCTTTCCAAGAGTCTTGTCTAGTTTTGCACAACAGGTTTTGAGAAGGAAGCAGACGTGGAGAAAACAAAGGTCAGTGAAAATAAGCAGATGCGCAGTAGCTGAATTCTGTGATGAGAGAAATGGAATATGAGCCTATCCCACGTTGTAAGGAGACCATATATCAACTGACAGTAAAACAACAAGGGGGACTATGTCAGTGCTAGGTGTTCCAATGGCAAGAATAGTGACCACTCGTTTAGTCTGCTTGGAGAACATGAAAGATCTTAAAGAACTGTCAAGCCCTCCCTTCTATCAGTGAGGAGAGACAATGACTTCCAAGGTACTTGCCACCTCTTTTCTATGATTTCTCTAATTTTTGTAGAATGAGTTGTTAATTTATTAATGCATTCAGTTATTGACCTATTTACTACTCTGCTTTCCTCCATATTCTAAGGGATATATTATTTTTCCAGTCCATTCCCAATGCACAGTAGTACTTCTCTCTCTTAGACATGTAAAGTCAGTCTTGAAGAACTGACCTGGTTCTACTTGAAGCTCTGACTCTAACTTGTGAAATTGATAAGTGATGTGCTAACAAGCCACTTTTAACTGAGATTTAGATTTCTTTAGTCTCTACTCCTCTGCAATAATGGTCCTTTATTCATTTGCATATCTTGACAATTCAGTGCCTAGGCATTTTATCATTTCTTCAGCCAAAGTGACTTCTCATGCCAGTCAAGTGTCGGTATATTAATACTCTTCTGAGAGATGTTGAGCCATGCTCTGCTGAAACTTCCTAAATGATTTAGTGAAGCAACTGAAGTACAGCTGTGGACTTTGAAAAAAAAATAAATGTATTCAGCTTCTAAGAATGCCCAGGAGAGGATAAATTTATTCCCAACAGATTGACTGCAATTAAAATTCTTTATATATCTGTCTGTACTTTTGACCAAATAGTTCAGGGTTTCAGGAGAATATCAGGAGTACTAAAAAGGCTTTACTGCCTCAGCCCAGTCTGCATCCTCAGGCTATGGATCCTTTCAGTGTCAGCGTATGTCTATTAGTGTGAGATGTTAATGTTCTATCAGCTATCACATTAATGAACAGAACTGCTGAGACAATGAGGAAAGAAATCCAAACCTGGACTTTCTATGAATCTGGATAGTGTCTTAGTACTTCCTGGAGATTTTACAGGTCGAGACAAGCAGACAGACTGACATGGGTGCGGTTCTCATGGGTATCTGCCATAGACCTCCTAATTGGGAAAAATGAAGAAAGAAAAAGATAACTGCCTTTTAAAAAGTTCTCCAGCTCAGTATTTGTCTGTGAGTCATCAAAATATTGACAGTTCCTCCTGGCAGCTCCTACTGGAAACGTGGTCAGTAGACGAGATGGATCAAAAATTAAGTTTAGTCAATTTAATTTTTAAGCCCTTACTATAGGTATATGAAGGGGAAATCATGCTTACCCAACGTGATAGCCTTTTACAATGAGATGACTAGGTTGGTGGATGAGGGGAGAGTAGTGGATGTCATTTATCTCGATAGATCTTTTGCACATAAAGCACCAAATTTCAAGGAATTTTCTCTGTTCAATAAGCATCTTACTGCACCTTAGCAGAAAATAACGTTTCCCACTCGTGTACTGATCTCTGCAAGCTCCGACCATGGGAGTATTTTTCAGGAAAAATGCTAAAAATGTTAAGTTGAACTAATATGTTATCACTATTTGATATGAAGGTAGAACAGATCTTACAAAGATGGTATGGGAAAGGAGATTTTTGCTTTGGGTTTACTCCAGGCATGAGAGAGAAAAATACTGTGAGTAAAATAGAAATACTGAGTCCCAAGCAGGTAAAACACAATAAGTGAACGGGGGAAAGAAGTTTTCTGCATTAGATTACTTTCTAAGTACACAAAATCTCTTCAGTTTGATCAAGTCAATAATCTCTGTGTTGAAGTCATAGTTTTTCTAATTAATATCAGCAGCCCTTTGCCAGTGCCTAGAATGGTGGAAAAAGTTAGTGTTCCATAGATTGTTGGAGTATCCTGAATATGTCCATTGAGGTCTTACTTTTAAAAAGAGAATCTGCATTATATCTTCTTAAAAATTTAGTTGCAGAAAAAGGATAAATTACCTCTTCTGTGTTACACTCGATTGTTCTTTTGGATCTCAGCTGGAGCACTCAAGTTTTGTATCAATCTAATTAGAAAACCTGTGGCAAACTGCAAAGCAACAGAAGCAGAAGCTGCTGTTTCAATTTTCTTGATTTAAAAGATACTGATTTTATCAATACAAGATCACATGCATTAAAAAAAAAACTGATGATAAAAATATTTCTTGAAACAAAATTAGTTTTAAAAAGCTGATTCATATTTCATTGTTTATATCATGCCAGGATGAGTAAAGCAGATGGCCCAGTGAGATGAAACTGGCCAAATACACTGTCTATACTCTGTTTCATTTTTGGACAAGTTTGTAAGACTACTGGAATTTGATTCAAAGTGAAGCGGGATGTTTAAACACATTAAAAACCTCCATACTTTAAATTTATTCCTGGTTCAAGTAAAATGGGAAACATTTCAATTTATAATGGATTTTGTGAGCAATGGCCCACATCTTCATTTATTTTTTAACATTAGTCAGAATTTGGGTGGTTACATTTCTTGACAGAGTTCTTTTAAAGATTCATGTATTTTAGTGCACTGAGAATTCTGCAACTAAATCAGTGTCCTGCCTTGAATACTCAAAAATTAGTAAATGGGTCATATACTACAAGAATGTATTGGTAATTTTTAGAGAGGAGCTGGTACAGTAATGTCCTTCTAGGTAACATGACTCTTTCTCTGCTAATATATTCAAATCCATACAAGGAGTCACACTGTCTCTTCTGTCAGACATCTTCTCAGAAGTTTCCATGAAAAAACTAGGTCCTCGGGCAGTCTCATAAAAACTGCTACCAAAAGTGACATTCTTATGAATGTACCCCACTACTACTTAGAGCAGACCCCTGGAGGCTGAAAGTTGAGACAAGTGGTGATTCAGTTCAGACGAACTCTTCCCGTAATTCTGCCCGTTTTCTGCTCTTCGGCAAAGGAGCGCTTAGAGCTCAGAGTCTTTAAGGCTGTCAGTTTGGCACCTTTAAGGCAGAAGCAAGAAGATTCCTCCTATATATGTAAGAAGTCACAATTGTAACATCCTGTAGGGATGGTAAGTGTTCTCGAGTACCCTTCAGAGTTTTAAAATCTTTATAGAATATATATTAAAAAATTAGCTTGCATTATTTCAAGTAAGGAGGAGATCAATATCACCTGATGTACACAAAGATATTTGATAACATCTCAGTGTCTTTGAGGTTTATAGGGTACCCAAGAACATGTACATACATGATGTTCTACCATCACCTGATGCATTTTGATATCCTCTTGCTGGAAGTGCCGTCTTATTTATAGTGTAATAGCTGTAGAATCATGCTTGGTTCCTAATTATCACAGACTTTGTTTCTTTGGTAAGAGATTTTGTACTAATGTTAGGCATTACGGACTGTGCTTTGAAGGCACGTAAGTATTTGATCTCGTTTTCAGTGTTTTTTGCAAGTGATAAAAATTTAACAGAAGTGCCACATGATGTCATTGACTTGCCTTCCAAGAGCTAGTCCATTATTTTTTTATTTTATTTCATTTAAATGGACTCAGAATTGTGGCTTCAGGAAGGTATTGTGTAGGCAAGCATTAGGCACATTTTTCTCTCAGGCACATTTGCAGTGAATTCTCACGTGGTCCTTTAGAACCCCCTGCTTGTAAACAGGTTGCAAAAGTCATCTTACCCCACCTCAACTGCAACCTGCAACCTTATCTATTATTTCTGGTTCTGAATTCCCTCCACAGTTTGACTACTGCTCTTCGGACTTAATTGTTATCGTACCATGATATATCAATATCACAGCCATTTCTGAGTTGGCTGCGCATTCCCTTGACCAGTAGTGGTAACAGATAACAGGGGAGTGAAAGGATGGACCAAGGATAATTTTCAGTAAAGGAAAGGAAGAATTCACCGGCATTTCACTGACTTGTTGCAGAGGTGGTGGTTTTAAGACCTTCAGGCTTGGCCTTAGAAAATATCATACCATAGAAGTATCTATGACACAATGAGCAGAAGCTATTTAAGCATCTCTATTGTCACACTAAAGTATAAAAGGAAGCCTGTGTGTGCACGCACCTGAGGGAGTAAACTGGTAGGACTTAACACTTGTGGAGCAAAAAGGAAAGCCAGCTCTTATAAAGAGAGAGTAGAGTAGCATTGTTTGCTTCCAAACAAATCTGTTGAAGGCATGAGTCATGCCTCCCTGGAAGAGGGGAGATTTAGATATTAGGAAGCAATTCTTTGCTGTGAGGGTGGTGAGAGCCTGGCCCAGGTTGCCCAGAGAAGCTGTGGCTGCCCCATCCCTGGAGGGGTTCAAGACCAGGCTGGATGGGGCTTTGAGCAACTTGGCTTGGTGGGAGGTGTCTCTGCCCAGGGCAGGGGGGTGGCACTGGATGATCTTTGAGGTTGCTTCCAACCCAAAAAACATTCTACGATTCTGTGATTCTATGATTCTGTATTTGTGTATTCTTCCTGTGAGCACTAATTAACACTTACGTGGTTGATGTAGTTCTGACTGGGATGGAAGCTTACAGGGAAATAAAGAATCCCTGACTTACTCCCAGCCACTCCTGATTGGTAAAGATCATGTGCCCTTTTCCTTACTACATGTATTTTACTACATGTAGGGCTAGTAGGAAAAACAGGAATAAAACCACAGTAAATTTTCTCTGCAGTTCACATTTTACACAGTTTATCTCCTTGTCTGAAATTTTGATGCAACGTTGCTGTGCTATTTGAGCCACTAAATAGTAGTCATATTACATACTAGGCATGGCTAAATTTCCATGAGAACTGGTATCATGTGGTTTCCTAATACTATTTTCTGGAGTTTTGGCAGAGACTATATGTACAAAGATTAACATCAGTCTAATCTAATAACAATGTTAGAAAGAAAGTCTCATGACTGTTTACAGTTTCCTTCAAAACTTTTTTACTCCTTGATTAACACTTATTCAGATAAACTGCAACAATATTGCTCATGTAAATAAAGTATCATAAAAGGTGTGTAGTGTGTGTCCAGAATTGCAATTCAGGCTGTTGGATTTTGGATCATCAGTTTAAAAAGCTTCACAAAAAATGGTGGTGGTTTGTTTTTTTTTTCATTCTAATGGCAGGTTAAAACAGATTGGAGTTATAATATCTCTAATTTATTTCCCCAACTGGAAATCTTAGTGTGTGTCATGATCTTAAAAAAAAGTTAAAAACAAAACAAAAAAAAAAACAGAAAAAATGATTAAAACATCCCCCCAAAAATAATGCATCTCTAATTCTTTTGCCAAATGTCCCTCTGCTCTGTAATTGCCCTCTGCCATTTTTGCAGTTGCTGCAGACCAAATTAAAAGATGCTGGCCACAAAGGGCGAATCACAGGGAGACCTGGTGCCATTAGCAATCAGAGGTGATGATTAGTGAGAAGGGCAGAGGAGACATTGAACTGTGCTAAGTGATTAAGGAGAGACTGAAGTGTGGGTAGTGTGGGAAAGAAAAAAACAAGCAAAGCTCGAGTGATACTAAAAATACTTTCACTGTAGCATCTGTATGTGAAGACCACCTATTAAGTAAAAATCTGGCAGTTATGTAGTCAGCGCATTGGAATTCCTCTCATCATTTCCAGTGCTTTCTTCTCCCATTCCCATTATTTTCCAAAATATGGAAATTTACCTGCTTCATTTACTTACTTTCTTTTGACTTGTGAACTGTTGGGAAGTGTGGGCTTGACAGATGCAGTGACTGAGGTCTGTATTAGCCTTTCCAGCAGGCACAGCACAGGCAGTAACTGCAGAAAATTTCTCCTTGGTACTGCCTGAGGATCTCTTCCACCTGCGTTGCAGACAAATCAAATTTCTTAGAAAGCAAGAAAGTTTCACTCCATTGCTCTAGCCAATCCCTTCCACATTAAGGAAGGCAGAGTATTTGCTGTAAATATGGTAATAACTATCATTTTCTGGATTCAGTTAGAATAAAAACTGTATATCAAGAAATATCAAGGTGATAGAGGCAGCCAATGCAGAACAAGACTAAATGTATGAAGGCATCTGTCATCCATCTAAATTAAAAAGTGATCTCCAGCCTTGTTGTGAGTGTAGTGCAAAACCTGATATGTGGCTTTGGATGTTCTATGGTGAGCAAACACAGTCCTTATTAATATCGGTAGACTGTTCATACTGTAATGCATTGGTGAATGTGAGCTATATACAAATTAAGATCCTTTTGTATTTTGATTATTTTTAAAAAAAAAAATCTTACAGAAGATGCCATATTAGTGGCTCTTACCTGGACACATTAAAAGGCAGTACAACAACAGTAGTTTATGTGATTTTATCAAACTCTACCTGTTGTCTTTGATATACACAAACTATAATAACATGAGCACTTCCAGATAATCTCTCTGAGCTCTTCTGGGAAAAGAGTTGCTTCTCTAAAGCAGAATACCCAGATTTATAGTTTTAATCAATAAACAGTAGCACTGTGAAATCATTCACAGTATAAACATGGTGCTCATCTGAATTACAGATGGCTGGGAAAACTTTGTGAGTCACAAAATCAACACATTTACAACGTATAGAATAGATCTCTTCTTTCCACTTTCTTGGACCTTCAAGACTGTGAAATACACAAACTTCTGAGAAGATACCCATAGCTGATAGTTCTTAAGTCATGAAGGTAAAAATCAAGAAATAAAATATACTGGAATATTTAGAGAAATATATTTTTCGATGGCTAGGCCTTTAGAAGATACACAAACAAGAAAGGAATCTGGATTTATGATACCTCAGGGATGAACTCTATATTGGGAGTTTCCTGGGAGAAACTGCCTCGTCCACCAGAATCTTGATTTCAAAAACTTGCCATGCTCAGTGGGTGGACAGAAATATTCTGTCCTGGCTTGTTTTATACATTATGTCCTTCGCTTTGCCTCATTTAGCTTCTCTTCTCCATTTGTTTTGTTCCTTTTCAGTCCCCCAACAAAAAGTTATTTTCCTTCGACCTGATATTGAGCTCCCCCTCCCACATACAACCCAACCTTTGCAATAAGCCCTGCAGACACCCTGAAATACGTCCAAACAATGCCTCCTCCCAAGTGACACAGAAAGCTCAAAACACCACCTGCTATTCTAGGTAAGCTTATTAGATGCAAGCAATATGCATCATTTAAAATCATTAGCATAAAATCAATAGCTCTAGGAAATAATTACAGTTTTCACCATGACCTTGTCCCTCAAGGTACTTCATCCTCAAGGGTTATTTAATTAAGGCATAGGAAAGATGGCTTTGCTTAGTGATTTTGCATGAAATTTAACTGGCACAGATGTATTGAAAGACTCCCTCTCCCCCATTCCAAAAAGCCCTTTACTTCCTAAACTTTGATTTCAGCTAAAGGCCCTTAGAAATCTGCCAGTGTCGCTGTGATTACACATAGCTTCAACTTGAAGTAAGTAATATTTAGGAAACCTTTCTAATTATAGAATCATGGAATGGTTCGGGTTGGAAGGAACCTTAAAGATCATTAAGTTCCAACCCCCTGCCCTGGGCAGGGACACCTCCCACCAGACCAGGTTGCTCGAAGTCCCGTCCGGCCTGGCCTAATTATAACAGTAGCAAAGCACTAGAATAAAAAGCTTACCAGAATAATTAGAAAGGATGTGAAATTTCCTTTGCCGGCTGCCTTTAAGAATAAATTTGACAGTTGTTAATATCCTACCTTGAGATAATGCAGGTTTATCTGCTCTGTGTTGCTCAAGATGAGTGAACTGAATGACATCCTGCAGTCTCGTCCAGCCCTATCTCTGAACAATTTCTCTTTAATAAATAAACAGCTTCCTGTAATCACCTAATCCAACTCTACTTTAGTTCTTTCACAGTGTCCATCCAAAATGCCTGAAAAACAAAAGCTGTTCTTTTTTGACTGCCAGATGTATAAACTTCCCTTGAGGTAGAAAATGCAGGCAATAAACCAACACTGGCAATAAAACCTCTGAATTAAGATCTTAGCTGAGACTTGATGACCATTTATTTGAATTTGAAAATTCTCACTGACGTGGCTTTCTACGGCCCTCTACTCAGAACAGATGGGTTATAACTGAGGTTTAATACATAAGTCTAAGATCTCAATATCTATTTCTAGTCCCAAAACTAGGACAGACTCATTTTGTGTCCTTCAGAAAGTCACTTAAGCTTTCTCAGTTCCTCAGTTTCCCCAGAAAATATAGTTGGCTGTTTCTACTGCATGGACATTTTAGAGCACACTGTTGACAAAAGGAACAGAACTTTTTCAGGAGTATCTGAGCTCTCACAGAGGATTTGTTCTTAGCAGACCTCAGAGCAAGCTTGTGAATTTTAGACATGTGGAAAGTTTAAGGAACTCAAGAGCTTTCCCAAAGTATAGGTACTATGAGACATCTAGAACTTTAGAACAAAATTGCCAGGACTGAGACAAATCACAAGGGCAAATGTTTTGAATGCCATTGGGAATGCAAAATTATAGAAATGGAATGAAGTTTTGCACAGGAAAATGTAAGCAACAGTAGACTCAAAAGAAGGAGTCTCTAAAGACCGTGACTGTCCCTCTGCATCTGCAATTGTGAATCAGTCGAGGTGGGATGAAGCAGCCTGAGCTGGGAGAAGTTAAAGACATAATAACTATTCCATTACTGCTAAGTCATAGCATTTTTACAGGAGCATCCTCGGAGAGCCACTGATGGATAAAACTGACCAAGACTTGCTCAAGGCAGTAGTCATAGAAAGGAGAACCCTTCAGTTTTGGTGTACAGAGGCTGAAAAAAGAGAGTGAAAAAATCACATAGATCAATTTTGTTTCTTATGGCTCTCCTGCGATGAAAGCCGTAGAGGCATCTGCTGTGTTCCCCAGAGCACTAAGTTTGTGACTGCAGTGGTCAGTGACTGCAGAAATGTATTTCAGAAAAAAAAATATCATTGCTTTTTTAGATTAACTTTGTGTCTTTCTACCAATATCCTCTGATTCCACAAACTCTTAGAGGGAAGCAGTGGAAGTTGGGCTGAAAAATATGACATTCAAATTAAGGCAACATAATAAAACCGATGCAACTGTGTACCAGATTTCAATTTTCAGCAACTGTGATGCTGTTGTTTTAGGGATCATCCACAATTGTTCAGCAGCTTTTAAATTAAAACCTAGTCCTAAATGACAAATACAGCGTAAGGCTGGCTACTAGTTCTTTTTATTTAATCCAGACTGTCACCAGCGAGGCTGATTTCCCTGCCTTGCTCTGTCTTTGCAATGAGGCTTAATAAATACTGACAGCGATTACACAGAAATAAGATTTTAAACAGGCCCAATTCAATCCCCAGAATGAATAAGATGTTTAATAAATATGCTACAGCCTTTAGAGAGAAGGCTGATTCTGAAATATGGCCTGTCTCAGGTGAATGCTGTGACACCCTGGGTACTTTCAACACCGTGACATAAGAGACTCTTGTCTGAAATTCTCTCCCTTGCCTGAACCCAAATTGTAGCCTGTAAATTCCGGCTCATGAGAGCTGATCTGTCCTCTGCTGGGAGCCGCAGTCTCTTGATGCTCCCTGTGGATTCCTCCGTTTCCAGGAAATTCACCATCGGCCAATTACCTTTCTAGACACTTTTTACCACCAGAGACACAGATCTCATACGAGATCTAGGGAAATCTTCAGGGGAAAGCGGGAAGGTACTTCAGCTTTCTTTACTGCGATTTTTTCACAACTTGGATGTTATACTTATTTTGTTACTAGCCTTTTAAATTGGATGCTTTGTCATGGTGGGGATACTTATAATAGTCATGAAAAGCTATTTCTGTCATTCACCAGAAGCGCTGTTTTCAGGAATTTTTTGTATAGTTGCATAAATAAATAGGGTTGCACACCTTTTTCAAAAAAATAGCTGCAGTTATATATGCAAATAAGATCTCTGTGCATGTATAATAGAGAGTTATGTATATGATGGGCATTTCTCACAGACACTTCTATTAAATTCCTCATATCTATACTTTGGAGTATTTAAATTAGGTAAAAAATTGTGCACTCATTTTCTGAATTATCACATCTTTCTTATATATAAAGTATTATCAGTAATATAGGAACAGACTTTAATTGCTAATCCTTAGGTACATTTGATGGCTAGCAGGAAACCTACAAACTGGGGAAAGTGTTGAAGCCAGGGGAACTGTTGGAGGGTAAGTTATCATTAACCGGTGCACATTATAATACAAATATTAAGTAATAAACCCCGCAGACCTGTAATTTACCGATAATTGAATCCGGCAGGAATTTCCTGGTGTGGCTGGCAAGGTGGTAGTGATTTATTTTAGGGACAAAACCTGAACTCCTGGTTTGGGGCTGTACTGGATTCAGGTTTTATATTATCAAAGAGAGGGAGTAGGGAGGAGTAAGAACTCACTTTTACAGTTCACTGAGACATGGCTGACATTGCTTAAAACCATGAATTATAGAAGTCATTAAAAAAAAAACAGTGGGAGGCTTATTACTTGAATGCTCAAGCAACTCAAATAACAAAAACTGATAGCAAAGATAAAATAACAACGAAACAAAGAAACTGAAAGTAATGGGGAATGTCAGAAATAGAAGAAACTTTCCACGGGAAAGAGGCTGAAATCAAGAAATCCTTATTTAGGAAAGCAGAAAAGTAAGAAGTGCTAGCACTAAATGTGAACAAATACCCACAAAACTTTCTGAAGTCCTATGTCTGTGAGTGTATAAATTGCTTTCCCTGTAATTTCGATGTTTGAGTGACTAATTTTGCTGAGCATTTCTCAAACGAATTAGAATTCCTAGCAGGTAGACAAATTTCACTGCAGAAAAAAAAGCTATTCTTTATGTAATGTACATCCAACCAAGAAAGAAAATCCAGTCAAAATTGTTCAGTGGAAATCTTTACAAGGAGAAATGATCTGATTGAAGGTAATGTTTAGAATAAGTTTAATGACCTTTTAATCTATATTTTCTGAAAACTATTTTAAATTTTTGAAGTAGAATTCTTAGAATACCTTTCGCTTGCAACGAAGTATAACAGAATTTTTTAAATATAATGAATTAGAGAGAGAAGTTCTGATGTATGACTGAGTCTATTTTTCAGGGCCTGATTTTCATACTCTTGATTTCGTTAAAACCCTCTGTAACTTCTGACTGCAGTGGTGTTTTCTTTTCTTACACCAGTTACCTGGGAAGAAAGTAAAGCTCCGTGTGGGACTGAAGCTGTCAATGTACACAGGTTTCATAAAACTTAAGCAATATCCACACAGATACATGCGTGTGTGTGTGTGTGTATTTACCTATCCCACACAGTTTTGTATTGCTTCTATATACATTTCATTGTTCCATTCTGTCCCTTTACTGCATAAGCAAGAGTCAGGCATACACATACACCTGAAGAGACCTTCTCACTCTCTACCACTCCCTGAAAGGTGGGTGTAGCCAGGTTGGTCTCTTCTCCCAAGTCTCAGGCGATGGGACAAGAGGAAACGGCCTCAAGTTGCACCAGGGGAGGTTCAGATTGGATATCGGGAAAAATGTTTACACTGAAAGGGTTCTGAAGCCTTGGAATGGGCTGCCCAGGGAAGGGGTTGAGGCACCATCCCTGGAGGGATTTAGAAGAGGGGTTGACATAGTGCTTAGAGACATGGGTTAGTGATGGTTTTTATCAGAGTTAGGTTGATGGTTGGACTAGATGATCTTAAAGGTCCCTTCCAACCTAGACAATTCTATGATTCTGTGATCCTATGAATTTCACCCGTCTTATTTGTCCAGAACCCTGGCCAGAACTGAATGAGGTGCCTCAGCATCTGTACTTTTCTATCGCACCAGTAGATGCCTCACCAACGTGTATTTTGGGGCAGTCCCTCCGCACAGCCTCTCGTAATCGTCTAAAAGCCTAAATCTGAGCAGCCAAGGGGATTTGTGTAATATGTTAAACCTTTAATACAAGCCGAGTGCTGTGTCAGCACCAATTCCAGTTACTCACTTTGGTGCTATTAGATACACACGGTGAGACTTCATTCCCATCATGTTTATAGTTTCAGCATTGCCTTAAGGGGGTTATAAAAACTAGTCATGCCTGCGTAATTCTTGTGGCATGGCTAGAAGAACAGCCCTGAACTCTGAGAATGATCTCTGGATGTAAAGTAATAATGGCCTATCATTCATTCCTTTCTTTTCTGGCTACATTAAATAGCACTTCGATATTTAGACATAATTCAAAATATGCAGATGCTGAGTGAGAGAGAAAGAGGGAAGTTCACTCAGTGTCACTGCAAATTCAAAGCCAAAGATAAGGATACCAAAACGGCCATGCTACGCCCTGCTCCTCCCTGATTTGGAATTTGTTGAAATGGCCAGACCTCAAAAGCTGCATGTCTTCTCTCAGAGATGGTAGCCCCTGAGAGGTGAGCAGATTAATTTCTGAGCATGAAGCTGTCATGTATTTTTCACTGAGATAGAAAAGGAAGATTAAATGAGAGTTTAGGATGATGTGGAAGTAGCAAGATGGTAAAAGACACAAGTGTTTTATCTTGCTTTTTCAGTTTTACAGTGTAGCTCTTCAATAGCTGCCATTGACACAAGGTACTATTTAACATGAGTAATGGCATTTATACTGTAACATAGAAACACCACCATTTTAGTGGCATTTAAGCAATCCAGCTGACTGTTCAATTTTTTATCATAAGAGATGGAGCATAATGTTAACAAAACAGCAAAAAGAATGGTCTGGAAACTGGAGCAGACATCTTCTGACTTTGAAGACATCTGCCTTAGACTTTACCAAAGATTTTGTGGCTGTATCTAGCAGCGGTTGTATGTCATAGCTGGAACACTCTCCTAGTCAAATTACTTGTGAAGTCCCTTTGCACCCTTGTGTTCCTTTCAGTGGAAACCAGCAGCTCCCATGACTGCTGGTGGTCAGTAGGGTGAACACTGAACTGGATCAGGGACTCTGAAACATTCCCAAATCTGCTAGTTTAGGTTTAGTTCAACCTTCCAACACCTCATTTCCCTGTCCCTATTTCTCTGTCTCCTGTAATAAATGTAAGAGTAGCAATTCTGTTCTCCTTTATGCTGGAGTGGTAAGGATACATTCATTAAGACTGATAAAAAAACAAGCAGTGGGGTGTTCCTCACCCAAACCAGAAAAAATGAGTAACAGTATATTAGGTAAGTATAACCCAAAGACAGTCTCTAAGACAAGTCTCTTCTTGTATAATTAATATGATCGCCTGCTTTCTTAGCAATGACTTTTCTTTGGTTAGCTATGACAAACTTCTCCTTGCTGTCCTGATTCAGCAAACACGTAAGTACATCCTTATTTTACTTACATACTCAAACACGTTTCACCCTGATTAAAGTTGTAAATCACTAGGTATTGTGTAAGTATGTATTTTGCCCATACAGTAAAGTTATATACTAATACAAAACCCACTGGAAATAATTCCTGATGGCCCTTACTCAGAAGCCATAATCATAAAGAAGGTCTCCTCAAATTTTCCATGTCATATTGCACAATTTTAAAAATATCTCTGTAATTACTCATGTCCAAATAGAGAAAATCGGAAAGAGATGTCAAAACATTTACTAGGCTTTCATTAAAAGAAAATAAGCTGTTACTTTATATTTTTAAAAATATCCAGCCTAGCTTTTAGGGTTTTCTTTAATTTTCAGAGTGCAGTGACAGGAGATGGAGGTCTCATGTTGTGTCAGGGCCCTGAAGCCATATTAGTGACCATTTTGCATTCTAACAAATCTGTGGCTGCCCAGGATTTCACAGCTGTCTCTCTGCACTTCGTGGTCACCTGGAACTTCATTAACAGGGACTCTTGTGATCTAAAATCACAAGTGCTTGTCACTGAATATGAAGAAACAACATTATTACTGTTACAGGTATAGAAGCAAAAAAGCAATGACAAGTCTGAGTTCTGTGTGCATCTAATGATGGCTAGTGAGTACCTACACGGGCTAGATTCATTAGTGAATGAAATAGGACTGTATATACTAAGGAAAATATTGTAACAGACAGAGTTTGAGATCTTAAGATGTCATTTAAGAGGAGGATTTGTCTTGCTTTTAATAATCCTCAGGCCCACAAAAAGGATTTTAATGGATTTTTTAAAACACATTTACATTTTTCAGCCCAAGTCTACACTGTTGCGTAGTCAGGACGTGATTTAAATCCTCTGGCAGAGGAAATCAGCCATGGCAAAGAATCTTGATTTACCATTGTGTGGCTTGGCGTCACACCCCTACAAAATGACTAGTGGTCAGAAAATTTCAAATTCTCAAATACAAATCTGTTTTGAAAGTCAATTTTGGAATGCTTAGTCAGGCCTGTGGTAAGCAATTATTGATTTAAATTAAAGCAGAAAAGTTTACATGCAAATCAAAACTAAATTAGTTGGTTGTTCATAGATATCTTCTCTACTCATACAAATGGTGATCAGAAAGTGAGAAAGAAAAAAGAATGAGAAAAGACATAAGACACATTATACTTGCTTTCAAAGTAACAAACACCTTGGAAGAGATGAAAAGTCCTGCCTTTTTTTATCATTTACTATATATTTTCTGTACTAGCCACACTTAATGCCCACTTCTATGTAACTCAACAAAACCATCAGAATGGAGGAGCTGAGGCCACTCCAAATGCCTGTGTGTATGAAATGGGCACAAAAAGGCAAAATTAATTACAGAAGAAGAGAGGAGGTGGCAGATTTTTGACGGATGGAGGTTGTAAGTTCATGTGAAAAAAAAACCCGAATAGCTTCTTTGTGCCTATAAATGAATTCATATTTTAAATACGTAGGAGAGAGAGAATAAAACAGAAAGTCCTTTGGCTTGTCAAAGCTATTCTCCAATTTCTACTCCATTTATTTAGGGAAGAATAAGACCCATTGATTTTCATTGAAGAGTCTTTTCTGTTCTGATCTTGAACAGGTTTTCTGTGCAGCGCACCTTGTACAACTTGACCTAATGACAGTGTGTCAAAAAGTAGTGTCTAGGTGAATGTTCCCACATTCACCAACCCACCTTGTAGAGAAGGAACAGATTCTAAATCTTTTTATTTAGATTATTTTCTGAGTGTCGTTATCCCAAAGGGGACCGTTTCCACTTCTGCCTACAGCTCAAAATTGTAAATGTTTGTTGTGGTTTCCTGTGCTGTTGAACTGACAGTCCTGAGCAATGGATCCTCTGTACGAAACCCAGAATCACTGCAAGCTTTTCTCCCAAGTAGCTACTTACGAAGTGCCATGGTCTAAAAATGCCATTTCTGCAGGGTACAGAATTAGTTTATAAGCTATTTCCACCCTCAGTCTTTTGCCCGACTGTGCTAAAATGGGTAACAATCAGTTTTAGTTTCCCTGGTGTGGTCTGAAAGTCAAACATTATTTCCTTAGAAACTGGTTTCAAAACTATCAAATCCTGTCCTGAAGCAACCATCTGGGGGCATCTTTCTGCTTCTTTCTGATCTGAGCTGATTTAAGCTGATGATCAAGCTGAAACCTGTTTCACACTCCTTACTGCAGATACAAAGGAACAGGATTAATTTTATCTTATTGATTTTTTTTTTATTTCTGGATTATGTCTGATTTTCACACACGTGTGACAAATTAATGATGTATCTAATCAGAGGTATGGCAGCACCTAGATATACACCCACTCAACCTAAAATTTCCCATGATTGCATAGAACAAGTTAAAGGAAAGTTTGTCCTTCTTTTCTATTTTCCTACTGCTAATATCACAAATTGATAATATGTGTAAGGTTCCCTTCACTTAGAAGAGATACTAAAAACCAGATAACCAGTTTTATCAAAGATGAATATTAATGCAACACCTTGACACTGACCACACATGCTGTTGTATTAATTACACCAATAAGCGGCACATCTCAGTGTCAAGTGTTTTATGCATCCTTTGATTTTCTGGGGTTTTTTTCAGGATAAAAAGTTATCATCTGTCCTTTAGCCCGTATGCAGACACTCTAAGAAATCAGCATTTTTTTAAAAAAGTCCATGAAAACATGGGTTCCAAGGTACATCTGGTTTCTTGCCAGAAAAAAACACCAAAAAGTGGAGAACCTGATGATACATTTAAAAACTCAAAGATTTCTCCATATTGTTACACTGTGGTTTGTACTTTGTCATGTAGTATATTATTTACAATATTAGATTTGAAATTGTTCTATACTATGCTTTTTAACACACCCGTCATCATAGAGCATTAATTAGATCCTCCTCATTTTTCTTATACTGAAAGGTATTAAATACAAATTCAGATCCCACCAAGCTCTATTTGCTATAGATTTCAATTTAACCAAATCTTACTGTCTATAAACTTATAAAATCATTGTGCCACAACACTAGATGATGGATGAAAGGACTCCTTAAGGGTTTTTTCAGACTAAAGTATTATCCAGACAAGACAAATGGATGTACTTGCACTTATAGACTAGGAGATGCATGAAAGAATCATAATACAACATAATTATAGTTTTGTCCCTAGTAGCTTTGCAAATGCATTTCCTTCCTGACTGCCATTGCCCTCTGTTATTCTGCACCCAGGCAGCTGTGTACAAGAATGCTAATTTACTGAATTTACCTTCAAAGCAAAAACTACCATTCATACTGAACTCCGTACAACAAGGGATAGTAGTAGGAAAGGTCACAAAATTCATTTTCTCTAAAGACCTAAGTATGTATCCAAATATGAAAGACCTTCACATTTGATTTTCTTTTCGGATATTTTTTAGGTGTTTTTTTCTTGCACCAAAAGGGCTAAATAATCACATCTCTAACCATTCATTCTGACAGGCCTTTAACAAATGCATACAGATGAGGGAACAAATGACAGAAAAGAGATTTAAGAACATACTTTTTGAAGGAACACTATTTATTTCATAGTCTTTGAAGAGCACCTGACAGCAATCCACAATGCATGGCAAGCCTAACTAGCAGCAGTTTAATGAGAACGAAGTGGTCCTGAAAATATGACTGGAAAAGAACAACTGTAAAGTTATGAAGGTTGATCTTTAGCCAGTAGATTCAGATCTGGCTGTAAAGAACAGTTAATTACAGATCTTTAGAAGGAACTGGATAAAAATGATTCATAACGTTTCTTCACAGAAGTATGTAAATATAGTTTTAATTACAATAAGTGAAGAAACTTGAGAACTTTGATTACCCAGAAAAGAAGCAACAACAACAACAACAACAAAAGTCTTTTAAAAAGCATTCCTTCTTAAAGAACAGATCGTATTTCCATGGGACTAAGATGTGTGGAACAGGAGATACTACAATACAGAAGCTGAGTCTCAGTTCTTGTCCACGAATGGCAAAGTTCCAAATAGCTCTCTCTCTGAATAGCCTTATTTTGTATCTGCTTCTCCTTATGCTAGGTTATAAATCAAATATGATACATGCAAGAATCTTTCATCTCCATTTCCCCAGAGTTCTAGCATCTTCTTGTTCTACCAGAGAACGTCGGGGGTTTTTTTAATACAGGTACGCGACATTCCATCAGAGCCAGCCTACTGGACAGTAAAACCTTCAGGAACTTGTTTAAGGATTTATTGCCACCATACTGAAGATGCTGTGTGTTACCTGAGAAACTAAAGAAGGTAAAACAATTGAACTCCTTTTGCTTACAATACATAAGGTGGAAGAAGACAGGTTGGATTCAAAAGCCAGTCTTCCTCTGGTCACCTTGACCCTTCAGTCTGTAGTTTTTACTAGGTCCTGCAAATTGGTTCAGCTCCACGTTGCTGTCAACAATCAGCTCCTTAAAGGGAGGCAGGGAGATTGGAGAAAGATGCTTAAAAAAATAATTAGGAACTGCTTATTCCTATAACCAGCAAATAAATCATCAGCTTCCAGTTTCTGTTTCCACACACACAGACACACCCTGCAGGCAAGAGGCAGGCAGTGATTGTCGGTTGGTGATAGACTGTGATTTGGAAGCATATTGTTTGCCAACCTTTAAGTTTAAGTCCCTAATAACAGCAGCTTTTAATTCCTGGATTATTACAAGTGGCAGTGTGTTGCACCCGTCATTGGGTTTAGACCCCTTAGCACTGCTGCGAGATTTGCTGAGCGAGTTGGGGTTTTATTCTGCTTACTGGGTGTCTCTCAAGTTGTCAGCCAGATACTTCCTGGCACCGTTCCCTCAGCAGGGCTAATGAATCATGACAGTTCATCTCAAATTGCCCAGCTCAAACATTTAAATGTCCACCACAATCTACCAATGAACCCATCTGACTGCCAGTGGGGATCAGGGGGAGAAACTTATTAATACAGATAAGATTTGGCAGCGCGTCAGGCTTAATCCATCACAGAAGCTGAGATAATACACTTGTGCTTTCCTCCCTCCCCGCTCTCCTGTGGTGAGAGAAGAGCACCAGCACCGTAACGTCACCAGGGAGTGCGGTGGTGCCAGCCAGTTTTGATGCATCTCACCCTGTATTCATCCCCTCCCTTGGGCAGTATTTTGAAAGGGTACCCATTCCTTTCAGCAGAGAAGTTTTAAGCTTTGCAAGAAGTGAAAATAAGCTTTTTTAAAAGTTTCTTTCGGAAGTATTTAGGAAATCTATAGCATTCCTATTAATAAACACAATGCTCATCTGATTGCCTCTTCTATACTAGAACCATGATAGAACAACAGGAGCTAATAACCAGCCTTTAGCTCAACTTGCTGATGCAATTTTTTAATCAGAGAATCGAAGTATGACCAACATGAGGAAGCTGAAGGACAAAATGAAATGGCCTAAAATGTGGCTTCAGGTGGCTACATTTTTTTCTCCTGGAAGCCTCTAGGAGTAATTTGGGATAAAGACCTTTTCTTCATGCTGGAAGAGCATTTCTGTGTCTTTGGTGCTATCTATATACAGAAATAAGTTCTATACGATGAACTATTACTAATAATTAAAGACACATACTTTATTTCCAATCCAAATGAAAAAATCAGCTTTCTCAGAAGAAACTACTGTGACCAAATGAAATTAACTTTCTTTTTTTTTTCCTTATGATAGGGGTAATACTCAGTAGAGAGAAACTTTTTGATAACAGAAATGTCTCTGGAGACACATAATGGGAAAGAAGGCATGTTACAGCTCATTTACTTACAGCAGTTATGTGTGAAATTGCAGATGAACTGAAATAGAATATAATTCTTTGAAAAAGGCAGCACCAAAAGGATTTGGAAATCTATCCCAACAGAATTGCTCCTTGAGTTAATATTTTATGGCTCAATATTAAAATAATTATCCACATTATTGATCCTGCCTATGCGGTATGGGCATCCAAACAGCACCAAGTAATGCTCTTAGTCTTCTCCAGAAGGCGAAAACTTGGAGTGGATTTCTTTTACGTGTTATTCACGCAATCAGCTTGCAATTCATTGTCCCTTATGCCAGCAATTACACAAAAGCCGGAAAAAACATTGTCAAAATGAGAAAACGGTCGTGTAAGATTTGTTTGCCATTACCAGCCTCTTCTTTCAGTCGTTCCTTCAACAAACTGTCACAAGTTTTATATTCAGAGCCAGAAGAGAAAGCACCTTCATGTACAGTGACAGTGTGCTTTCAAAGTAAAACCCTCCCTTAACCCAGTTTGCCTTGCACTGGTTCACTTTGCAGAGAAATTCTGATACATGTTAAATAGATTCCTTTGGGAGGGAGCTAAACCAGAATCTCTGGACGGAGTATGCACCAAACATTCTCCAGCCCTTCGCAGGGACAGCAGGGCCACAACCAAAGACCGGTCTTTTGGAGAGTTTCAATCCGTATGCACGGTGAGGGTGACTGATCCAGCAGAAAAGAATAGATCCAGCCCTAGGTAAGATTTCTAAACTGCCCGTAATGTTGGTGCAGGAGCCTCAACACCTTACATTTTCTCTACTGATTTACTGCTGCTGCATCAAATTACTAGCTAGTACAGATCTCCTCACTGAGAGTTACTTATTTGTAACCCATAACTACGTATCACCAACAGCTGCTTTCGTCTCAGAATACGTCAGAAAACACTCATTTTCATCCACAGTTCCAGCTGCTTCTAAGGAGAGTAATCTTTCTCCCATGGAAGATGGGGAGCTCTACCGGGAAGGCAGAGGTGGCAGTAATGAAAGAATTCCCAGCCTAGACTTGTATTTGCAACCACTTGAAAGCTTATTTCAAAACACGGGAAACTTCACTGCCTTACTGAGTTTTAGAGTTCATTTATATCCTATTCCTTTACTTTTTTCCTCTAATTTCTCTTAGTTACCCCCAGATTGCATTATTTTTTCAAATGGCAGGACCCTCCTGCTTGTTTCTTCTTGGTGGGTAAAGCCCTCCTTTCCCCCCTCGCCTTCAGTGTGATGTTACAGAGCTCTCTCTACAGCTGAATCAAGGTATTAACTGAAATATTTACACATTGCCTTGAAGCATTAATGATCTAACCATTTTGGTCTCTAACCTAGTCCAAGAGACAGTACATTCCCGAATGGGCATTAACATTATTCAGCTTCTTTCTTGGAAGAGAATCCTTCTGATTTCACATCACATCAACACCGAAAGTCATTGCAACTGGACGTGACCTGTAGGAGATACCTGCGAGGTACTGGAGACCAGTCCTTGGTAAGTGAGTGATTTTTAGTTCTAGAGGAACTAGTTTAGGTCATTCTAGTTCTGATGAAAGGTGCTGGATCTGCGTTCCTGTGTAATTAACTATTTCTTCATCTGCTAAATTTACAGCACAATAATAAAATGATCCCAGCCATTATTCCAGTGGGCTCATTTACAGGAGCGAGACCCTAAAGTCAGCAAGCATAGCTTTAAATCCTTTTCAAGCCAAAAGAACTAGTATTTTAACAAAGAATTGGTGTACATTCATCAATTTGACCCTTAACTAATGCCAACTAAGTAGTTACGCATTTTTTAAGGGAGACAGATTTTGTTCTCAATCACTATTGAGAACAATGGAAGCGCATGTATGAAAAGTAATTAGTAGCTAAGAGTCTAGGAAAGTAGCAGTCAGGAAGAGAAGACAGTTGCCTCAGCACAATCAAAACATGAAGAAACAACGTAATAGAGCTTACTGTGTGAGACTAAACTAAATTAAAATCTATAGGAAGAAAAGTGAAAGTACATGTATCTCAACGTATAAAGGACAAAGATGTCAGGAGATGCAAAGCTGGGATTCTCCTCAACAGATTAACTGACAAAAGATCAAAATCTTCGTACAACAACATTCATGCAGAAAACTGACCAACTCTGCTACATGATGGGCACAGCGCACCAGGTTTAGTGTATTAGCTATTAATGAATAAAGTAGCTCACAAGGAGGAAAATCTGAATTAGGTAAGTATTCCACTCAAACCAAGCATATATGTCATATTCTTACACATGTGTACACATCTCTATACATATATGTCCCTCCCAATGGGAGTAATTATTTGTCTTTCAGAATAGGATCCCATGGATTTATTTGCTATTACAAATAAATCTGCGTATTCTCAACTCTTGATTCTAGGTTTCAATTCTATTGAAAGCAATAGAATTCTATTGCTTCTATTGCTTCAAAACCCTTCACATAGGGGTTAGCTCAAATTATGCCCACTTCTTATCAAAAACTCAATCACTTCTACAGCTCCTTTAAAAATTCGGTGCTTTGCTTCATGTAAAACAGTTAGATTGCCTTTTCTACTAAAAACTATAAAGTTATTAGCCACAACTACTTATAGGTTCATTCATGCAGAGCAAACAGAGCCATGATTTCCAGACATGTAAGTGATAAAACGTTCCTTGAAAAAATAAAACAGCCAAAGACCTTCTGTGGTCTCAGCCTGCTCTGTATCAAGTTATAAGGAGAACAAGCTCATGTTGGTATTCACTTAATTGTAGTATTTCTATACCCCACTCATACCGGCTGTTTACCATTCTGACAAGACACTCTTACCTCCCTATGTGGGAAGAACTCTATTTCATATCTCAACTATGAAAATTCAGGAACATTTAATTCAAATCTCCGCTGAAGCCAGCATCAGGGAAAAGTCTGAATAATGTATGTCCCTTGAATCCACAGCCCCATTGCATCTCCAGGCCTGTCTCCGCCTCACTCTTGTTTTCCTGTAGCATTTTGAATCAGAATAGATTATGCATAAGGGACCTTCATACAGTGCAAGCTATTTGAGAATTTAAACAAAGTCCTCTAGCTTAATTAGCCTTCTCCTGAGGTGATACATGCCATTTTCAATGTTGCAAAGGAGGTTAATGACCATACTAATAACTGACATTTAACTATACATTTCCTGAGTTGCAGTGGTAAACATAATTTCCCAGATTTCACTAATATAACCAAGTGTTAACTCTCATTACAGACCTCGCAGGGAAGGTTAGGAGAGGACTAGCAGCTTTGCTGCATTTACACACCCAAGACAGACAGCTAATGACTTTGAGTATTAACGCTTGTTACAGTTTCTTCAAGACTCTACACAGGGAAAATCCTTGACTGGTAGAACACCTAAGAAATTCTTAACACTGCTACTCAGCTCGGGATGGAAATCTATCATGAGAAAGCAATTTTAAATGTAGGGGGCAGATGAATAATTCAGCAAAAAGATATCAGTAAGTGAACAGGCAACGGAAGAACTAGTCTTTTAGCTATTATCATTAGAGAGGAATGAACAGAGGCCACATAAGCCTCACACAAAATAAAAAGTTTTAGCTAAATTAAAATGGGAGCCCTTTTGTCATAGCATCTGAATAAAAGGGCAATACCTTTTATAATGGCAGAATAAAAATCTTTTTTGTATGACAGTTATCCTGGGGAGATTTGGGCTACGTAGATTGTTGACAAAGGTTAACAGGCCTAAAAATATGCATAAATCAGATTTACAGAACAATTGTTAAATAGAGGATTATGTTAGGATAACTTTATATAGGCAAATGAAACTACCCAGGCTAAGTTAAGTGCGTGTGTCTGCAGATATACATACATTTATATGTATGGCGGGATGAGGGAAGCAGAAGAGAATGGAATCAATGGAATACTCACCATGATTTTGACCACCATGTTCTGTTCCTTTATCTCATTTTTCAAATATTCTTCAATATGAAATTGGGGGGTTGTTTTGTTTAGGCATTATAACTCTTTGGAATGCAGAATACATTTTCTTAGCGTAAAATTTCACAACACGATTCCCCTATAAATGAAATGGGATAGAAACATTTCCAGTGGCTCTCCTGTGTGACTTTACCTCTGATTCTGCCTCCCGACCTTTTGCAGTTAGTTTGTCTTCCATCTTTGGGAATGCATCTTTCTAATACTTAGGGGTAAGATGGGCCTGCAGAAAGAGGATGTATTACTAATTCTAGAAGAAGTGAAAAACATTCTGGTGATATTACAGCTGCCAAAATCCCTTAACAAATGTAAGTGTTATTTTTACTTTTCCAAGGAATATTTAATGAGCATCAAATATTCATAGAGGACAGATAATATTTAAAAGACATCTTTAAATGATTAAAAATGTGCAACTCTCTGATAGTGATTACTACATTAAGACCTACAATACATTTTCATTAGGCACAAACTGTCTCCAAAGTGATATCAAGAAAAAAGAAATTTCAGAACTCTGCTATTTGTAAGGAAGTTCACATCCAAGCCTCTGTCTTAAGGATAAAAAACTGGTGTTCGGATCAGCAGTAGGTAAGATGATAGATAAAATCAATAAACTGGTGACGTAAAGGAAGTAAAGGTCCACTCAGCCCAACATTTACCCCAGCCTGTGTTCCATTTGGATAGCCATGATTTTAGCCTGTTCTGCTGTAATTAAACAGCAGGTATTCTCATTATCAGTCATGATTCTATTAGAATCATAGAATTCTGTTAGAATCATAGAATCATAGAATGGTTTTAGTTGGAAGAGACCTTTAAGATTGTCAAGTCCAACTGTTTAACTGGCACTGCCAAGCTACCACTAAACCATGTCCCATGTCCCCTAAGCCCCATGTCTACCCATCTTTTGAATACCTCCAGGGATGATGATTCTACCACTACCCTGGGCAGCCTGTTCTAATGCTTGATAACCCTTTTGGTGAAGAATTTTTTCCTAATGTCCATCTTAAACCTCCCCTGGCGCAACTTGAGGCTGTTTCCTCTTATCTTGCCTGTTCCTTGGGAGAAGAGGGATCTCCTTTCACTGCACCCTTCTTTCAAGGAGTTGAAGAAGACATATTCCAACAGGCCAAATACCACAAGACCCCAGGTAATGGTACAGGAGATCTAATACAGATTGTGTATTTATATAATGTTTTAAGATGATGTCAAGATAATGCAAATCTTTTTAAGGTATCTTTGCAAAAAAACCGTAACATTGTTACTTAACACGTTGTCACGTAAACGAGCCATTAACGTGCCTAACGGTCATTGCGACGGAGACCAGCTCCAGGGCAGGTAAGACTGCGCTGGGTGAGGGGATCTGTAGCTAGAAAGGCCGACGGAAAGCTCTTTTTGGGGTTTTTTGGACACCGGGCAAAGCCTCCTCGTGCTCGTGCTGGGGGCTGACAGCTGGTGGGTGGGCTGCTGACTGAGCCTGGGCACAGCCAGCGCCTCCCATGGCTCACCACACCCTCAGGCAATAAGTAGCCCCAGGGAGGGCCGAGGCTAGCCTCGGGCCACCGAGCAGAAAGCCTCACGTGGCTGTATCTTGTACAGCAGGGTCCTGAGCCTCTGCCTTTCCACAAGGTAAGTTCCATTACTTTTAGTAGACAGACACCTAGCTCCTTCATTCCAACTGACCCTTCCGTTGTCTCTTGCTTGGAGATGTCCAGCTATGGTTAGAACTAGGTCAAAGGCTCTTGCTAAGAAAGCAGTGGGCACCCAGACAGAGGCCCCACACAAACACGTGGGTGTCCAGGCCTCTGGCTGCAGGGAGTGCCGGGGCCTGGCCATTGATTGCCATGGAGGGTAGTGGGGATGACACATGTGTCAGATGCGAACAGGTAAACGATCTCCTGAGCCTGGTGGTTGAGCTGAAGGATGAAGTGGAAAGGCTGAGGGCTATCAGGGAGTGCGAGAGGGAGATAGACTGGTGGGCCCACTCCCTGAGGGTAAGGGAACACGTTGAACATGTTGAGGTCTCACATACACCAGAGGACCCTCCTCCCACCTCTCACCCGGCAGTAGAAGGGGATCTCAGAGAGGAGGGGGAATGGAAACAGGTCCCTGCTAGGCGAAACCGGCAAATCCCCTCCCTGCCCCTCCCACCTCCCCAGTTACCCCTGCAGAACCGGTATGGAATCTTGGAGGAGGAACCGGCTGTTGGAGGGGAGGATGATACATCAAAACCAAAGGGAATCAGAAGCACTGATAAAGACTTATCCAAGGAGTTGCTGAAGCAGCCAGCTCCACGTATTAAGACTGCCTCTGTGAAAAAGAGGAGGAGGACAATAGTTGTAGGAGGTTCCCTTTTGAGAGGAACTGAGGGTCTCATATGCAGGCCAAACCCTTCCCAAAGGGAGGTCTGCTGCCTCCCTGGGGCCCATATTAGAGATATAAACAGGAAGCTTCCTGGCCTGATAAGGCCCTTGGATTATTACCCCCTCTTGATTTTACAGGTAGATAATGACGAACTAGTGAGGAGAAGTCTGAGAACGATGAAGAAAGATTTCAGGGCTTTGGGACAGCTAGTCAAGGATTCAGGACCACAAATTGTGATCTCCTCTGTCCCTCCATTTCTGGGGACTGATGACTGGGTAAACAAAAAGATCAGGCAGATCAACGCCTGGCTCCGCAACTGGTGCTACCAACATGGCTTTGGATTCACAGACCATAGCCTGATTTATAGGACACCGGGTCTGCTTGAGAATGATGGAAAAACCCTATCCCGAAAGGGGAAAAGGGTATTAGGCCAAGAGTTAGCAAAACTCATGGACAGNACCTCCCCTGGCGCAACTTGAGGCTGTTTCCTCTTATCTTGCCTGTTCCTTGGGAGAAGAGGGATCTCCTTTCACTGCACCCTTCTTTCAAGGAGTTGAAGAAGACATATTCCAACAGGCCAAATACCACAAGACCCCAGGTAATGGTACAGGAGATCTAATACAGATTGTGTATTTATATAATGTTTTAAGATGATGTTAAGATAATGCAAATCTTTTTAAGGTATCTTTGCAAAAAAAACGTAACATTGTTACTTAACACGTTGTCACATAAACGAGCCATTAACGTGCCTAACAGTCATTGCGATGGAGACCAGCTCCAGGGCAGGTAAGACTGCGCTGGGTGAGGGGATCTGTAGCTAGAAAGGCCGACGGAAAGCTCTTTTTGGGGTTTTTTGGACACCGGGCAAAGCCTCCTCGTGCTCGTGCTCGGGGCTGACAGCTGGTGGGCGGGCTGCTGACTGAGCCTGGGCACAGCCAGTGCCTCCCATGGCTCACCACACCCTCAGGCAATAAGTAGCCCCAGGGAGGGCCGAGGCTAGCCTCGTCCCACCGAGCAGAAAGCCTCACGTGGCTGTATCTTGTACAGCAGGGTCCTGAGCCTCTGCCTTTCCACAAGGTAAGTTCGGTTACTTTTAGTAGACAGACACCTAGCTCCTTCATTCCAACTGACCCTTCCGTTGTCTCTTGCTTGGAGATGTCCAGCTATGGTTAGAGCTAGGCCAAAGACTCTTGCTAAGAAAGCAGTGGGCACCCAGACAGAGGCCCCACACAAACACGTGGGTGTCCAGGCCTCTGGCTGCAGGGAGTGCCGGGGTCTGGCCATTGATTGCCATGGAGGGTAGTGGGGATGACACATGTGTCAGATGCGAACAGGTAAACGATCTCCTGAGCCTGGTGGTTGAGCTGAAGGATGAAGTGGAAAGGCTGAGGGCTCTCAGGGAGTGCGAGAGGGAGATAGACTGGTGGGCCCACTCCCTGAGGGTAAGGGAACACGTTGAACATGTTGAGGCCTCACATACACCAGAGGACCCTCCTCCCACCTCTCACCCGGCAGTAGAAGGGGATCTCAGAGGAGGGGGAATGGAAATAGGTCCCTGCTAGGCGAAGCAGGCAAATCCCCTCCCTGCCCCTCCCACCCCCCCAGTTACCCCTGCAGAACCGGTATGGAATCTTGGAGGAGGAACCGGCTGTTGGAGGGGAGGATGATACATCAAAACCAAAGGGAATCAGAAGCACTGATAAAGACTTATCCAAGGAGTTGCTGAAGCAGCCAGCTCCACGTATTAAGATTGCCTCTGTGAAAAAGAGGAGGAGGACAATAGTTGTAGGAGGTTCCCTTTTGAGAGGAACTGAGGGTCCCATATGCAGGCCAAACCCTTCCCAAAGGGAGGTCTGCTGCCTCCCTGGGGCCCATATTAGAGATATAAACAGGAAGCTTCCTGGCCTGATAAGGCCCTCGGATTATTACCCCCTCTTGATTTTACAGGTAGATAATGACGAACTAGTAAGGAGAAGTCTGAGAGCGATGAAGAAAGATTTCAGGGCTTTGGGACAGCTAGTCAAGGATTCAGGACCACAAATTGTGATCTCCTCTGTCCCTCCATTTTTGGGGACTGATGACTGGGTAAACAAAAAGATCAGGCAGATCAACGCCTGGCTCCGCAACTGGTGCTACCAACATGGCTTTGGATTCACAGACCATAGCCTGATTTATAGGACACCGGGTCTGCTTGAGAATGATGGAAAAACCCTATCCCGAAAGCGGAAAAGGGTATTAGGCCAAGAGTTAGCAAAACTCATGGACAGGGCTTTAAACTAGAATCGAAGGGGGAAGGGGAGAATACCAGGCCCATTGGTAATGAGCCTGGGGGTAAAGTACCATGGATGGGGGTGAAATCGGGTGCCCAGCTTA